>OX411543.1:81328778-81928778 GCA_948146395.1 Fragum whitleyi
TTAGACTAACCCATATTCAAACGTAACGGTAAATTCAATGAGCATTGAAATTGAAAGGATACTTCAAATTTCTTTTAGAAAACAATGAGTAAAAGAGAGAAATTGCTTGGAACAAGCAATTTCTCTTTTTTCCTCAATGTATTTCCCTTATACTACCTTCCAGTAAGAAAAAAATAACGCCCGGTTAATAGGAAATTGAATTACTTAAACAAGTACAAAACATACCATGTTTATCATTTTCGGGGAAAAACCACCAACTTTCGTGTTTCATTTATAAGAATTTATGCATTTTTTTTTAAATTAGAGTTTAAGCCTATTGTTTATTCAATTGTCATTTAGGCAGGTTTTCCTGGATTACTGACCAGTTATATGTAGAAGCATAAAGGATCGAAAGGCGATGAATTAGAATAGGGAATTAAGGACTTAAGGTGACACAGAATGACAACACGTAAGGTCATCAATTTATAGGTCATTGACAATTATGCATGTTAATGAGTGAGTCAAAATACTTGTACGTATTTACAAATAGCTTAGATTTATAGGTTTGTTGTTCACTTACTAAATGCATTAATCGTCGACGGGAGACAAAAACATCGTAAAAACAGCTTGAATATTCTGTAGTTACGAGATTTAGGCCGTCAAGCGCCGATATATGTTTATCTACAACGCCATAATCAGGAGTAAGACCTCAGCTTGCGATTGTATACGATCAGTTTTCATGTGTTGGGACGGTGGATAATAATCAATGTCGAAAAGGGGACATTATTCAAACAAAGCACATTTAGAGCTATCCCCATTGATAGTATAGGTTGCACTTTTGATAATGATCATATATTACCATCTTGGAGCAAATGCCTTAAGCAATACCACTACTATTAAATGCCTTGAACAATACCATTGCTATTAAGGCATATAGAAGTTTTGCACGAAGACGATGGCCATGATAATGCCCCAAGGCTATAGATGCAACAGTTTGCGTGAGTGATCAGAGATCAATTTTGTCTATACAGATAAAGACAAAATTAACCTTTGATCACTCACGTTAACTTTGAATCTATACATGGCAAAAGCTATAAGTTTTTCTTTGCAAAACTGTTGAGTAAAAAAAGGAGCGACATTTGCCTAATTATATTCTGTTTTCTCGCAAATATTACACCGTTTAACGGCATCAGCTGAATTGCTTATATATCTGGAAAGAGTTAACAAAAAATATTGATTTGGTTGATCAAAACGCGTAACGAACGACCCTGAAACGAGTGTAAACATTCTTTAGCATGTCATTTAATATCTATAAATATGTCGCGTGACTTTTCTATTAAACTGTTGAAATTCAAGGTTATTGAACAGAGTAAGTGTCACTCAAGATATCAGATTGCCCAACCACATGACAAAATCATTTATCTTATAACTATACAAATATCAGTGTGATAACATCCCGTATGATATTATTTTATGATATCACATAGTTATTTTTAAAACAATGATATAATGCGGTTATTTTTAGAAACTTGCATTTCAGTTAGATGAAAACAAGACAAATGGAGGTAATAGGATAAATATAGTACATATTGAGTGTATTGTATGGAAAAAATATCTAACTCGGTTGTGAGAATTGACAATTGTCTCGGCAGAGCCTCGACAATTATCAATTCTCCCAACCTCGTTAGATATGTTTTCTCATACAATACACTAGGTATGTATTATATATATATACATTCATGTGGATATACACAAATGTAGGGCCCACGAAGAAAGGAGAGTAATTGTTTAAAATGAACACTCAACATACCACAAAAATGGAGGTCGACCATGAAAATGTTCACCGAAAAGACTTTTTGTGTGTGATAAAATATCAATAAAAAGATCTTTCACTTCTATAATACGACATATACATGTAACAGGATCTTCCCTATACCACATGCTGTTCAAACTCGAATTCTTGAACGCCACTTCACGATATTCAGATAATAAATAAAGGAAATTTAAAAGTGCATATTTTCTTTTGGAACTGAGTATATTTCATCTACGACAGGTAAGCAGAAAATCTCCGGTGCTTGAGGAGAGATGCCGGCGTTTTATTGACCAGACCACACGCATACACATAAAAACACAAAAACCCCAATCGGTCGCTATTGAGAGTTTCGTCGAAAAGACCTTTTTGTGGCCTAAATGCAGTAGAAAGAGCTTTTGGTTCCATGATATACAATACGCCACAAAAAATTTTCTCACTGAACCACGGTTCAATCTCGCTAGAAGTATCTCATCAAGACAACTACGGCGAGTTTAAAAAGCAAAGGATTCTGCGGTTACGATCATGACATCCAAAAGAACATCTGGAATTTTCCAGAAATATTTTTTTTTCTATTCGTAAATATAACCTCCTGCAATTTGGAGCCGTCGAAAATTTTGTCTCCAGGACTTTACAGATGGTCCCTTTCCGCGTAAAAGGTATCTTACAGACTCTCTCGAGACTTTATTATTGAATTGATAGAGAAATCCCCAGATGAGCCCTAGGTGGTTATAAAAACTGTCTAATTTAATCCATACGTCTCCAGACAGGAAAGGCCAGTCCACTCAAAGATAAAAAAAAGAGAAAAAAAAAAAAGATGTGTTCATGAGACTCTTAACCCTTTCCTGTCCAATCCCTGGTTTTTACGTCCCTAAGATTTTAAAATTGTGAAAATATTGTAGAAAAAGAAGAAATTGCTTCTGACAAGCAATTTCTTCTTTTTCCACACTATTTTAACCCTACTGAATGGTTATTTTTCAAATTCAATCCACTTCTAATTTTCCTCTGCAAAACCTTTGAATTTGGACAGGTCCAAAATTTTGTAAAACAGGAAAGGGTTAAGTGCTCACGAAACGGAAAGTTATTTCAGGTAGTAGACCCACAATAGTTCCGCAATGTTTCGGTAGTAATGAGCTTTTACAGTGCTAACCGAGGTTTCCCAATGATTTCATTAGGAAACCCCGATTATGATTGTGAAAGATCTTGAGTTCGGAAATGTTGTGGAATTATTACGGGTCCACTACCTTAGGATTGAAAATGATAATTGACCTTTACCTCGCAAGGAGACCTTGACAAATAATGATGCATATTGGTTAAAGGAGTATTCATGCCAGATATTAGCATTGTAACTCATATAGAGTTAAAGTTAAAGAGGAGTTTAGGTTCACTAGTAAGACTACGCAGACGGATAGACGGGCGGAAAGACAAACAGATGGCCACCGGTAAAACTATGTGCTTCCGATCTATCGATGTGAGGACATGAAAATAAAGTTCATACATTCATAAGGAATACAGCACGTTCTTTATAACATAAACCTTATGAGTTAGTTGGTATTTAAAAGGAAATGGGCCAAGAAAGAGCAGCTTCAATGGGATAGCTTTAAAAGGCATCTCTTTAGTAATCGAGTGAAAACTTGTGAGAGCCGTAGTTACGAGGTTTTGGTTGCAGGCGACATATCTTGAAGTCAGACATGAATCTACTACCGGAAGATGTTACTGGAGTAAAAGTCATCCTTCATGTATGCCAAGCCCATAGGGGTCCGAAATTACCCCCACTACCACCATATAGACCAATAATATGAATTAAACTATAGGTCCATATGGTGGTAAAGGGGGGGGGGGGTATTTCTGACCCATTTTGGCTTGGCATACCTAAAGGATGACATTCGTATAAAAAATGTTACTCCTTTTTTCTGTGACTTTTTTTCTATAATTTGTCTATATGGTGGTAGGGGGTAATGTCGGACCTCTATGGCCAAGCCCAAGTGTCTTGAGTTTGTTCAAGTCATTCCTAACCAGTCCATTCAACTACGATCCGTACCTAGGACTTGTCGAGAAGTCAGCAAAAAAAGTGTTATTGTCTTTTATAGTTAATATATGAACTTACAACAGTTTTTGTCTAACCTGTTGCTAGCAACAAGGTACTCTGTCCAAAACTATTGAATAACAACGCTAGACAAGCAGAAACGCATCGGTGCTTTAAGAGCGACAGTGTCCTCATAATCTATTTTAAGTAAATTTCAAATTTAAACATAGGAGCGGTTTGACGTATCAAGGAGTATATTGGTAATTAAGAATTCGTTTGAAATCGCCGCGACTGAATAGTTTGGAGTCTAGGTCTATTATATTCTTCCATTATTAAAGAGTTTTAGTATTAATGAACTATGTACCGGTATACTTAACCACAGAAAAAATGCCCCCTGAGTCGGAATTTAAAACGATAGGTTATATAGACGGTTAAAGAAAACAAAGAGATCGAGTATCTCTGACCTGACTAACCGGGACTGAACCAAGAAATTCTGGGTTTAAAAACTCTTTCTTAAGGGATCAAAACAACAGAAAAGGCAAATTGAGGTTTAATTTTACAGGTTTAAGTGTGAATTGACTCTTTCTTGTAATAATATAAGGGGAACAATTAATAAGTAGAATTCTAAATAGAAAAAATACAAGTTACCATTACATCATTGAAAATTTAGAAACCTAGTTTTGACCCTTAAAATTTTCTATCAAGGATGAACCCCCTTGGGAGAAATTTCTAAGGGTATAAAATAGGATATTTTCTATTGGTCAAAACCCTGGTTTAACCCTTTGCTGTTTAATCCCTGCTTTTTACGTGCCTGTGAGTTTATGATTGAGAAAACATTGTGAAAAAACAAGAAATTGCTTGTCAGAAGCAATTTCTTCTTTTTCCACACTTTTTTTCTACCCTACTGAATGGTTATTTTTCAAATTAAATCCCTTTTTCATTTTCGTCTGCAAAACCTTTGAATTTGGACAGGTCCAAAATTTTGTAAAACAGGAAAGGGTTAAGGGGTCAACCACGAGCCCTGCTAATACAAGATGACCGAAAAGTGACTTGCAATAAAAATGCTTTCAGGAGAAAATTAGCACCGCCCTGCCGAGTCTACATAAATGGGACAGGCCAAAATTTGCGAACAAAATCAGAGAAGTCATTACAGGAGCATTACTCCAAAGTCGAGTTGAAATCAACCATTTATGAAGAGATTTTTAAAAGGGTTACACAATGAACACCCATGCCACGTTAGATTGAAATTAGCCCAGTGATTAAGAAGGATGAATACGAAGAAAAGTTTTCCCCATGAGATCTCTAAACTGTGATTTTGAAATTTGTACGCAGAGAATGTTAAACTTTAGCAAGGTGCCTCGATTTTTCGCGAATCAAAAAATCACGAACAAGCTTTGAGAAGGGTTCCCCAATATATATATCTGCCAAGAAGAAAAAGATTTTATAAGAATATTTACATGATTTCTCAAAGTATGATAAAACCGCGCCTTATCACGCCCCATTTAGCCCCACTAAAAGATCACCGGTAGATTTTGAAAAGGGTCACACAAGAAGCACCTTTGTCAAGTTTGGTTGAAATTGGCCCGGTGGCTGAGGAGGAGAAGATCCTTCAAGAGATATGCCACGATTTCTCAAAGATTGATGAGCATCACCTTGCTACACCGCTATTTTTCCTGGATCAGGAAGTAATGAACAAGTTTTACGTGTGTGTTCACCTAATAACATTTCCACCAAATTTGGTAGAAATCCGCAAATCGCCCATTGGTTTAGGAGACGTTTTCTTAAAAAATAAATAAATAAATAAATGGAAAAATGAATAAAAATAAAAATGGTCCATGGCTCTTTATATCCTATAAGCCCCAATCTGTAACGTCTCCATTTACCCCAAATAATAATAAAAATAATAATTATAGAACACATTTCGAATATGTTCACAAATTGAACATTCATGCAAAGTTTGGTTAAATTACCCAATCGGTTTAGGACATTTATTTATAAAGAATTTTTCCATGATTTCTCTGTGTCCGATAAGCTCTTCCCCTGCCACGCCCCTATTTTCCGAACGAATCAAAATCTTGTCAACAAGGTTTTAAAAGGTCTTTCAAGGAACATTCCTACTAAATTGGATTAAAACCAGGTCATTGGCTATGGAGGAGACGATTTTCAAAGAATTGTTGACAAATTTCGATGTACAACGACCAATGCAATAATGAACGTGATAATCGCAAAAGTTGATCTGGGTCACACTGTGTTCTGATGAGAAAAAAGCGGATCGAGACGTTTTGGAAATCATTAACTTTCACAATGTTAACCGAGGTTTCCTAGTGATTTCATTAGGAAACTTGGTTAATATTGTAAAATATCATGAGTTCCGAAATGTTGCGGAGTTTTAACGGGTCCACTACTCTAATAGATATAGGATATTGAAACATTGAATATGAAGATCGCAAAGCTCCACGCCTAGTAAAAGATTTAAAAATATTTTCCATTTCATCCTTGTTTATGATATTGCCGATAATTGTTGATCAAAGAGTAGTATTTTGGAGTATTTTGGGTGGGAATAAAAAAAACGATGCCACAAATAAAGCTTGACAGCTTAATAGGCCATCAGTTTTTGCTGCTTGATGAAAATTCATGAACTTAAAATATTCAGCTTTGACTCCAGAATCATGATTTTATATTAGGGCAAACAGTAAAGTAAGACAGAAGATGACAAACTTAAGCTTATACGCGAATCAAAGATATGTAACTCGTTTACAAATTTTACTTATGCACTATACAGTGTTAACTTCCCTGAACAAGTATTTTTATACAAAAATAAAGAGTTGCCTCGCACTTGAAGAAATTTTCAGTCTAGCGGTCAAATTGCGGAGGCGTGAGCCCCTAACCATTGTGTTTTCTTTAAACCTATTTATTTCAAATTGATTGACATTTAAGTTTTTTTAAGAACTCAGATGCACCCCTCTCCTCTCGATGCTGCTACCTGAAATGAACCGGTACTCACATCCAACGTGTTGGTCTAGGAAAGAATTAAGATCGACCGCCGCCCCAAGGAATCAAACTCCTGACCACTTAATCAAGAAGCAGACATTCTACCTCTCGTCCAAGGACACCATACCTAACCAATGTTTCCTAGGAAATTTAGCCCCACCCCCGCCTCCTGTATCCTTTAAAACTTTTGAAGACCTTCATTTTTTTAAACACATATGGTGACGAAGACTCTACATTTATTATAGACACTTTTATATTGTAACATAATCCTGTTTGCGACATTTTCCATAAACTATTTTGTACGCAACGTTAAGACTTCGATCAGCACGCGCATCCGCACAGTTTGATCAGTATCTAACTACGCGTTTATCAGATTGGTTTATCTGATTGCTATGGACATACAGTCTTTGTTCATAATCGCAGCATATGTGAAATGCGCCGTTTAGAAAACAACAAGTTACCATTTACCTGTTTTTTTTTTTTTCTTTCTCAGTTACTTTCATTTCATAATACTTTCGGTTTGTGGGAAAAAGGTAATACAAACATCTCAAAGGATTTTTTTTGTTTTGGGAAATAACATTTTTTCTTGTTTAACGAATAACAAATGTTGCAATTCTTTAAGAATTAGATTTAAGGTCTATTGTCAATTTTATTGTCGTTTAGGCAGGTTTTATTGGAGAACAGATCATTTTTGTTTTATTTCCATCAAAAGTCTCTTTAATCCGAGTTCAAAATAGTAAGTGCTGAACAGAGACAGGGGACTGAATTGAAACTTGGAAATTACTCTGTCGCATTCAATCCCCTTTGGGGAAAAAAACCAAACAAACAACAACAACAACAACAACGACAAAAAAAAAAACATTGTAAGGACAAGTCTGCAAGTTAGAGTATTCCTACCAAACATGCTATGTTTTGAAAGTTGTCGTATTTGCTGAAATATTTCTCTCCGTTCTAAGCCTATAATATTGTTTATTAATCAGAAAACTACACCTGTGGGCGTATAATTAAGTTAATAATGATTAAATTCACTAATTCTACTAATAATATTTTTGTTGATAGTCTAATAGCATCGTCATTAGCAAAATTATAGACAAAAGCGTGGTTTGGAGGAAGTCCTAATAGGACGACTTTTTATGTGAACTTTGCGGAGAAAAGATCAAATAAAGTCATTTACACGATAAAGGAAACGCTTTTAGGCTCTGAACCCTACTTTACCTTTACTTAAATAATTGATATCATTATGGATGTATAAGTTTAGTGAGTGAGCAAAGGTCAATTTTCTCTATACCTGTATAGAGAAAATTGACCTTAGATCACTCAATTAAACTTAAGCATCTAAAAATTTTGATTAAAAATATTTTCTGTTCGTATTTTGTAGTGCTAAATTTTTATGTATCCCTGAGTTTATAATTTCGTGGATTACAACACCCGGAGTCCGTGGTCTAGGGGCTAGGTTAGGGCTCCACGGGATTTTTTCTGAGCAAAAAAAATAATTCCAGGTTGCTCCTCTTCACCCACGTGTTTAAATGGGTACCTATAAGAATGCAAGTCTTAGTGCTGTGGCTGCCAATGTGCGCCGTATGTAAACAGCCGACTTGCAATTCGATTATCGGGGGTTAAAGTGTGAAGTCGGTTGAATATGCCTGGCATAGAAACAGACTATATACCGAGCTTTAAGTTTTAGCTTTAGTCTTCTCAAACTTTCTTTCGAAATCCCATTTCATACATTGCTATAGTCATTATAACTCCATGGCGTTCTGTTTAGCTTTCTTTGGAACAACAACAACAACAAAAAAAACCCCGCTTCAATCGTGTAGTTTATAAGTATAGAACCTCTTACGTGTGATGAATGGGCGAATAACATACAAATTTATAATATGACCGACCTAGCAGGAGTGAAATTACCCAATGGCATACTTTTGATATTTCACGGGTGTTATTACACTAGTGGAAAACTATGCAAATGAGCTAAGAACATATATATATATATATATATATATATATATATATATATATATATATATATATATATATATATATATATATATATATATATATATATATATATATATATATATATATATATTAAGCAACGTTATATTTTCGTTGTAAAAAGTAACGACATAAATTCATAATACATTAAATAACGTCAATTCGTATTCATCACAAAAAATCGGGTCATATCATAGATAGGATATCAAGTTTATGCTCATATAATACCGAATTTATTATATGCCTACTCGTCATCTTCGTTTTCATCTGTTAAAAGATGACTCGTTTAATAAATTCTGTATTCAATGACCACTAATTCAATATCCTCTGTGTATATACTGATCGCAAAAAGCTTAGTCGTTTCGACTTCGATGCGATGAGTTTAAAGATCTTTCGACCATTTTCTGTCAAGAATTCAATAATTTCGATTCGTTTAACGAAACAGATTAGCCGTAACGTTTACAGACCTGTAAATGGAAAGGTGAAACAGTTTAATAACGGTTGTTTTTCGTTTTTTTAAACAATAATTTATAATTTTCTTGTTATGTTTGGGTATCCAACCGCAGTAAAAAAATAAAATGATTTTGATTATGGGAAATTTCTGATGGCTCTACAACATCATTATAAAAGCCACAAATTGCAAAAATTGTTAGCTGGTTTTGACGAAGGGGACATAGTTATGGTCTCTGTCAGTAATTCCGTCAATCCGTCATTCCGTCCTTCCGTTACTTACTTTGTCCATCTAGCATATCTCCTAAAGAACAAATGCTATCAGCATGAACCTTCCCAGGTGGATAGATCTCAGTGAGGAGAATGGGTGGTGCAAGAGATGCAGTGTATAAGAACATTCTTGAGTTATCATCGTTCGTTAAAAAATCCTGATTTTGTCTAAAGTATATTCCCTACATTATATTTGTATATCAACATGAACATTCTGGGGTGGAAAGATCACATCAAGGAGAAATGCAGTGCATAAGGATCCTTACTACTGCTTGCTTCCTTCCCCTTTGTTGTTTTAAAGACAAGACTTATATAATAATAATAATAATAATGATAAAAGGCCTTCTGAATAATTCAATGTATAACAAAACAAGTAAAGCAAGATTGGTGATGACAACATATTCATGATATTAATAATGATCTGGCGAATTGATTGAAAGGTTAATGACTTGTACTTTCTGGAAATCACTTTGCATCAAATGGAAACAAGTTCTTGCAAGAATAAAGTTTTGCAAATAATTTCTATTCTGTTGCAAAACTATTCGCGTAGAATTTGAAGATTAGATTTTGTGCTGAGCATGCCTCCTGAAATTTAAATGATACCAACTTGTTTCTTCACGGGTGGAAAGATCTCATTCAGACGAAGTGCAGTACACAAGAACCATTTCTCTTTTGCAGTTGACTTTTGAGTTATTGCTCTGCGCTTTAAAAGACTTAGATTTTGCCCAGAGCATATTTCCTAAAGTTTAAAGGTTATTAACTTGAACTTTCACCAGTGGATAGATCTCATTAAAGAAAAAGTACAGTGTCCAAGAACCATAACTCTTGCTTGTTCATTTATTTATATTTTTTGTAATTGACCTTTGTTACTTAAAGACATGGATTTTGTCCAGGGCATTTTTCCTTAAGTATAAATGCTATCAACTTGAAACTTCACGTATGAATAGATGTCATTCAGAAGAACTGCAATACACAAGAACTATAACTCAAGCTAGCTTAATTTTGAGATACTTTGGCCATGTCTGATGTGGTTCCTGTTTAATCAGTAACCAACATATAAAATACTGCCGATCAGAAAAGAAAAAATAATTTCTGACTTTTGTTTTAACCCCAGAAACGAGACATTGTCTCTTCTTGTTCAGCAATCTAATGTGTTCTGTTGGCGACACTAGGGACGTTGGGTTAACATATGCCCTAGCAATTTCTATTTTAGTAGTTGTTTTACAATAATCATAAATAAGGCATTATTAGTGCTCAGTGTTATTTTCACCGGTAGCAATTAATAGAAATAATGAATCCAATTCTCAACGTCACGACGTTCGGGTAAAATTTGAATGCATTTTACAAGATCTCTGATAGGAAAGTAGCTCCTGAAATATCAATATTTATTTGCAACAAGTCATATGCTAATTTTGTCTCACTTTTATTGGTTCTTTATTCTCAGAAATATAACATATTCAAAAAAAGGAAGAAAACAGAAAAAATTCAGCATTGGAAATGACAAAGTCCCTATTTATGATCTCTGCCATTGCAATGTTGTATTTCTAAATGCTGAAATTTTATGGTCCTGTTCATGCGTAGGTTTTCCTTACAACAAATTTCATGAATAATTCTTGAATAACAAGAAATCAATGTATTTTTTTTTTGAAAGGTTAAAACAGTGAGCATTTTTGGACATAGGCCTTTGAGGGATTATCAGTCTTCCATACACATTCACAACATACCAGCAACTTTGAAATAAACTTGAATTAACTATTTTTTATTCTCTTCAAAGACGACATTTCGACTTTTCAACATCACATTTTAAATAATTTTTTACCTTAATTCTTTTGTTCTTTTTTAGTATTACCCAAATTAAGATTCCTCCTCACGACATAAAAAAATGAAATAAGATTTTGTTATTTTGCGCTTTAAAACAAAAAGGAAAACCCCTGCCATTGGTCAGTACATTAAAAAAAACGCCATGGCAACGATTAGATACATATATTAAAGGGGAAGTGCAGTGACGAAACAATGCAAAAATTGATAAAATGACGCTTTATTATTATCATCATTATTGTTTTTATAATGTTTTTCATTATCAATATTATTAGATTTATTAGTTTTACCTAAAAGAGAAAAGATAAATAGTCAGGTATTCTCAGTAAGAAAATTAACCATGTCATACTAAACCCGGAATATTCCTGCTTTGGCAGGAGGTATACACCAAGGTCAGCCTGCAAATAAAGTGCAGTCTGATCTCAGTCTATACCACCTGATTTTCCGTATCAAACTAGACAAAATTAACAATTTTATTTCAAACTAATACTGACTCACAATAAGTGCATCCAGGGCTTTAAGCACTTTGATCTTAATGTAATTTTGCCAAGGATTTTATCCAGCATGACAAGGGTTATGATTAAAATCAAAATTCAACAAAGACTTTAGTAAGTCTAATATGAATAATATGAAACTACGTTGATAAGAAAAATGTGTAGGAAAAAATCACTTTAAAGGGGGATATCGAGTTCAAAATATACTCAATTTGTAATGAAAATATGGGGAAAATTCAACTTAAGCTATTCATATTTAATGTTTGATAGTTAAAAGATACACTTATTAAGTCAGTGATCAAGTGTCAATTTTGATTTTACATGTATGGTCAATATCGACTTTTTATCACTCATTTTTACACTATACCTCCGCAATGTTTCCGTAACTTTATGCATGTGCATATAAAATAAAATATATATAAAACAACGTTATCATCGTTTCAACAAATTCAATGGTAATGCTAGAATTTGACTTTATTTTTCAGAAACGACATCTTAAATATGGAATTATGCCAATTGTTATTCGATCGCAAAGATTCATCGATTAAGAGGAATGAAAGGTTGCTTCATCGACGAGGTCTTTTATTTAATACATGTATCGAACGTTCAGTGCAAGACTGCACAAAATGTCTATACATTTAAGAACATCTTCATATTAAGAATATGAATGATTTTAGAATGATTTTGGAATGGAATTGAATGAGTGTGTGGAGAATGCTGCGTGAAATTCAATGGAGGTAATCCAATATCGCTAATTTTGTTCAAGATGAACAAAATAAGCGATATTTATTACCTCCATTTAGTAGTACATGCACATATGTTCTATAGATAGGTTTCTTTATCATCCCAAACTCATCATACGCTTACAAAATTCAATCATGTCAGTGAAATCGTAGATTCAATCCACTGATTTTCATTTTGAATGAAGCTGTTGATCTTATCATTTTTTATGAATTTGTAGCATTTTTGAATGGCTTAAGTGAGTCTTTGGAGTGATTGATTTGAGCGGTGAACGAATGAATACGAATGGTTTTGATCGAAATGTTTGTCAATTTCACGATGTTATTAATTGTACAATTATAGTCAGTCTTGCGCCGAACCCTCGATATGTTGATGATAAGTAAATCTTATAATATGACATACGATGCAGGAGAGAAATAACCCGGTTGAATATGTTTGATATTACGCGGGTGTCATTACACTCGTGGAATAACTATGCAAATGAGCAACGCTATTTTGTTACCCCGAAAATGACGTCATAGAGTATATTTTGTGACGTCATTTTTATACGGCGTAATAAGTTTCGCGAAATATTTAAATGTTGAATTTCAAGAATTTTGACGATTTTCGCTAAAATTTGGGTCATATTATGAATAGAATATCAAATTTGTGCTCATAAAATACCTTTATTAAACTCGTCATCTTAAACAGATAAAAATTCGGCGCAGCCTCGTTTTTATCTGTTTATAGATGACTCGTTTAATAAATTCGGTATTCAATTATCACTCATTCAATATCCTCTAAGTATACGAAATTTATTGATCTTGGTGAGGTACCAGTTTATCTTTTTTATCTGTGCATATACTTTTTGTTAGCGGCCAAACCCGAACCAAGCGGACAAAAAAACTCCAATACAAAAAGTGTGTCCCTTTAATATCTGTTATAAAAGATGGTCGAATAAGGAAGTACCTTAGAACATTCCTTTAGGAAAACCGACAACATGACTAGGGTAAGTAAAAGAAATCTATTTTTTAACATGCACAGTTATGCTTTTGTTATAATATTGGGTCTTTGATTCATTTTTAGATTCGATTAATTTCAAATTGCAGCCTATATTTAGGCCTATTGATGAATTATTTATGATGTGAGCGTGCAACCGAAATTATTGATGGCAGAACAAAATACAAAGATAGGTATTTCTTTAATGCTTTTTGGTGGTTTATCGAGAAATAACGGTAGATTATCGATAATCTCAACGCAAAAGCAGTGAAATTATCAAAAACTTATACCCTGCTTTGGTGCATTTCATCCTATCTGACGTCATCTATGCGGGGCAAAATAACTGACGTCACAATAAACGTTGCATAGCAATCACGTGCAAAATGACGCGCTTTACGAAAATATGTCATAGAAATTTTACTTTTTATCTCATTTTTGCATTAAAGAAATAGAATAATCGTTTGTTTTTCGTGTAAGATCGATTTATATTTCATTTCGTGAACAACAAAAGCTATATTTTCACTCGTGGCTCCAAACACTCGTGAAAATATAGCTTTTGTTGTTCACTCAATGAAATATAAATCAATCTTACACTGAAACAAACGATTATCCTCTATATATTCTTGCCAAATTACAATAAACCTTAAATAACAAAAAAATTAAAAAGGTCAAAATCAAAGGTCCTTTAAGATATAGAGGAGGTGCCATACTGTGGCATAGCGCTCATTTGGACCAAATGTCACCGGTAATTGTTTTATAATCCAAAAGTTGTCGTATATTTTATAATTAGGTCCTATATAATAAATACAAAAAAATGGACCATGATTGGACCAGTTACTGCGATAAACTGGTAATATATTTATGCACCCATAAATAATACGATCACTGTATTAAAAAAGATTAATAGAAAAAAAAGAAAGGTTTAAGAAATGGCAATGGATTTGCACAAGATATGGCCTTTAAAGTGAAGTGGAGTGGGGGTTTTGAGACGATTTTGCTCACTAAACGCAGGGGTAATCACAACTATAAACGGAAATATATCCTTGGTACGAAAAATCATTCAGGGAAAAAGTATATTTGTATATTTGTATATTTGTATGCTGTTTTTGATATTTGGTGGATGCATTGTCCCGCATGACCACTGTCATGACATACCCCTCAATTATGAATACGTCATCATAAATGGATCTTTTTATTGGTCAATCGGTTTATGTTTAACAGCTGCGGTCTGTTATTTCATGTGAGCCAGTGTCGCATACGTTTCTACCCTTCTGTACGTTGATAATTTTTATTATTTTTTCTGAAAGCTCATAAGGACTGTAACTAAAAGATGAAGATAGTTTTTTTTTCAATTTCATGAAGGTATGAAACTTAAAATCTAATCACACTGTATGAATACGCGAAGCGGATTCATACTAGAGTGTGATTAGGTTTTTAGTTTCATACCTCCTTGAAATTAACAAATGTTATCTTCATACATTTTGATTTGAGATAATATGGCAAAAATGTAAATATTTCCCCAAATGGGACTATTTTTGTGGGACTACTTTGTGCGGAAGCTTTCAATATAGCTGCGTACTTAAATTTGTTTTCATTGTGTAATAAAACCATTTTTCGGCAAATCAAAATGCTCAAAATTCGATTTGATCTACCAAAATTAAATCATTCAGCTATACATAAATCCTCCTTTTTTCAAATGCAATTCAGGCTTAGGCTTAGTAAGATGATAAAAAAAATATTCGAATTTATAAAGCATGCTTTTTGTATTAGACTCATATGTTATTTAGTCTTTGTCCAACATTATCATCCAATCAGAAGGCTGGATTTTCAAATTTTTTGAAGGTTTATTTTCCATAAACTTTCCAGCCCAGGTTTATTTTGATCATTATTTCATTTAAACGTCGAGGTTTATTTGTGATTCCACGCATGCGTACAGACTAGAACTACCCCTTCATAAATATGCAATGACCACGTGATTAGTACACGTGAAAATCGTATAACTCGTGCACATGTTGTATAACGAATATCCTATGTAGATTTTTATCTGGCATGGCATAGATTACCATGTCGATTCTCTTATGGAACAACGACTTTTCTACTTGCCTGTACATTTATTCAAGAAAAGCAACCCTAACTAATGGGATCTTATTGAACAGTGCAATATATCCTATACTTATTTCTTAGCGTTAATTCCAATAAACTTCTAGTTTAATTACTTTTGGTCCCTTTGTAAATTTGGCAAAATCTCATTTCATGATCAGCTATAGATGAGGCGTTTTATAGTCCACCAAAATTAACAAGACAATTAACTTTGTTGATGACACAAGAAAACGTCCACGGATTTGGGTCATTACATGTGCATATATCCAAGGTGTGGTGGACTGTATACCATCTTTTTTTCTCAACAGAATAGTATAATCTGCTTAGTTGTTTATGTCTTTAGATTGCCCTTCATACATAAGTTCGTAAACAATTACTGGCACACATGAAAAAGTATTAGATTTTCGTTCATCTATGTTGCCGGGTAAATAAAACCAAATTATACTTCATATTTATCTTCTGTAATTGCTCTTTATAAATACTCAATATTTGCGTGCATATTTCAACAACTCCATATTTGGAAAGAGTGGGGCGTTTACTTGTAATAAATGTATACGTCTTATTCCGTTTAAATCGTGCAAAATGATGCCAATAATATAAAAGGCGGGAAAAAGACTAAGTCAGTTAAACGCTAATAATTGAAAATTAAACGATTTAAACAGCCTCAGTCGGTCGCTACGCTCCCTCCTTTCGGCTGTTTAAATCGTTTAATTTTCAATTATTAGCGTTTAACTATTACATAAACGTATATATGAATATATATACGTGTAATATATACGTTTAGACCACGCTTGAAGCGAATCGGCCAATCAGAGAACAGAATTTCAAAAGTATATTATACAGATACAACTCCGAGCGTTGTATTTAAAGATATACGATGGTAGTGTGTTGTGCACGTGAATCTCGGGAGGGTTTGTTTGCCGAGTCATTTCAAAAAGATAACTAACATTTTATATGGGTGCTTTTTCGAAAAGACTTTCTACAGTGGCAAAAATGCAAAAGATCTGCAAGAAGAAACAAAACTAATTTTTTTTAAGTATTTTCAGCGTAATTACACATAATTACAGTAATACTATAGCGAGTTTTATCCCTTTTTCAAAGTTAAAGGGTTTGGGAAAAAATACAGACAACATTAGAAAAGCGTGGTCTAAGTCAGACAGAAAATCTCGTGCCGCGGTATATGGGAAATAGACACTCGCTTAAGCTCGTGCCTATTTCCCTTATACTACGGCACTCGTTTTCTATCCTATACATATATGTTATATAAACGTATAGATTGCTTTAAACAAATATTTTTATACTGCATCTTAAGTTTTACGTGTAAATATAACTAATGTTATATGTTTAGAACAAAAACCAGAGAAGAAAAAAATTCGCTCTTTGAAAAAGTCATAGACCTGTGCATATAATGTGACCCGTCACGCGAAAAGGGACCATCAGGGTGGTGCGTTAAGTGTCGACCCCAGTCAGACTGCGCGGCTTTCGCAGACTGACTAGGATCGAAACTTTTTCGCAATGTGCTTATATTCTGAATCTAGAATGTTCAATTAACATTCCAGTGAAAGAATTTTTGAAATGCGACCCTTGGTTGACCGATGCTGGACCCAATCTCTTTTCAAATATTCAGTTTCCAGAGTTCCCAGGTGGTCCCTTTTCACGTGATGGGTCACAAATGTGTAAGCAGTAATATAGTTAGCTTAGACTTTGGGTTTCTTCCTTTGGTTGTACAAGGTTTGAAATATTTATATACTTTTTCTGCATCTGATAAATTCAAACCAAAATTATCTTTCAAACAAATCTTATTGGGATATTTACTCCCTTTCCAAAGGCTGTTTGATTTGAACATACATGAATGGACAAATCCCACAACATTCCAAACCAAATTAATTGATACAAATAATTTATAACAAATAAAAAGAATCTTACGTATACTGCTTGGAAAATGCATGTTTGATTATGGCAATGGCAAGCTCTGAACATTCAAAACTATCGATTGCCATTCAAAACTTGTTGCCAATGATAATGTTTTCATGTTAAAAATCAGTGACCTTGAGAATTGACCTTGACCTTGATGAATGAATTGATTTCGAAATATAAAGGCTCTATGACGTACCACTTTAAAAGTTATGGCTAATTTTAATGCTTTTTTGGTCGGACAAATAGACAAGCCGACTAACAGTCAGGACAAAAAAACTATATGCCCGGATCTATGTATTCAGGAGCATTAAAAAGAAGAAACAAGAAGAAGGCATATCTACAGGTCTTTCATATCAGCCATAATGACCTGTATTGTAGCTTTGCTTTGCACTTATAAAACAATATTCTCTGAACCACAGGTACTAGGCGCGTTGCTCCGATACCCATGGCCAGGGCGTAGCTCCCATTACGCACATTACGCAAGTTCGTAATAGAAATTAATCCTCGTTCGAAAAATGTCGTTGATGAATGATCATAACATCGAAACTGCAGCTTATTTCAGCTGTAGCTACGATGTTTTGATTATTCACCAACGCTCAAAACAAAAATAAGGGAGCGGGCGGAGGACATTCATCTTTTGTCACAGTCCACCTTTCGCCTTTATCCTATATATTCTTTGGTGGTCGCCTTCTGAGTGCGTAAAAAAATCAAATTCCTAGTTACGCCTATGCCTCGGAACATATGAGAATCTTATGATTTCCATTTTAGATTTCTAAAATGGAAAACATATCATTCTCATATGTTTCCAGGGGTGTCGGAGCAATGCGCCTAGTACCTGCGCTCTGAACAAGGGCAAATCTTCACTGAACTGTGTTAAGAAAAAAAAAAAGATTTATTTTCCCGTTAATCAACCTACCCTTCTGTAGAGGCTCGTGTAATAAACTGCTCAAACAGAAATACTACTCACTTTTAAAGTAGAGTAGTGAGAAACAAAATGGTACTTGAGCACCGAATAAAGCAAGATGTCGTTTACCCTAAACACGGCCTATTGACAATGTGTGGTTGACAGAATAAAGTTTTGAGAAAAGGCACTAATGCACACTAGGGTCCTGTTTTACTAAACATCTTTCGATAATTTTTGTGTAAGTTAAAAATTGGAATTCTGACATGCATCACCCCATTGGATTCGTCTTCTAAAGACAACCCCAATCAAGGCAGAATCTAACAATGAATGAAATGATTGCACGATTTGTGATTTTGACTTATGATTATTTCTTTCGTAAGAAGTTTAGCAAAACAGGCCCCAGGATACGCTACTTATATAAAGAGTCGTTTTGGTGGACTTTTTTGGAGACGTTTCTACGTGCACCAGTGTTGGTATGCGTGTGCGTGTATGTGTATTTCCGTTTATTTAAGTCACTTCCGTAGCACATGCCGATATGAGAAGACGTGTTGTCGTTACGGGGGAAAGTGCAAGAATACATGACGAAATTACTGCTTAGATCCGTCACGTCTCATCCGAAAGATAATTAGTTTATTCGTGTGCCAAACAACGCGGTCGAACTTCAATTTTATGTGTGAAGAAAACAGTTAGTTGTTTTCAAAAAAGTAGTTCCCACTTAGGTTCAATTTCCTTTTTTTTTTATCAAGACTTGTCTCGTTCAGACAACTGAAAATTTTGGAAATGGTTTGATGCAGGGATTCTCGAAAGGTTGTTGATTATTCAAATACTCATTTTAAATAAGAAAAGCGTTGTCAATCTTAAACCACACGTATTCAAATTTTGCGCAAATGAAAATAAAAACAACAAAGCGGTGATTAGCCCATATATTATATGTCTACCTTTGGTCTATGGGAGACAGAAACTGACTGGCTAAACTTGTATCCCGCTGTCTGAGAGACAACGGGTAGTGTATATATATAATACATACTTAGTGTTTTGTATGAAAAAAAAATCCTAAAGAGGTTGGGAGAATTGATCATTGTCGAGGTTCTGCCGAGACAATTATCAATTCTCACAATCGAGTTAGATGTTTTTTTCATACAATACACTTAGTACGTATTATATTTATCTTATAACATCTTTTTGTCTTGTTTTCGTCGATGTTTCTAACTGAAATGCAAGTTTCTAAAAATAACTGCATGATATAATTGTTCTAAAAATAACTATGTGATATCATAAAAAATATCATACGGGATGTTATCATATTTGTATAGCTATAAGATAATAACTTTTTCAGGCCACCAGTGCTATAAAATCTGCACAAAAAAAGAAGCAGACGATACATTTGCTTTGTGATATGCCCTAAATTCTTATTTCGTCTAAAGAAATTAGTAATCAGAGATCCGTTCGTTGCATTCGACGTCGTCAAGACTACTTATTTAAACCAATGCAGGGCTAGCTTCGTTTACTCAATTAGATTTCTTGACATATTCAAGGCAGATATAAGAAGAATCAAAGCATGCAAAACAGTTCCTCGCAATTACAATTGATACAACAAGCAATATTAAGATTAAGAATCTTTTAAAGCTCCCGTGAACTTTAATACATCAGTTGTTGTTGCGACATTTATGTCGCCTAATACTGAAATATCTCTGCCTGTCACTCACAGCAATGAAAGAGAAGTTACCACGAATCGAACTCATACGTGATGAGATATAGGCATTCAATGATCAATATTAACCTTGAAACTGCTTGTGAATAGACATTAAGAAAAGGATAAATTGTTTTTAATGCATAAAGCCGCCGCTTCGTCTGTCCGTTCGTTCATCCGTTACCATTGGGCGAACTTATACGAAACTTCTCCAATGAATTCCCCATGATTTATTGGCGATATATTTCCCCCGTTTTTTTAATTCTTTCCGACATTTAACCCATCATTTATAATCGTTAACCTAGGTGGAAAAACAGCTCGAGGCTTGAGAAATATGTTATGGTTATCCATTGTACGATTCAACAGCCGCCTAGAAAAGACTGAAGGAAGCGGCATTTAATAACATTCGAACAAAATAAATAAGTACAAGGAAAGAAAAGGCGCCTTTCCTTAATATTAAGGAAAAACACAATTACAAGTTTGAACGTCAGTACTTACTAATCAAGAAAATTACATAGTTACATGTTTTGACATTGTCTGACAGACAAATACAAATTATAAACCTTCAATATATGATGATTCACCATTCCTAGACGGACTTCAAATTATCTTATTTGGAACTTAATTAATGTTTTTATACTAAAATAAAAATGTTCTTTTTTTCAAGAATCCCCATTTGCCCGATATCCCCGCACGGAGATCTTGCGGTCAGTTAAATAGATCTGTAGATCGAACGGTCACCGTGCGGCCTCCGGCCGGTGTCGTGCGGAGGCCGTAAGATGAAGGGGTCAGAGTGCTTTGGTAAAAAACCATGCCAGTCAAAGAGATATTCTATTCTTTTAATTTAACGACCTTTTCGGCACTCAAATCGTGTGCATTGAGAATATAATTATACCCCTCCCCCCACAACGAAGTTAGAGGGGGGGGGGCATACTGGTATCAGGTTGTCCATCTGTCTGTCCAAGGACATAATTTTGTTTCCTCATCTCCTAAGAGACTATTGTAGCTACAGCTTGGAAATTTATACGTTATGTGTCTGCATATGAAGTTGTTCACTTGCAATTTTGAAGCCTCTACTTCCATTGGTTGTCGAATTATCTTCCGTAATTTTCACTAAATAATTGATGTCTGGAGTATTTCTCCTACACTTTTGTATGAACTTACTTTAAATTAATACATAATGTATGTCTGCATCTGAAGTTGTGCACCTGCAATTTTTAAGTCCCTGCTATGATTTGTTGCTGAATTATCTCCCCTTGATTTTTTCGTGTTCAATTTTTTTCTTATTACATGGAAAGTTTCTCCTGATCTAGTACATTTACCGAGGAGAAAATTTATACACAATGTAGCTGGTGATGTGCTTTCTAAAATTTTAGAACCCTACTAAAATTGCTTCCTGAATTATCTCCCCTTGAACTCGTATTTTTTGGTCACTAAATATTTATTGTCCGGAGCATTTCTCATGAACAATTGCGTGGACTGAAGTAAAATTTATACACAATGTAGTTTGTGAAGTAAGCTCGTGCTTTTGGAATTTTTAGGACCTAACTTTTAGTTCTTGCTGATTTTTTCTCCCCTTGAACGTTGTATACTCAACAATTTCTTATGTTATCTGGAGCATTTCTCCTACAAATACATTGCTGCACCTGCCTGACATTTATTCACAATTAAGCTTAAAATGTTAACTCGTTATTGTAAAATGTTCAGGAACTTACTGATATAAGTTACTGAAATATTCCTCCTTGTGCTTGCGGGTTTTATATTATTTTTTATTATCTGGAGCATTTACCTACCAAATTATCTCCCTTGAACTTGTAAATCTTACTAGATGTTTGTTGTCACATAGCAACGCATGTTGTAGGCCTACTGAGAGTACGTACACTCAAATGTCCAGGTAGAACGAAGCTCTGGTAGGGGGTACTAGTCCACTTTGCGACAGTTCTAGTTAATGAAGCCAAGTTTGTCTATTTATTCAAAGTTCACAGTTGTAAAATCGCTCATAAAAAAAATTGATAGTAATAAAATGAGCAAGTTTACTTTTCGTAAAAACATTTTGCACTTGGCTTATTTCTACAAACATCTATCACGCGGAAAAACCATCTGGTTAAAAAAAAAAACTCCCTTATATACATATTCGGAAAAAAAATTGGACCCAGCATATGTCAATCTGTCAATATGTCAATCTCAAGGCGTATTTCGGGAATTATCCCATGGAAAGGTAAAATAAGTATTCTAGATTCAGAAATTTCGTTATTTGTGAAAAGTTGTTTCAACCCCATGTCAGACTGCGCAGAACGCGCAGTTTGAACTGGTCGACACTTTCGCACTTTTCAGATGGTCCCATTTCGCGTGACGGGAAGTTCATTGACACATTCTTTCTTTGTAAACATATAGCTCAAGGTTATCGCGTTAGATTTTGATTAATATTGTTTATGCGTACCTATAGGGTCGAAACTTTTCAGAAATTTGTTGATTTTCTGAAATCGAAATCATCCGACTACCTCCTCCTTCATTTTTTAAAATTTTTATGGTTCCATCTCATGATCAGATTTGTGACCGTCACGGGGAAGGGACCATTTGGGAACTCCGCCAAATAAATATTTGAAACGAGAATTGTTCTAGTACGGGTCAACCAGATATCGCATATCCATAATTCTTTCACATGAAAGTAGATTGATCATTCTATATTCAGAAAATAAGCAACGTGTGAAAAATTTCGAACCGAGACAGTCTGGGCAGTACGCGCAGTCTGAATAGGGTCGACACTTTACGCAGTACTCAGA
The DNA here is from genome assembly GCA_948146395.1 of Fragum whitleyi. Classification (NCBI taxonomy): domain Eukaryota; kingdom Metazoa; phylum Mollusca; class Bivalvia; order Cardiida; family Cardiidae; genus Fragum; species Fragum whitleyi. The sequence goes on from OX411543.1 coordinate 81,351,722, forward strand.
TGGTCCCTTTCGCACGACGGATCACAATTAATATACTGGACAAAACAGTCAGGTATCAAAACTTTATTTTCATTTTTTTCTAAAAGATGCACGTTGTTTTCAAAATTCTTTTTTTCCGCTTTAATGCGTCCACCACTCTGAAGCATAATTCTTAGAAAACTAATATGTGACCCGTCACGCGAAAAGGGACCATCTCGGTAGTGCGTAAAGTGTCGATCCTAGTCAGACTGCGCGGACTGTAATAGAAAGGTCCAAAAACATTAATCGAAGGATCAGTGCAATACTATTGTAAGTGCCTATAAATAAATTGGCACTTACAATAGTGTTGCACTGAACCATCGATATACATAAAGGAAATTAAAGAAGATATCGTGGTTTTCAAATAAAATGAACAATTAAGAATGAAAAAAAAAAAAAAAAAAAAAAACCAGAATCACTTTATTTTAGGCGGTTGGATTGTTAATGGCATTGTCTCTGTTTAACATTGAATCACATATGCTTAGTTATGTATAGAATTGGAAGAAGATACACCATAGAACATTCAGATTCGCAGACGAAATGCACAAATAATTTCCAGCAGAAAAATGAGTTTTGAACTTTTGATTCCTAACTCTTTTTGAGTATAACTCTTTTTGAGTATATATATTTCTGAATTCCTAGTTATCCCCTTTTTGTATAACAGGTCACTTATTCTTGAACTGAAAGATTTTAACCTTATTAGATATGAAGAGGTTTTTTTTCTATTCATCTAGATATAGTACTACAAAACCTAATTGCAGCGTATGAATCCGTGAAGCGGATCCTTTATGAAATGAATTTAGTTTCATACATCGATTAATCAAAAAAAAAAAGATACGCAAATGTATTATCTTCATATATTATGATACTTTATTTTCAAGCTATAAAGTAAGCATTATTACTTTATATGAGACATATTTCTCTTCGAACTAAAATGAGTGCAATTAAGCATACTGACTAGCTGCGTATTATTTTCTTTTAATATTTTCTTGGGGTATGAAGCCATTTTAAGGTAAGATATAATGGAATTGAATGAAATTGAATTACATTTTATATCCAAATAAGCGGAGTTTCCGGAGTATGTTTTCGCACCGCGGGATACCTGTAACGACGGTTGCTCGGGCATTTGTTTCATTATTTGATTTTGTTATAAAGGTAAGACTTATCTATAAACCTATTTTACAAAACTGCATAAGGAAACAATTGCCCGTGGAACCTTGCCCATAAACTCTTATGGAAAAAGGCTAATGAAAGATGTGCGTTGGCAACTCTCCATTACTATATATATCTAATTCCCGGAAATATTGGATGACCTGAATTGCAAGAGTGTCCCTTAAATCATTAATTATATAAAAGATATCAAGAAAGGGGACTTTACGGGAAATGCTTTGGTTGTGATAAGCACCATGCCGCGGGTGAGTCGTCACATTTCTTTTCTTAACCTTATCCTGCTGACACCAAATTTTGTATTCTTCAAGTCGAAGACCTTCTTATCCTTTCAAGTCTGCTCAAATTTTCCCAACAATAATTTAGAAGAAAGTAGTAAGTTTAGGCTCAGATCAGACTGCACGTCTGTGCAGGCTGATCTTTGTCTTAACTGTCTGTCACAGCTTTTTCTACAAGAAATAAATGCTTTAACCCTGCTATCATGAAAAGTATTTCATTTTTTGTGGACGTTATTGTGTTCACCATTGTTATTACGTGAAGACAATTCAGTATTATGTTAATAAAAAAAGCAATGCCCACTTTTGTTAAATTTACTATTATCTAACACTTAGCAACACCGGACAACCGTGCATTTTGAAAATGGCGTTATTTAAGGATATTATACAATTTGTAGGTTAATGAAAGACTCCATTTATTACGAAAACAATCGCCAGTTTTAGTCCTCGCGTATTTGTATTTCGCGCAAGCATAATAACGACAAAGCGGTGATTCGCCTATTGTGTTTCCCCGCGCCGGGGATCATCTAAGGGAGACAACAACTAACTGGCTAAACTGGTTGCCCGCTGTCTGAGAGACAACGAGCAGTGAGTAAACTGTCCCGCAATCTGATTGATGATGGATTGAAGGTCACCTGTGCGATAAAGTTGGACAAATAGAAGGAGACGAAACATTTGCATTGGGTTATACTCATAGTTTTGTTTTCACTTTCTATAGAATAAATAACCCGAGGTTTGTTCGTTAGAGAAAGGTTAAAAATCCCGCTAAATAAGATTATTAAGACCTCATACTTACCGATTGTCGATATTTTTAGTGAAGCATGCGACGTTGTCGGGACTGCTTTTTAAAGCCAATGCTAAACATGCTTCATTTTCTCTGTTAGACTTCTTAACAATGTTGAGTAATCTTCATGAAAAATGTGAGAAGAATAAAAGCAGAAAATCAAAACAGTGTGATTCAAATTAATGCAACAAGCGATATTTTGATAAAGAATCTTCCGATACTGCTCATGAACTTAAACAAATCAGTTGTCGTTAACACATTTTACAGTTAATTACATCATGAAATTGACGTTTATTCGGATCAAAATTATTCATTCGCCAAGCGCACCTTTCATTCATTCGAAACACTCCAACCATTCAAAAAAGCTCCAAATTAACTAAAAATGATAAGATCAACAAATACATACATATTAGAAATAGGTAGATGAAATCCACGATTTCACTGACATAAGTTGAATTTTGTAAGCGTTTGATGAATTTGTGAAGATACAGGAAGCTATTCATAGAACCTTTGTGCATATCTTATGAAACAGGGGTAATGAATATCGATTATTTTGATCATCTTGCACAAAATAAGCGATATTGGAACTACCGCCCTTGAATTTTCAATCAAAACTCTCTCCACACACTCATTCAATTTCATTCAAAATCATTCCAAAATCATCCATCTTGTAAATTTCCTGATGTTTTTAGCTGTAGTCGTGCTAATAATGTTTTTAGCTGCTGTTACATTTACTTTAATTGTTTAAGAAATTTCGATTGATCCTCGAAATATGGGCGTGGCAGGTCCGGTGTTATTTTTACTTTTAAATCTTTTTAAATCTTTTTCTCCTAATCCATTGGACCGATCTCAATAAAAATTTGCATGAATCTTCCATGGGTGGTCATTTTCTTAACAGCTCAAGAAATTATGATAACACGTGTAATGCGACACTAAAATGTACCGTCAAAATAGCGAACGTCGATTGTGTAGCGCCTAGTGTTGTTTTTTTTTGTCAGAAAAAAAGTACACGTAAACATTATATTTCTCACTCTTTCTACAGCTATAGCAATGTCAGAATATATAGTCATCATCGAAGAATTAAAACTCGCCCCTTATTCCTCGCGAAGAATGCAAAATGTCATTTTATTTTCAACGTCGCATAAATGTGTAGACATGCGAATACTGGATAAAGCTTTATGTAGAGTTATGCTTATTAGTCCCCTAGAGGCGAAAGCCGAAGGGGACTATAGATTTGCGCTCCGTCCGTCTGTCCGTCGGTCCGTCTGTCCGTCCGTCCGTCCGTCCGTCTGTCCGTCCGTCCGTCCGTCCGTCCGTCCGTCCGTCTGTCTGTCTGTCTGTCCGTCCGCAATTTCAGTTTTCCGGACTTTTTCTCTTAACCCTTGGAGATCTTGAGCTGATTTTGGTATGTGAGTCCGCATCAATGAGTTACAAACCAAGTTCGAGTTTGAGTCCGTCTCCATTGATTTTTGAGGAAGATACGGATGCTGGACTTAGAAAATTACCAGGAATTTTCAGTTTTCCGGACTTTTTTTCTTAACCCTTGGAGATATTGAGCTGAAATTTGGTATGTGAGTCCGCATCAATGAGTTACAGACAAAGTTTGAGTTTGGTTCCGGTCCATTAATTTTTGAGGAAGATACGGATGCTGAACTTAGAAAATTACCAGGAAATTTCAGTTTTCCGGACTTTTTTTTAAACCTTGGAGATATTGAGCTGAAATTTGGTATGTGAGTCCGCATCAATGAGTTACAGACCAAGTTTGAGTTTGGTTCCGGTTCATTGATTTTTGAGGAAGATATGGATGCTGAACTTAGAAAATTACCAGTAAATTTCAGTCTTCCGGACTTTTTTTTAACCCTTGGAGATATTGAGCTGATTTTTGGTATGTGAGTCCGCATCTATGAGTTACAGACCAAGTTCGAGTTTGGTTCTGGTCCATTGATTTTTGAGGAAGATATGGGTGTTGGACTAACAAATTACCGGGAAATTTCAGTTTTCTGGACTTTTTTTCTTAACCTTTGGAGATATTGAGCTGAATTTTAGTATGTGAGGCCGCATCAATTAGATACAGAACAAGTTCGAGTTTGGTTCCGGTCCATTGATTTTTTTGGAAGATACGGATGCTGGACTTAAAAAATTACCAGGAAATTTCAGTTTTCTGGACTTTTTTCTTAACCCTCTGAGATATTGAGCTGATACATAAAATCTAATCTAACTGTGATATTTTGGAGAGGAAGCAATTAATCCCTTTACCACCCTTATAAGATACCCCTCTGGGGATATATATAAATCCGTTAGGGGACTTGGTATTGTCATGCAATACCTCAGAATGCTTATTTCCACTTTAAATATGAAGATGCTTTGGGCTAGACGTTTTTTTTTCAACATTATTTATGTTATAATGAAGAGGTAAATCTGCCATTATGAAATGTTCACCCTATTTTTATTGCAACATATAAAGTGATGTCATCAATACATGCGTTTTTGTAAAAGGAATATGACGCACCCCCCCCCCCCCCCTCTTTTTTGAATGTTTGAAAAAAGTTATTAGATTTTGCCAAGTTTGCTTCGAACTCGCTATTCTTGGGTCTTAAGAACAACGACTTACAGTCCAAGAATACAAGTCTTTGCGAAAAATGTATCAAATATCCTTTTTTGCTATCCGAAATTAACAGGAGCGATTTCGGGCAAAAATGGCCCTCTTGTTTATATCTAGTTCTTCCCTTCCCCTACTCGCATTGCAACTTCCACACCGACATTCTTCTCGCATGATATTACACTTTCTTTTTCTTCTTCTCCCCTTGAACTGCGGATTTAATCTACTCTGTATTCGTCTGAAGGCACGTAGGTTTTATAATTCCACGAATCAAACATAACGTCGTTGTAAGAAAATGCGCGTATTTTTTAGAAATCGTTCCACACGAACTAATATCAATATCTCTTTTATTCGTTAATATTTTTTTTACGAAATTTTAATTTGATTATTAAGAGAAAAATAATATTTCTTATCTTTATTTAAATTATCGTATGAATAAAGGAACTGCATATTTTTAACGTATTAAGAATGGAAAAAAAAAACAGTTTTATAATAACCTAAAAAGATTTCGTTCCACACGAATTTCGGCTTATCATTTTCCCGATTTAAACTGAAATTGATATCTGTTTACATATTTAAGAAAAACAGAAAAATAATAATTTTAATTTAAAGATCGGTTGCAATTGAACCATTCTTAATTGTAATATAAATATAAAAGAAAATCGTCATTGTTTCGGCGTCTTAAAGTTTGATGTTATGCTTTACTTTTTGTTAAACATAAAGAGGTATTTTTCTTATTTGTGGCTAAATTTCGATCTCCGTTGGTAAAATTGTTGGATGTCATGCCAGTTTTGATTTGATGTACTTTCAAGCAGTTTAAACATAAAAATGTATAAAATTTAAGATAAGTATCTTACGGTGATGCTTTTTACGAAATCATACGAAATAGTTGCAATAAAAGTTTGATTTATATATTGGTCTTGGTTTTAGCGTTATTTAGATATAAGATATAAGGATGGTGCGACCAAGGAGTCCTGTTATTATATGTTTTAAAAAACAAGGGGCGCCGTTTATTTAAAAGTGCCGCATTACCGTGCGCGACGTCACGCCAAATATAGGCTTGGCAGGGCGGGGCTTTTTTCACTTAAAAATCTTTAAATTCTCCTCCCCACTCATTTGTTCAATTTCAATTAAACTAGGCATGCATATTCCTTTTATTGGTCATAAAAATTTGACTACACTAATTTGGAGAAAAATACCTTTAATATTTAGGGGAGGGGGGAAGAATTTTTGAATTTATTTTTTTTTTTTTTGCGTGTTTTGTCAACCCTATATGCACATCTATTTAAAAAGTTTGTTTTAATTCGGATTCAAAGTTGCATATAACGATCACAGTCACGTACATGTTTTTTGATGGCGGAAAAACCTAAACTGGCTGAGCGGACATCCGTTAGAGACTTCAAAGTGTTGTTTTAAGTCAAAGTAAACTTTGTTTAACGAAAGTCTAGATGTGTTAAAGCTAGTGTAGCGGTACAGGCCCTCTTGGGCCTATTGTTTCATACAATTTAAAGAATTTTAAGAATACTTTCTTTATTTCTTAAAGGAATTCTTTATTAATGATAAGATGAATTGGGTTTTTATCCATAATATGGGTTGAAATAGACAACCGTACCATACAAAGATAAATGAACCTGTGCGTGACATTTCCAACAATATGAAAAATGCACGAGGGGAAAAACAGTCAACAAACTAGCCAATATCACAGTTTTATCAGAATATTCGCTATCTGTCTTAAGATACCTCGAGACCTAATCTCTCTGAAAAACACAAAGCGAAGACTCTGGACAGACTGTTTAAATACACAGTCCTGTCAGGGTCTTTGCTCGGCACACATTTGAAATTGTTGTAAATTTCATGCACAGGCTCATATGCACTTCAGAAACGTATGGCGAAATTAATTCTTGTAAACCGGAACATCCTCGCATGAACTATTCAAAGAACTATGTTGGCTATCTTTTTCAAATTGCTGTAAATACGATATTGCTGTATTTATCCATAAATTATCAAGACGCAAAGCTCCTGATTAATTGTTCGATTTAATTCTTGTTTCTAGGAATGATAACTATATACTGAGATCTGAGACTCGAGCAAATCTTACTCTGAATAAAACAAGAACAAATTTGAACAAAAATAGACGCTATGCATAAGAAATGAAACGAAACTTAAAATGTTCAAGAAGAAGTTAACAAGGCATTTTCTTAATAGCAATCAATGAACGCTTAAAATTTTGAATTAAAATAAGTATCTTTCAGATGTATTATTATATACATTGTATCAATGTGTTCAATTTTTAATTGCTTGCATATGTTAATGAAACCAATGAGAAATGTGTGCGGGTATGTTGGTATGTGCGTGTGTGACAGATATCTTTATGTTTTTCAATAATTCTGTAAAAACTTGATCAATCTGAACAAAAAAAAATGTGACCCGTCATGCGAAAAGGGACCATCGGGGAATTCTGTAAAATGAATTATTGAAAAAGATATTTGGTCCAGCATAGGTCAACCAGAAGTCGCATTTCAAAAATTCTTTCACTGGAAGGTAGATTAATCATTCTAGATTCAAAAAATAAATACAGTGCAAAAAGTTTCGACCCTAGTCAGCCTGCGCAGTCCGCGCAGTCTGACTAGGATCGACACTTTTCGCACTTCCCAGATGGTCCCTTTTCGCGTGACGGGTTACAAATGAATAAATAAATAAATGAAGCTGGAAAAACGACGGGGATTTGCTTGATGTGGTATTTGTTTTTAATCTGCTGATAAAATGTTATCTTCGGTGTATTTCTGGAAGCGGTTATAAATTCTGGAGGGTGGGGTTAGGTTATATTTGAAAAGATACAGCATCACTCATCGATAAAAGGGGCCATGTAATATTAGAATTCACTTATTTGAAAGTGCGACAGATTTTCCTTAATTTGTTATAAGGTTGGCTTTCTATAATTTTTGGAGATGAGCTTTGGACATGTATGTAGACTTATGTTATAATGGTCGGCAACGGGAAATGCAAAAGTCTCCTGTAGCCTTAAATGTTATAAGATCATTAAGTGTCAAACCTCCATTAATTAAAATAATATTCTCTTTATCTCTGAAGTAGTTACCATGGTTACTTAATTTGTGTGACAATCTTTTAATTTTTTTGGAAATGTTGATAACAGAAGTTAATAATTCAGTTTAACTCAATTAAAGTTTCATATATCCAATATTAATATTCAGGGGTCCGTTTTACTAAACATCTTAGATCTACGAAAAAATAAATCATAAGTCAAAATTACAAATCGTACCTAGTGTTTTCACTTTTTGTTAGATTCTGCCTCGCAAAATCTCATTGGAATCATCTTTAAAAGAGATAATGCATGACAGAATTCCCTATTTAGTAACTACAGTAGAAGTAAATCCAATTTTTGACTTAGGCAAAAAATTATCGTAAGATATTTAGTATAACTGACCACAGACTCCTAATTCTTGGAACGATTGTTTGAGCACGCAGGCAAAATAGTTTAACTTAAAACGTCTAAATCTAAGGTTCAAGTGAAGTGTTTCATGCACCTTCGAAAAGAGTTATTTCTTTATTGCTCATGTTGCTGATGTAGACAAATAAAACTTTGGATAGTGATTCCGATCGATATCAATGAGCGAAATTTCGAAAAGTTATATAATCGTGACGTCAGAATTGTGGATCTGGTGATGACGTCACGGTAAACGCTCTCTGTCGAGAAATGGCAACCAGCATCACTTTGAACAATGATGTCTCAACATCAAATTCATCAAAAAAAAAGCGAGAAGCCTAAAATGTTTAGCGAAAACGTTTCTTTTATCACATAGTGCAGTTTAAACGCGATTTCACATGAGATGTGATTGCAGAAATCTTGTCAAAGTTTATATCCCGCCAAAACCTTGAATACATGCTGTGTCGGGTATCTCGGATAGCGGTCTCGGATAGTCACGTGTTTCTTCAATGCATTTGCTAGACACATGATTCAGATGTGCTGTTTTTTTGTACTTGAATATATTCGGGGTTTTTATATTCCCATATAAGCATGTGGGGGGGGGGGGGGGGGGAATACCATTTGTTAAGTAAGACGTTGTTAAGAAGGCTTTCAATTTAATCAACATTTTTTTTCTCTTCTCTTTTCATCTTTTTTTCCATCACTTATTGTGGGATATTGAAACACAACAGAGAAAAACTGAACAGACGGAGATGTTTACTACCTAAATCGTCAATCTTTTAAGATGACATGGAACTATGGTTGAACATATTTTAGGTATCCGAAAGACCCCGTGACAAGAATCTTCATATCGGGTCTTCCGGATACCTTCCAATTGTCTAATATATACGGTTTCTTCTGCTTGTAAAAGGCGCCTTCTAACGTTTCAAAAAATTAAATCCGACAACGAAAGTCTTGTAAAACGATAATTTACCAACAATATTTTTGCTAAAAGTACAAGAAAAGAAAGATGGGCGACGTTTTCCATCGTAATACCTTAAACTAAACAATAAGAAAATGATACGTAGCGTCGTTATATAAAATGAGCCTGTGCGTGAGATTTCCAACAATTTCATATATGCGCAAAGCAAATACTCTGACCAGCCTGTGCATCCGCACAGTCTGACCAGAGTCTTCACTATGCGTTTAGTAGATAGATAAGGTCTCAAAGTATCTATATACTATCAGGAAACATAAAATTTACAGTATGTGGCTGTCTAAGCTGCTCAATGTTTGCATCTCACGAATATTTCAAATTGTTGGAAATGTCACGCACAGGCTCAAATGATTTACGCGTTGGTTAAAGAAAATCTTCAATGAACGTAGGCCTATCTTTCTGCTCTTGTAGGTTATAAGTGAACAATTTGAGTACAAGTAGTTGGGCACGCATCCATTTAGGCCTGCATTGTGTACAATTTTTTGAATTCATCTTCTACAAAAAGCTTCCCATTTCTTCAAGAACAAATGAGGCGCTTAAAATTCCAAATGTGTCAGTGAAAACACCTTTTTTCTAACTGTCTTTTATTTTGATTGTGCTTGTTGATATAATCTTTTTCAGTCATTTTGGATCGTTTTGAATGGTTGGAGTGAGCTTTAGGAATGAACGATTGGAGCGCTGAGTGCATGAATTTGAATGATTTTGATCGGAATGATCGTCAATTTCGTGGTGTAACTGTAACCCTACCATTTGAATATTTGATATTTGAACCAGCGCGAAGTGGTATTATTACCTGTGCGGCAGTACAGTTTTGTTTGTTTGATTTTCTACAACTTTTATCTTATAACTATACAAATATCCGTGTGATAACATCCCATATGATATTGTTTTATGATATCACTTAGTTATTTTTAGAACAATGATATAATGCGGTTATTTTTAGAAACTTGCATTTCAGTTAGAAACATAGATGAAAACAAGACAAATAGAGGTTATAAGACAAATATGCTACGTACTTAGTGTATTGTATGAAAAAAATATCTAACTCGGTTGTAAGAAATGATAATTGTCTCGGCAGAGCCTCGACACTTATCAATTCTCCTAACCTCGTTGGATTTTTTTTTTCCATACAAAACACTCAGTACATCTGATATATCCATCCTCTGCAACTTCGCTCTATGTTTTTTCTCCCTCGTATATTTTCAGGATTTCTCTATCAGAATGTTTACACTCGTAATATTGTTTTGTCTGGGGTCGTTGTTCGAGTCAGGCAGCGGACAACACACCAATGCTACTCTTAAGAAATTTGAAAGAGAACTACTGGATTTAAGATGCCCTAAAGTTGATATATGTAACCCGAATGCGACGTCAGCCGACCTACAACCGAAAGGGATTATTGGATTTGGATTTGTGTCCTGTTGCTCAGGTATGTTTTGTTCCGTTTATTTAGGATATGAAGGGAATATATGTGACCCGTCCCGTGAAAAGGGACCATCTTAGTAGTGCGGAAAGTGTCGATCCTAGTCAGACTGCGCGGTTTGCGCAGACTGACAAGGGTCGAAAACTTTCGCAATGGAATTATTTTCTGAATCTTAAATGTTCAATCTACCTTCCAGCGAAAGAATTTTTGAAATGCGACCTCTGATTGACCAATGCTGGACCCAATCTCTTTTTCAAATATTCATTTTACAAACTTCCCAGATGGTCCCTTTTTGCGTGACGGGTCACATATGTTGATTTCAATGAGGTATGAAACTAGAAACCTGAACACACCGTATGAATACGCGAAGCGAATTCATACATGAGTGTTATTAGGTTTTGAGATTCATACCTCCATGAAATCAACAAATAATCTCTTCAAATCTTATAATTTAAGATAATTAATAAAAACGTGATAATTTCTCCATAAGAAACAAATTTCCCGTGGAACTTTTTTGTAGAAGCTTTCAAAATAGTGAGTACTCAAAATTTGTTTTCATTTAGAAATGAAACAAAGTTTTATATCGCGGGGCTGGTGCACCATGGTTTCATGTCGATGCTTACACAAGTACTTCCAAAAGATTTCATCCGAAAGCCGCCGTCATAGCGCAGTTGGTAGCGCGTCGGACTGTCAATCTAGAGTTCCCGGGTTTGGTACCAGACGGCGGCACTCTTTCTTTACGACTATTTGTCTCTCACCAATGGGTTGATAATTGTATACCTGTGTGAGATAGTAGATGGAGGATAGGAAAGGATGTGACGGTTGTACTGGTGAGAGAAATACCAGGAATCCATTGTTAGGTGCTCCAGCCGCCGCGATATAACTGAAAAAATTGTTGAAAGCGGCGTTAAACTCTATTTAATCAATCAATTAACATTTCATCCGAGCCACCATCTTTTAATTCCACTTAGGCGTACTTCTTATCATACACCCATTGTTCGGAGACAAATAACTGGTGTCACATTGATTTTTGTCAAATGTCGGATGAAGGTTGGTCAAGCCGGGGTTCTCACGACCCAAGGGTTGACAGTCATATGTGTTACCGATGACCGGCCGGGATCGGCAGCACAGGTCGAATAGGGCCTGTTTTTTTGTACTTGGGGGTAGTGGACCCGTAATAGTTCTGCAATGTTTTGGAAGCAATGAACTTTAACAGTATTAACCGAGGTTTCCTAACCTTAGTCATCATTGTAAAAGGTCATGAGTTCGAAATGTTATGGAACTATTACGGTTCCACTACCTTAACATTTAACCTCGTCATGTAATTAACAAGGTGAACGGTTTTTGAATGAGTTTGGAATTAATTTGAATGAGTGCGCGGGGGCAAGTTTTGAATGAAATTTAAGGGATATAATTCGATATCGTTCAGCTGGTTTCAGTTTAACTTCATTTAGCCATACATAATTATGTGACTTGTCATGCAAAAAAAAAAAAAAAAAAAAAATCTGGAAATTCAGAAAAGATTACTTTCAATACATGCCCACATGTAACATTTCACAAATATTCACTGGAAGGTATAATGATCATTCTAGATCAAGAAAATATGCTAAGTCCGACGAGTTTCAAGCCTAGCTAGTCTGGACGCTCCAGAGGCCACAATTTTGGTCCAATCTTCATGAATCTTGGTCAGAATGTTTGTCTGGTCACCAGGATGAACCCTGTAGAAATGGGAATATTCCACTGTATATCACGGAAAAGGGGCCTTAATGACAAAATCTTTGTAAGCGCTCTTTTGGTCCAAAATTCATGAGACTCGGTCAGAACGTTTGTTTTGTCACAAGTAAAACGCATATCAAAAATGGGAACGTTCCATCACATAACACGGAAAAAGGGGCTTTTATGACAAATTCATTGTTAGCGCTCTAGAGACCGCAATTTTGGCCATATCTGCATGAAAATTGTTATGAATATTTGTATTGTCAATAGGAAAAGGGGGTACGGACGAAAGCCCCCCGTACAAAATCCCTCCCAGACATTATCCCTCCGGACAAAAGCCCCCCTGACAAAATCACTCCCCCATACCTATCAAGTCGGACAAAAGCCCTCCCTATATATGTTTATATATGTGATCCGTCACGCAAAAAGGGACAATCCGGGAATTCAGAAAAATGAATTAGTGAAAAAGAGAATTGATTCAGCATAGGTCACCCAGAAGTCGCATTTCAAAAATTCTTTCACTGGAAGGTAGATTGATCATTCTAGATTCAGAAAATAAGCAAGATGCAAAAAACTTCGACCCTAGTCAGTCTGCGCAGTCCGCGCAGTCTGACTAGGGTCGACACATTACGCACTACCCAGATGGTCCCTTATCGCGTGACGGGTCGTATATTCATCTTTTTATTTATCTTGTTTCGATTTATGATCATTTCTTTAAATGATTTAGATATAAATGAATATTTTTTATGTATAAATATAGTGTTGTGGTTGTGTTTATTTTTATTTTTTTCTAAATTATAGAGGTGTCATAAATACCACATCAACACCTCATAAATAAAGAATTTATTATTATTATTATTATTACCTTTACTGTATAGAACAGAATAGAAGTTTATTTTGTAAATTTGTAAATTTATATATATATATCCTGGTTTTCATCTTATATCTGTAACATGTTTTTTCATCAATAAGGAAATATATTTTGTCTTATATTTTTCTTATGAGTGGTCTACAAAGTTATTAAACCACAATGTGTACAAAAATATAATAAAGGCATGGTTATACCCAAAGTGTGTTTAAACATGACAAAGTATGCCACAATATAAAATAATCAAAAAGTGATTGACAATTTTAGAAACAGCATCTTATTTCAATTTGTTATTGCTAGTTCTACATTTCATAATTTTCCACGTATTGAACATAAATATATAAGTTGTTTGATGCCGATTTGAGCATTTAAATATCTAAATATTGATGAAATAGTGTTCTTTAAAAAGGAATAGACATAGAAAAAATAATTTATCTTCCTTTTCCTATGGTGTTTTCCACTCAATTGTATCATTTAGTTTTATATATTATATAGGGAGACCTTTTGTCCAAGAGGGCTTTTGTACGGAAGGGATAATGTCCGGGAAGGCTTTTGTCCGGGGGGGGGGGGGGGGGGGTAATTATGTTCGCCGGGAGGGATTTTGACCTTCCCTCGGGAAACAAAATTCGTGTACCAACTCATACTGCCTGCCGTTTCTATCACCAGTATAAACAATAGTCCACGTTTCGTTCAAGTCACCAAATGTCCATCATACATAGGCGTAATGATTGTCATGCGCCTACTGGTGGGGGACAAACGGCGCTGGTCAACAATCACTTCCTGAATGTTGAATGTAAGTTTGCCGGGGCGAGTATAGAACCCGCGAACTCAGGATTGGGAGCCTAACATGTTACCGACTGAGTTTAAGCAGACTCTGCATCGTACTACTTTTTACCCGTCACGCGAAAAGGGACCATCTGGGTACTCCGTTAAATGAATATTTTTAAAAAAAGGTTCTAGTGTAGGCCAATTGGAATCATTTCTCGGCTCTTAATCATAATAGACGGGCCCTTGAAAAAAAGATGTTTAGGTGAAAGTGTATGCTGATTATTTCTAAAAATAGACTGCCTGATATCGTTTTATATTATCTGACAGGTGATATCAGGTCAATAAAGATTTCTTTGCATGGTAAAATGATTTACATGATTCGTCAATAAAAAGAATAACCGCAAAAGCTTACTTTGTTCCCGATATCTATCTATTTCACAAGGTTCACTGTTATTGGTTTATTCTAATGATTTCGATTATAACGTGTACTACCCGTCGGAAGAAAATGGACCATCTTGATAGTGCGTAAGGCACCGTCTACTCAGTCTGACGGGGGGAGGGGGCGAAACCTTCTCATCGGGTAATTGTGACTTTCTGAATATTTAGAATGATCATATACCTTCATTTACAAGAGGTTTCAAAATGCGATCTTCGATCGACCTCCCCTGGAATGAATCTCATTTTCGATTATTCAATTTACGGATTTCCAAGATTGTAAATTGACGGGTCACATTTTACCTACAGGTTGCTCCTGTCATCCTGATTGCGAGGAACAGAAGAATTGTTGTTTTCATGATGACAGCAAACCGTCCGAGGATGATGGTCCCAATACTTTAGAGTGTGTCAGTACTCGCCTAGTACCACCGGGTGTCATCAGGCAAGGAGACGTACCGTCCTACAAAACGGTCGTAACACCGCCATCAGATGGATGTGTCAGATCAAAACCGGTTAAAATTGGACCAGGACAAGTTTATCTGCCGACATGCGACAATACATACCTCCCAGCCTTTGAATCCTATTATCCTGTTTATTCTGCCAAAACTGGTTTGATCTACAAGAATATATTGTGCGCAATCTGCCATGGGGCCATGCAGTTGACACAATTTAAGCCTGAACTAATTTGTAAGAAAACCCCTAAACTATTTGAAGAACTGGCCTTTTTCGTGACAGGGATACTCCCATCAAACTGTGTCGTTGATTTTCTATTTGGTGACCGCGCGATTATTTCTACACACAAATGTTACAAAGAGATAGTCAACACATGCGAAACGGATGAAATCAAGTTTGTTCCCCACGGATATTCTGGAATACAAACTTTGGATATTGAAATTGTGCGATCGCTTTGTGAAAATGGGATATATTCCCCAACACCAATGCATACGAGGGTGTACAGGAATGCATTCTGTCTCATTTGTGCTTCGGCATTAATCAAAATCAACAAATGCCGGTTTAATGGCCTGAGTGACAGAGGACTTGGAGGTTCTCTCATACACATTATGGATGACAGAAAACTGATAGCACAGCTTAGCACTCCAACTGAGAAAAAACGAAACCCGGATGTTTGTCTCCCAAGCAAGGAACCTAAGGTAACGTGCAATAAAGAAGATTGCGAATTGGTCTGGTGAATGATTTTGGAATGATTTCGGAAAGAAAATGAGTAAGTGTATTGATCGAGTTTTGAATGGTTTCCTAAGGAGGTAAAATATTATTGCTAATTTCGTTCCAAAGGACGAAATTAGCAATAATGTCTACCTCCCTTTAATGAAACCTGCATACTTTTCTGTTTGTTTGTTTTTTTTTTTTTTTTTTTTGGTTTTTTGGTTTTTTTTTTTTTGTCTTCACGAACAAATCAGACGCTTAAAAAATCAACACCAGCCAGTGCAAATCGTACAATTACTTGATCGATTAAGTTGAAATGTTAATCATTTCGAAGGAATTCGAAGTGTTTTTGAACAATTTCTTGGCGTTGTTGTGTGATTTGAGTGAATGTTTGGAATGAAAGGCTGGGGCGCTGAATGAGTGCTTTCGAATGGTTTTGATCGAGATGAGTGAAAACTCCATTATGTGATTAATTGTAAAACCTTACACTTGTCGGTTTCATGGTCTGAGTGAAGGAGGATTTGGAGGTTCTCTAAAACACATGATGGATTACAGAAAACTGATAGCACAGCTAAAGTATGTTTATCTCATACCTGGGTGTTTGTCTCCTAAGCAAGGAGTTTAACCCTTTGCTGTTTAATCCCTGCTTTTTACGTGTCTATGATTTTATGATTGAGAAAACATTGTGATAAAAGAAGAAATTGCTTCTAACAAGCAATTTCTTCTTTTTCCACACTATTTTCTACCCTACTGAATGGTTATTTTTCAAATTAAATCCACTTTAAATTTTCATCTGCAAAACCTTTGAATGTGGAAAGGTCAAAAATTTTGTAAAACAGGAAAGGGTTATGATAGTATGCAGTTAAGGGCCCTGAATTTCGCCCTGGTGATTGATTTGGAAGAATTTTCGAATGAAAGTGAAAATAAAAACGAGTGCATCGGTATATGGGAAATAGACGCGATATACAGCGGCACGAGATTTTCTATCTTACTTAGACCACGCTTTTCTTACAGTATTTATATTTTTTTACCCGAATCTCTCAACAATGAAAAATAGTAAGACTCGCGGTGATGTTACTTGTTATTATTTATCTAAAATGGCCTGGCACTCATTAACTTCCGTCAGTGCTCGAGTATATCCGCAGCGTAAAATTGCGTTTTACCGATTTATTCATACTATCTCACATAATCTGAATGAGTCTCTGTAGTGTATTTGTTACAGACGCCTTCCCATAGAGCGTTCACTGGTCGGGTCGGGTTCGATACCCAACAGGGATACATATTTTAATCCTTGTGATTATTATTTTTTTTTCATTTATTTCTTACATTGACCCTTTTAATTATTCCTTTATTATTATTTTTTTGTCAGTTGCATTTTTTTTTTCATTCTCATATAATTCAATTTTAATTGTTGCACCAACCAAGACTATTGTATTTTGATCGCCCTAAAAAAAAGAGTTTCATACCCCAATGAAAATAACATTTAGTATTTAGTAAACTTGCACTAAAAGTTAGTGCAAATAGAAATCTCATTTGCTTTATGATATTGAATTATAAGATACGATAAGAATCAAGTTGTTTACATATAAATAACGTAATCGCGCCTAAAAGGGAATTCGATAAACGCAATCAAACCAAGAATAGGCTTGCATTTTCATATCGTCATAAATTGTAAAATGAACAAGAAAAAAGTACTTTTCATCTTTAAGGTATAGATACATTTCAAAAGTTCAATTGTTCAGTTTCGCTTGCGATGAATTTGGAACTAAAAACGAGATACAGAATTGTTGTTGTTCCCATAATTCACTTTTATTATCTACTGTGATGAATGGACAACACTTTGCAATGATCAAATCTTTAAAAAAAGCCTGACTGTCAGAATACAGATAGCCTACTTCTACATTGTGGTCTCAAAGTAGGTAAAACAGTGTTACCGTAAAAAATTGGAATTATAATTGATCATGTCCCGGCTTGAACCCATGCCATTTCGGTTTTGGTATAACATCCAAACCACCTGCACTGAATTTCCGTAGGTGTGATGAGATATGATACATTTTTATTGGATCTAAACTTCGCAAGTTTAAGTCGATATTAAGAAACATAACATCCGACTATCAAAAGGGGTCAAAAGGAATATTAATGAGTGCCAGGTCATTGCAGATCAATAATACTATTCTGAAATAACAATACCGTTTGGAGATCTTTTAAAATTTGCGATTGTAGAAAGTCGTTTGGAAAGAAGAGCTCATATTAAAATGCTTGACATTAATTTAATGACTCGACACACAAAACTTGTCGAGATTCACGTGCACGACACACTACAATCGTATATCAGTAAATGCATGGCTCTGAGTTGTAACTGTGATACATCCTCGGACGTTTGAAAAGCTGTTCTCTGATTTGCCGATTCGCTTTAGGGTGGGATGATGCAGTTTCAGGGCGTATCCAAATAACCGCGAAAAAGATGTATGGTTTAGACCATACATATGCAAACATATAGTGAAAAATTCAACATAGCTTTCCACGCATATTTTGGAAATATGAACATTTTTCCGAAGGTGGTCATGTTTTCGAAAATATCATAGATAACTGTTTATTACGCCGACCAATCACAAAATTTATGTGATACATCAACATGTAATAATAGTTTTAGACATGGAGAACATCAAGATATAATATGATTTCTAGTAAGAGCAAAACTAACTTACAGAACGAGGTTTAACTCTTAATGCTCCTCAAGGGTAAAAAGTGAACTTTTTCTTTGGAAACAAAAAAAGCAAGGACGTAGATTAAATAAAATTGACATATATTTTTAGATAAAGAGATCAATAATAGTACAACTAAAACAAACAAAGAAAAGTATAGTATCCAGGATTTTTTGGCAAATTTCAGTGGTTTGAAGTACAGTAGCCCCCCCCCCCCCCCCTTAATTTAATTAAGTCACTTGATTTGGTCAAGACATTGATACTTCCCTTGATATCCTATGCAACAAGAGAGAAGTCTTTGTAACTCTGATACACTAGGTAACGCGAATGGAGGATCGAGGGGTCATTTCATACAATTACAAAATTTTGGCCGAATTCCAAAGTGAAAATGAAAAAAAATAAAATAAATGAAAATGAACAAAAATAGATAAATATATACATAAATAAAAAATGAACAATATACCGGCAGTTTTCAATTAAAATCACGTCGTTTTTCTCAAAAACCCCAATTTCTTTGTGCAACAAAAAATGTAAATATTAAATACATGTAAAACTCTGATTACCACGGAAGATTAGATGGCTTATTACTTAGTAAAAAGGGAAATTTCCGATCGATTTTGCAGCCTGTAGAGTTCTGTGATTTTAATTAAGGTTCAAACCTTTTTATTTGTCTTTGGCTCGGAAACAATATCCTAAATCTTAAATTACCCCCTACAGCACCACAAAAACATCCCGATCCCTCGATTCTGTAGATTAGCGGAGAATTCATCAGTACCCTCGCAAAATAAAGGATAAAGGTCCCTGTAACCGAACTCGGGACTTCTTGGCCAAGGAGCAGACACAATAACTCCCGAATACATAGATTAGGGATAAAGAGAGAAGAAATGAATTTCTGATAAATTGAAATTCTCCTTTTTCTAAATCGTTTTTTTTAAATGAATGGAATCTTTTCAGTACTCTCGCAAAATAAAGGATAAAGGTCCCTGTAACCGAACTCGGGACTTCTTGGCCAAGGAGCAGACACAATAACTCCCGAATACATAGATTAGGGAAAAAGAGAGAAAAAATGAATTCCTGATAAATTGAAATTCTCCTTTTTCTATATCGATTTTTGAATGAATGGAATCATTTCAGAAAAGAGTAAACTATTTTTGAACGTTTCTACAATAAACAGCGAAAAACTAACAGACAACAAACATCGCAAAGAAGAGAGAGAGAGAGAGAGAGAGAGAGAGAGAGAGAGAGAGAGAGAGAGAGAGAGAGAGAGAGAGAGAGAGAGAGAGAGAGAGAGAGAAATCGCTTTTTGTTCCTTTTTTCTCCTTTTCGAGCAATGTTCAACTATCGGAATGAAGGCCCCCCCTTTTATCAGTGTCTATTATATGAGCCTGTGCGTGAGATTTCCAACGATTTCAAATATGTGCAAAGCAAAGACTCTGACAAGAGTCTTTACTTTGCGTTTATAAGTTAGATAAGGGCTCAAAGTATTTGAAGACCATCAGGTAACTTTGTTTTTACAGTATGTGGCTGTTAGTACTACTCAATAATCGCACCTCACGAATGATTCAAATTGTTTGAAATGTCACGCATAGGCTCATATGATAGTTGTATACTTACAAGTATATAACTCGGACTCGAACGTTCCTTTTCGGTAATGAGTTAGGTTAACGAGACACAAGTGTGCACCCTAAGTTTAAAAACGACGTCATTTCCGGTTAAACAGATTTTGATGTACCATACCTGTTTGAAATCGATCGATTTCGTTGACTGGCGAGCATGTCTCAATCTATCGATACAGTATCAGAGGGTATTATCGATCTACAATGACCTGGCACTTATTTAATATTCCTTTTGACCCCTTTTGATAGTCGGATGTTATGTTTCTTAATATCGACTTAAACTTGCGAAGTTAAGATTCAATAAAATGTATAATATCTCATCACACATACGGAAATTCAGTGCAGGTGGTTTGGATGTTATACCAAAACCGAAATGGCATGGGTTCAAGCCGGGACATGATCAATTATAATTCCATTTTTTTTACGGTAACACTGTTTTACCTATTTTGAGACCATAATGTAGAATCAGGCTATCTGTATTCTGACAGTCAGACTTTTTTAAGATTTGATCGTTGCAAAGTCCACTGTAAATAATAAAAGTGAATCTATCGATTTCGTAGACTGGTTCCACTGTCGACTTTCATAAAAGCCGACAGGTAGTCACCAAAATACTTTCACACGGTATTGGCTTTTCAATATTTGATGACGTACGCGCACCTAGCACTTCTAATTGGCTAATGAATTGTTTGTAAACAACAAGTCAGAATGGGGCGCCATTTTGCCTTTCGCCTAAATTTGTTTTTTGAGGTTATGTCCGGAAGGAAAGTAGGGCCTATACATTCATAGATAACCTATATTACCCTAAAGTTTTTTCGTCAGTATCTAATCTTTTCACACATAGATTTATGAATAAACGCCGTTATCGCTTTAACTTTGTAACGGACCTGAGCCTCGTTTTCATTTTATAGTCTAAAAAATTTGAAGGGATTGGTCTCTAGACTATGGAAGAAATCGGTGTATACCTGTCGGCTTCATACATGAGTCGACAGTAAGGCTTCATACATGAGTCGACAGTAAGGCTTCATACTTAAGTCGACAGTAGAACCAGTCTATCGATTTCGTAGACTGGTTCTACTGTCGACTTATGTATGAAGCCGACAGGTAAACACCGATTTCTTCGTCCATAGTCTAGAGACCTATCCCTACAAATTTTCTAGTCTATAAAAATGAAAACGAGGCTACGGTCCGTTATTAGGTTAGAGGGAACCAATACATTTCCTGTTGTCGACCATTATAACAAAAGTCTGAATAGCTCATCCCCAAAATTTCATGGGAAGTCAAGCCTTATATCAAATTAAAGAAAAATCTGTCGCGCATCCAAATAGACCATTTCAAATATAGCATGAGCCCTTTTATCAATGAGTAATGACGTCATTTTTAAGATAACCCTTCCCACTCACCAAATTTCACAGTCGGTTCCGGTAAATACCCCAATGTCTAGAAAATGCCTCTTAAGACCCGAAATAGATTCTCACCTCTCCCATTTTGCATCTAACTTGTAGAAATATTGTTTATCTCCAAAAATAAATTATCATATTTGATCATAATATATTATGGACCAATCAGAGGCCGCTTATTCATTAATCTATGTGTGAAGAGGTTACAAACTGACGAAAGAACATTAGTGACATTATTTTGGTGACTTCCTGTCGGCTTTTATGATAGTCGACAGAGGGACCAGTCTATCCATTTTGGCCTTTCGTATTTAGACTGGTTCTACTGTCGACTCATGTATGAAGCCGACAGGTAAACACCAAAATACTTTCACACGGTATTGGCTTTTCAATATTTGATGACGTACGCGCACCTAGCACTTCTAATTGGCTAATGAATTGTTTGTAAACAACAAGTCAGAATGGGGCGCCATTTTGCCTTTCGCCTAAATTTGTTTTTTGAGGTTATGTCCGGAAGGAAAGTATACATTCATAGATAACCTATATTACCCTAAAGTTTTTTCGTCAGTATCTAATCTTTTCACACATAGATTTATGAATAAACGCCGTTATCGCTTTAACTTTGTAACGGACCGGAGCCTCGTTTTCATTTTATAGTCTAAAAAATTTGAAGGGATAGGTCTCTAGACTATGGAAGGAATCGGTGTATACCTGTCGGCTTCATACATGAGTCGACAGTAAGGCTTCATACATGAGTCGACAGTAAGGCTTCATACTTGAGTCGACAGTAGAACCAGTCTATCGATTTCGTAGACTGGTTCTACTGTCGACTTATGTATGAAGCCGACAGGTAAACACCGATTTCTTCGTCCATAGTCTAGAGACCTATCCCTACAAATTTTCTAGTCTATAAAAATGAAAACGAGGCTACGGTCCGTTATTAGGTTAGAGGGAACCAATACATTTCCTGTTGTCGACCATTATAACAAAAGTCTGAATAGCTCATCCCCAAAATTTCATGGGAAGTCAAGCCTTATATCAAATTAAAGAAAAATCTGTCGCGCATCCAAATAGACCATTTCAAATATAGTATGAGCCCTTTTATCAATGAGTAATGACGTCATTTTTAAGATAACCCTTTCCACTCACCAAATTTCACAGTCGGTTCCGGTAAATACCCCAATGTCTAGAAAATGCCTCTTAAGACCCGAAATAGATTCTCACCTCTCCCATTTTGCATCTAACTTGTAGAAATATTGTTTATCTCCAAAAATAAATTATCATATTGGATCATAAAATATTATGGACCAATCAGAGGCCGCCCTTATCAGTGTTTATTTCACCGTTAATTCCCTAAACAAAATGTGACAGATGACGGGAGATTGTATTAGTTCCCTGTAACCACAAAGTTTAAGCGATAATGGCGTTTATTCATTAATCTATGTGTGAAGAGGTTACAAACTGACGAAAGACCATTAGTGACATTATTTTGGTGACTTCCTGTCGGCTTTTATGATAGTCGACAGAGGGACCAGTCTATCCATTTGGGCCTTTCGTATTAAGACTGGTTCTACTGTCGACTCATGTATGAAGCCGACAGGTAAACACCGATTTCTTCGTCCATAGTCTAGAGACCTATCCCTTCAGATTTTCTAGTCTATAAAAATGAAAACGAGGCTCCGGTCCGTTACAAAGTTAAAGCGATAATGGCGTTTATTCATTAATCTATGTGTGAAAATATTACATACTGATGAAAAAACTTTAGTGTGATATAGATTATTTATGAATGTATACTTTCTTTAAGGACATAACCTTAAAAATAAACTTACGCGAAAGGCAAAATGGCGCCCCCTCCTGACTTTTTGTTTACAAACGATTGATTAGCCAATCAGAAGTACTAGGTGTGCATACGTCTTCAAATATTGAAAAGCCAATACCGTGTGGCAGTAATTTGGTGACTACCTGTCGGCTTTTATGATAGTCGACAGTGGGACCAGTCTATTTCGTATTTTCCATTTCTAAAGAGCAAAAAGGGGGATCAATCTGAACAAAATAAATAAGGTCGGGTCTAAAACACTAAAAGGCTTCCCGTCACATTTTTTTTCTAGGCCAGTTGTCTTCCCAAAACTGCATTGTCCCTCCTTAAGCGTGGTCTAATGTCATTTACGTTGTTACTTACTGTACCACTTTCAATCGCCTAATATGTTTTGAAGAATACAATTTATTGTGAAATAAGTATTTACACGAATGGTGTTGGATCGATATTGCTGTTAGGTGATTTAAACTTATAAAAAATTACCGGATAGTATTATTCATCTACAATGACCTGGCACTTATTAAATATTCCTTATGACCCCTATTGATAGTCGGATAATATGTTTCTTAATATAGACTTAATATAAACTTAGTCTTTGTCCTACTTTATCATCCAATCAGAATGCTGGATTTTTAAAATTTCTGGTGGTTTATTTTCCATAAACAAACCAGTTGAGGTTTATTTTGATCATTATTTCATTTAAACGTCAAGGTTTATTTGTTATTCCACGCATGCGTACATACTAAACTCTACCCCCTCATGAATATGCAACGAGCACGTGAAAAGTAAAGGAGAAAATCGTGATACACATGCACATGTTGCATACCCCATATTCTTCTCTGATTTGGACCTGGTTGTGTGTGACATGATCTGTCCATTTGTTTGCATGTTGTTTAACCCCGATTTCAACACTATTGCAGTTACATCTCAATGGCTGGTGTACCTACGCTTAGTTGGTTCGCTAACTAAACATTTATGTACTTATGTGTTTCTGTATGTATCGACAAACTTTTTATCGTTTCATTTATAAAATGCATATGTCTATGGCTAGACAGATTAGTTTATTAACGTTAGTAAGCCGTCGTCTGACAATGACCAAATTTGAGTTGTTGTTTTGTAAGGTTAAATTCATCTGTCCTTGTATACATATTTTCGTTCAAATATAGTTCGGAGGTCATTGTCTAGTCAATAAAAATAATTAATACTGCATTATTTATTATCGGTAATAGCTCATGAGAAAGCCTCGGTATTTACGTGCATATTACAACAACACGGTATTTGGAAAGAGAGGGTGTTCACTTTGTAATAAATATAACCGGCTTTTTCCGTGTAAATCGTGCGATATGCTGTCAATTATGTTAAGCGCGATAAAAAGACTTAGTTAAACGCTTATACTTGAAAATTACACGATTTAGTCATTGTCCTACTTTTTCATCCAACCAGAAGGCTGGAATTCGAATCTATTTGTATTCATAAACCATCGAGACGAGGTTTGACGAGACTTGAAATCCCATAAAAATCAGACATATTTTGGTAGCACGTGTAATAAAGAGTGGAAAATTACCAGATTTGCGTTTATATAAAGAACGGAGGTCATTGACAGCTCAATAAAGCCAAACTATACTTCATATTTTATCATCTGTAATGGCTCCTTAAAAAGCCTCGATATTCACGTGCATGTTTCAACACCTCCATATTTGGAAAGAAAGGGGCGTTTAATTGTAATAAATGTATCCGGCTTATTCCGTTTAAATCGTGCAATATGCTGTCAATAACATAAGGCGCGGGAAAAAGACTAAGTCAGTTAAACGCTAATAATTGAAAATTAAACGCTTTAAACAGCCTCAGTCGGTCGCTACGCTCCCTCCTTTCGGCTGTTTAAATCGTTTAATTTTCAATTATTAGCGTTTAACTATTACTTAAACTTGCGAAGTTTAGATCCAAGAAAAATCGATCATAACTCGGATACGGAAATTTAGCGAAGGTGTTATGGCTGTAGACCCATAATCGAGAGGCCATGACTTCAAGCCGTGTAATAATCAGTTGAATTTCCTTTTTTAAGGTAACTCTGGTTTACCTATTTTGAGACAAAAAGGGATGCATTAGGATATCTGTATATTGACTTTTAGACTTTTATAAAGATTTGATCATTGCAAAGTGCTGCCCATTCATCGATGTAAATAATAATAGTGCATTGAGAGTTGGTACTGGAAACGAGAACAATTTTGTAACTCTTTTTTGCAGTTCAAACAAAATCGCAAGTGAAACTAAATAATTGAACTTTTGAAATGAATCTATATCTTAGAGCTGAAAAGTCGTCTTTTTTATTCCATCCTCGACGGTATGAAACTAAAAGCCTTTACTGGGTTTAATTGCATTAATCGTGTTCCTTTTTAAGCGTGATTACGTTGTTTATGTAAAAAAAATGATTCTTTTCATATCTTATAATTCAATGTCATAATGCAAATGAGGCTTCTGTTGGGACTATTTTAGCTCAAGCTTCTTAAATACTAAATGTTGTTTACATTGAGGTATGAACCACATTTTTTTCAGTCGTTCAGAATACAATAGTCCTGGTTGATGCAACTGTTATATTTGGGTGTTGGCTGGTGATGCAGGGGTAGTAAACAAGAGCGTGTGTTCGGTTTAACGATTTATTTGCAACTTACTCAAGTGGGTGAAGCCCAACAGAGCGGCAATGTCTGAGCATGCGCATTTAAACATACATGTATTTGCATACTATGTAACATTCCTATTGTTTTGAAAAAGAAAAATTAATAACCTTTATATCTATTTCGATATTATGTTGTTGGTATGCATCTGGAAAAGTTTTGACACAACCACGGTGTAATTAATTTTATGAGTATTAAATTGAGATGCCAGACGAATCGCCGGACTGTGGCATTGACATTAATGGCTCAAAAAATTCCATTAGATTCTGTTATCTCAGAACCATGCTTAATCTAAATAGGCGATAAACCTTAATGAGTTTAACTAGCAGTGTCAAATGTGTTTACATTACTTGACCCATTCGCTTTTGGCGTACGCACGGAGTGGCTTCACTTCTCGACCAGACCTTGTTATGTAATTATGGCTGGAATTTGGATTGGCACCTTGTTTGACAGGTTGTGTCTGGCAGCTGTAGCTTGGGTTGTAATTTTGTTTTACTGGGGGGTTTGAGTTATGATCGGATTGTGACCTGTTAATAAAAACGCGGTTACGTCGATACACGGCGCCGTCTGAAGTTCGAATATCAAATGACATGTCATTGGTTTTTCTGATTACTTTAGCCCTTTCCCAGTTATTTCCGGGTTTTCTTTGAAACATAACCTGATCTCCAATTTTCAGTGAAGGTAGAGCTTTAGCTTTCCGATCGTGATAGAATTTTGATTTCTCCTTTTGCTTTTGCATATTTCCCCTCGCTTTTTGGATATTGACCGGTGCGGGCAATAATTGCTGATCAGTAGTTGGCAAAACCGATCTTAACCTTCTCCCCATTAATAATTAATCGGGAGAGTAGCCACAATCTAACGGAGTATTTCTATACTCGAGCAATGGCAAATAAGGGTCACGGTTTAAGTCTTTCGACTTGCGCAGAATACGCATTGCGTGTTTCACGTAAATTTCACTTAGACCATTTGAACTTTGATGGTTCGGACTTGAAGTTACGTGAGTGAATGCTAAAGTCGCGGAATTGTCCGAAGTAAACTGAGTTCCGTTGTCAGTTTTCACCCTTTCTGGTATACCAAAACGACTGAAATGGACCTTTAGTTTGCGCATGACTGTAGTGCTCTTTAAGTCGGGTAAATAATCGATTTCAAAGTACCTACTATAAGCATCAACAGTTATGAGGTATTAACTATTTTCGAATGCGAAAATATCACATGACAGGTGTTGCCATGGCCTGGCCGGAATTTCATGAGATAAAAAAGGTTCTTTTGAGTTTGATTGTCGATAACGCTCACATAATGGGCATGCCAAAACGTAATCCGTTATGGCTTTGGTCATGCCTGGCCAGAACATTATGTCGCGCGCGCGGCGTGTGGCCTGATTACAACCTTGGTGGCTGTTGTCATGAATTATCCTTAGCATTTCTGACCTAAGTTTTTTGGGAATGACGACTTTCTGACCTTTGAAAAGAATGCCGTCCTCATATGACATTTCGTCTCTATGATTCCAAAATTCCAAGATGTTTTTCGGGCATAAACTGATCGTCTGCAGACGACTCTTTCCTAATCAGATCAAGCTTTTCGTTGCTTATCGGTAACTGCTGTGACACAGTATGCACGTGTGTATCGAGACTATTGAATAATTCAGGATACGTCTCCGACACATAATTTCTGCTTAATGCGTCTCCTAACGGTATATTCGTGCCCTTTTTATGGATAACCTCTATGTCGAAGGATTGAAGCTGCAAAAGCATTCTTTGTAACCTTGGCGGCGCGACGCATAAAGGTTTCTTCATGATCGAGATTATTGGCTTACAGTCGCTTTCAACAATTGTGCGTTTGCCGTAAATGTATTGTTTGAACTTGAGGCATCCAAAAAGAATAGCTGCCATTTCTTTCTCTATCTGTGCCCAAGACCTTTCACTTTCTGTCAGTGTTTTAGACGCATATGCTATAGGCTGACAATTTTGAAGGCACGATGAGCCCAATCCTTTAGAGCTTGCATCTACTTGTAAAATGACCGGTTTAGTCGGGTCAAAATACGTTAAAACTGGGGATTGTGTAATGACCTGTTTGACTTTTGCGAAAGCTTTATTTTGCTCGGGCCCCCAAATGAATTCTACATCTTTCTTGAGTAAAACGCGGAGCGGGCTAGTAAGCTCTGCTAAGTTTGGCGCGAATTTAGACAGGTATGTTAGCATTCCCAGGAGGGTTTCTAACTCATGCCTGGAGTTGGGCGTTTTCATGTGAATGATAGCGGTTACTTATCCACGGACAAGCCTTTATCCGATATAACGTGGCCAAAATAATTGACTTCTTTTTTGCAAATGACCATTTTATTTGGGTTGATTCTTATACCCTTTTCACGGGCTCGAAGCAAAAGATTTCTTAGGTTTTTGTCGTGTTCCGATTTGGATTTTCCAAAAACAAGTAGATCGTCTACTATACACGCAACGCCTTCGAGACCTTCGAGTATTTCCTCCATTTTCCCATTATAGATATCTTGGCTGGATCTTAAACCCATGGCAAGTCTGAGATACCGATACCTTCCGAAAGGAGTTGCAAATGTGGTTAATTTCGATGACTCTTCGGTAAGCTTACAAGAGTAATAACCCTTTGTCGCGTCTAGAACGCTAAAGTGAGTGGCACCGGCGAGCCTTGAGGTTACATCATCAATAGTGCGCATGGGGTAGTATGGTCTCTGAATGCTGTCGTTTAGGACTTTCGGGTCGATGCATACCCATATATTACCGTTGGGTTTTTCAACACAAGCAAGTGCGTTAACCCTTTCAGTCGGCTCGGTGACCTTGGTAATTATCCCCTTTTCCTCCATTGAGTTAAGTTCCGATTTCAATTTTTCCTTTAACGCGAATGGAACTTTTCTAGTCGCGCAGACTGAAGGGCAAGCGTTTTCTTTAAGCTTAATGGAACAAAAGCCTTCGAACGTTCCTATCCCTTCGAAAACGCCAGAGAACTCTGAAATGATTTGATGACTAGGATACAGATCAGGATCTTTCTGATCAACAGCATAGGTCAATTTGATCAAATCTAGCTTACGGGCTGTATTTAAGTTTAGCAATGCGGGGACATTTCGTTGATCTACAACGTAGAAATCTGCACTCGCACTTCGGTTCTTGAACGCACAACGTATGTTCAATTTACCCCGGACATTAATTTGATCCCCACTGTATGAGGTTAATCTCACATCAGAAGCTACCAATGCTGAGCTTATTTTCAACTGCCCAAACAGTTTACTTGGCAGGATATTAACCTGACTGCCAGTGTCAATCTTAGCATCTATGTATCTATCATACATTCTCCGTTGTACAAACGGTTGGTCTGATCGAGGTTTTGAAAAGCCACTTGCCGTATGTACGTCAAAAACGTCATCGTCGGACCAGTCAGCTTGTATATCCTGATTAATCACAAAAAATATGATCCCCATAAACATTAGTCTTGCACATTTGTGCGAAATGATTTGATTTTCCTTATTTATCACACTGTTTCCAAATAGCGGGACAGTCAGTCTTGTTTTTGTGGGGTTTTCGGCCACATCGCGTGCATTTCGTTTGTTTGTCCCTTTTGGATCGTTCCTCGATTGTTTTTTGTTGTTTCTGTCTTGATCTTGGGTTCGCCTGGGATCGGTTCGGTCGTCCGCCGTTTCGGTTTGAAACCCAATCGACATCTCTAATGTCCTCCTTCATCGCCTCAATTTGCTTGCGGCTGTATTCGTGTGCCTGGCTTATTTGTTTCGCCAGGTCTAATGTCAGATCGCGGCCTTTCTCAATCAGCTTTTCTCGCACACGGTCTGATCGGCATCCAAATACAATTCTGTCCCTGATCATTTCATCGGTATGATCTCCAAAATCGCAGTCCCGCGCGGCTATTGTCAGCCTTGAAAAGAATTCCTCAAACGAGTCATTTCCTTGAATTTCATGGTAGAACTTATACCGCGAGAACACTGGATTTGACTTTGGTTGTACAAATTGCCTGAATCGTCCAAAGATTATGTCTGGATCGCGATTCTCCTCGGCTGTTAAATTCCATGACGCATGGATCGTACGTCCTTTATCACCAATCCATAAAAGCACATACGCACATAGTTCCTTTCTACTTTTCCCTTTCAGCGGACCATCAAACATTAGGCGACAATGTCTTTCAAACTTTTCAAAACTGTCTGACAGATTCGATGACTGCAATGTGCGCGAATTCCAAAATCGATTAACTAAAATCCGAGTTCTGACACCATGTTATATTTGGGTGTTGGCTGGTGATGCAGGGGTAGTAAACAAGAGCGTGTGTTCGGTTTAACGATTTATTAACAACTAATTCAAGTGGGTGAAGCCCAACAGAGCGACAATGTCTGAGCATGCGCATTTAAACATACATGTATTTGAGTAGTAATGGACGATAGTTTGGCACCCTGGTGCCAAACTATCGTCCAGATTTTTGGTAGGCTATTTGTGCATTTGGACTTAGTCTTTTCACAGAAATTTAAACTTAGGCTTGTTGGGAATATGCGTGTGGACTTAGTATTTTACGAAACATGCGGGTTGGGTTGTGAGTAATGTGCATGTGGACTTAGTAATTTTAGGAGAAATGCGGGTTGGTTTGTGAGTAATGTGGATGTGGACTTAGTCCCTATCTTACTGTCTGACGCCGGGAAGATAGGGGACTTGGTATAGGGAATTGGTCTTTAAAATAAGTGCTTGAATGTATTGTGAAAGTGAGGAATGCAAAGGGGCTTTGACAATTTGCGAAAGAAAATGAATTCTTTCTTGGTGTTGGGTGGTCCTGAAAAGGACCGTTTTTGTTGATTGATGGTTCTGCTATTCATCTCAGCACTTCTTTTTGGTCTTTGGTTTCTTGAAGTTATCGATGTTCTTGCCGTAGGCACCCATCCCTGTCATTGTAGGAATTTTGTATCCCCTCTCTTTTTCTGAACAATGTCTTTTACTTGGACGAACTGTTTCTGTTGAAGATGATGATCTCTTGGTGGATGAAGTGTGTGACGATTGCTTCTTTTTCATCACAGTCATAATACTGTCTACGAGTTTGTGAAAGTTCGTTTGTTCAAAGTCAAATTCAACTGGAATCTTCAGCGGTGTTGGTCTGAATGTGACTGGAGATGATGATTGTTGACACAATTTTTGAACATTTTGGTTGAGAATTTGTATCCTCTCCGTCAGTGTCTTGAAATCCAAAAACGATTTGTTGAAGGTATTCAGCTCCGCAATGATTTTTATCATGATAGCTTCTTGTCGCGAATTCATGGTTTTCAATTCAGCGAGGATGTTTTGAAGAACAACATCATTTGTACTCACTGGTTGGAAATTCTGTTGGATTGATGATAAATTCTCCTGAGGTCCAAGTATCTGACAACTCTGCGATCCAAATGTTGAATCCATGGCTGATGCTACCAAATCATCGTGTGTGATATTTGCCTGAGACATGATTTCTTGTAAATTGAAATCTGAATTCATTTTTGCGTGTGTTCGCTTCGGAGGTTGACGAACGACTGATGAAGTTTTATACTCTTAGCCTACAGTGTAGGGCGCGCGGACCTTGGCGAAAGCACCTTTACTTTGACAAGTAAAATGGACGTCGAGATGGGAATTTGTGTTTTCTCAGTGATGATTTTTCTCAAATTTCTTTTTTATGATGAAGAAAATGTAAATATTTTCTATCTCAAACGTTTTGTCAACCTATTCTTTTATCATTTCCATTAAGTTCTTCGCATAGTTATTGAACGTGAGGAATAAATTCGCAAAAACTTTTGAAATTGACGATGAATTTCTGCTGTAGATCCAATGTTTTTCCTTCGTTTTCTACTTGAAACTGATTTTATTTTTATTTTGATGACTGGTAATGTTAGCTGAGATGTATTACTTGTCATTTTTATCATTTTCGACTGAAAAAGTGTTGAAATCTTATCATTATTCACTCTTAACGCGACTTTTTGTAACACGCTGATTTAAAACCGGTTGGCTATCGCTTTAAAATGTAAAACTCCGATATGAAACGGGTATCGGTGTACATGTCAGATAAAAATCGATATTTAATGTAGATGGGTGGATTAAACTCGCAAGTGAAGCATTGTTTTACTTGACTTAGCGTATTGTTGAATTTATTTGAAAATGCGATATTGGGTCTATGAAATCTTGTAACTACATTCTGAATACTTTATACGGGTTATGTTCGGTGTATTTTAAATGTGACAATTTGAGAAATGGATGCATTCTTGCAATATGGTTGGCCCTGAAAAGGGCCGTTTATTCTAGAGGAAAGAGATTCTAATCCCAGTATTCTTCCCTGTAAATATCAGGAATGTTTGGGTGAACTCTCTCTCTCCTTGGCTGTCCAATGGGTGCCATAAATTCATTCCACACCCAGTCATCTGTCATCTTCGGCGTGCAAGCATATGGTCCCTTCCTAGCGGTATACCGGATTTGCTCAAGAAGCAAAACCTGCGAGGGTGGTGGGTGCCTGATGTAGATCACGGCAAATGATCGGATGTTTCCAGAGTCCATGTTTGAGTTCCAGAGAATGAATTTCTTATGGAACTGACGTCTTTTTATACCCTAAAGAGAGCGCGTACCCGGGAGGAAGCACTTGAATTCTCTCAAAGTCATATGAAGGTTATTATGTTCGTTTTATCTATATAGGTCAGTGGGTCAGTAGGTTAGTAGGTCATCTCAAACAGTATTTAAATGCAGTTTTCCATACATTTTTTTCATCTTGTGAGATGAATTCTGTATTTGATTTCTTTCGACGCATCTTTAAGAAAATGAAGAAAGAGAAAGTCGATGATGAACTGAAGCAAAGAAACCAGGCTTTGTATGAATTTATGTTGCGGCGTGGATATAATTTCTATACGAAAAAGAAGTTAGTGAAGACGGGAAATTTATATCCTGATCTTTCAACCTTCAAACCACCAACTGAACATTCCGGGTGGAAAGAAAGAATGATGGAGTTGTACCCAGGCATGCCTTCCTTTCATGAGAAAGATAGGAATATGTACCCTGATCTTTCAGAGTTCATGCCACCAACTGAATGTAGTGAATGGAAAAGGGGGATGGTACAATTATATCCAAGTTTAACTTCTTTTCATTGAAATGATGTTGAACTTGGAGAAATCAAAAGGTCCTTTTAAGGACCATCCAATTGTCTTGAAAGTTTTTAACTTTTCAGCAAATCGGGATGGATGGTGAAAAATAAAAAAGAGACAATGTTTTTTAAAAATTTATTCAAATACAAAATAAATGAAACATGAATGAAACATGAATTGAAAATATGACAAACAATCATTATTTAATAATTACAAGAACAAAAATGTCTATGTACATTTAAATGTCTCTACTTAACAATGTCTTTAAAATGTCTATTTGTTTAAGTTACTTAGTTTTGTTTCCTTTTCTTCTTTGGGATGTCAGATTCAGTCTTTGTCTTTCTCTTTCTTGATTTCTTTGTTTCGTCAATCACTAGTATAGGACAAATGTCTTTCTCCGGGTGATCGCTGGTCTTACAGAAGAAACAGTTTTGATTCTCCTCGTCCATGATGACAGTGTCCGATTTGATATCTTTTAGGATTGATGTCTCTTCACTTGTCACTTTTTCCTGAGAACAGATTTTCTCAGTCTGACTCTCTGTTTCGTTTTTCACATTGTCTATAGTCTGGCCGTCATTTTCCTGAGTATCATTTACTTCATGGTTATTAATGTCCTGTTGAACATGAGTAGTTTGAGTTTCCACTGAACATTTGTTTTTTAGTGTATTTGTTGGGCCGAACTTCTGCACTGTGTTTTTTCTATCAACCCTTAAACAGTATCTGTTGTGTTCATTACAGTGTGATAGGAATGCGCCAACGTATTCCATATTGTCCAAATCTGGTGTTCGATCGTTTCTTCTTGAGATCATGACATCGTGGGTTATTGGATTCACATAAACGAAAGCATAGTAAGACTCCTTTCTCGTCTTCTCAGGACAATCTTTCGCAAAGTGACCCTTCTCGTGACAGATGAAACAAAATTCAGGTCTTTTCATCCCCGGAGCATATATCTCATCTATGGTAAGTGTATCAAATACATTCTGTTTTGTAATCCGATATTCATCATTGCTGAACTGATAAGACATGAACATACCAACGTATGGTCCAATATGCTGAATTTGGTAGTCTGCTGGTATGTTGGTTATTTCGTATTCATGGGTGTATGGGTTAACGTACACCTGCATACGTTTTCTGTTCTTTATCTTTTTCACAACTTCTGACACAATGTCATAACAATTCATGTTCTTAGCTAATTCAGACATGTCTTCTCTCTACAAAGATTTGTGAGTGAATGATGAAATACCATGAAAGCTACGTGGTATTTATACAGTTACGAACTGGTGAGTCATGAATACCCTATAAAAGCTGTGGTTTGTTTCATTTCGATATTAGTTCTTTGTGAACACCCGAAAGAGAAATCATGTCAAAACGAAAAAGGGAAGATGATAATGATGAATGGATTCCACTTCATAAACGTAAGTGGAAAAGAATTAAACTTTTGGACTACAGTGACTCAGAGTCTAATGAGTCAAACGAATCAAGTGAATCGGAAAAAGATGTTCCGATGCAAGATGATACTGATTCATCTGATGATGAATTTTGGATACCAAAAAAGAAAAAGGTGAAACCTATTGAATCGGAAGATGAAGTAGAAGAAGAAAAAACGCCTGGATCTATGAGAGAAAAGTACAAGCTGTCCAAAGTAATGAATAAGAAGTCCAGGTTATTTAGAACTGACTCACATGTTGTGTCAGTGACATTTAAAGAATTTGATAAAATTTCACCTCAACAACTTGAAACCTTGTTTGATGATATTACAACCCAACTCAGCGAGACACTTAATACTGAACCAGATGACAAAATAAGAGTTACCATTAACCACCCCGCTTTAGATATGGGGATACATATACCTTTCATGGATGTGCGTGATTTAAATGGTGAAATATTCTTAAGTGAAATTGAAAAAGTCATACAGTCAAATACTGAATTCAAGGTAGATGATGGTGAGATGAAATTAGATGTTACACACACACGATTACCAAGTGGCGGAGAAAAAAGAAATGTAGTTGAACTTGATACGAAAGTTTTTGCAAAGAAGAAAAAATCAATTGTTGAAATTAAAAATGCAGAAGACAGTATGTGTTTTGCAAGGGCAGTTGTCGTTGGAAAACATTATGTTAACCGAGATGATAGTGATGAATGGAAAAGAAAATGGCACCTTATTAGACAATCAAACAAGACGATGCAAAAGGATGAAGCTGAACGTTTACTGATGGAAGTAGGAATTTCTCCTAACAAACGATGTGGAGTTGATGAGTACAAACTGGTCCAGACCTATTTGTACGAGCAGAACTATGTGATCAAAGTCCATCAACAACATTCTAAAGTGGAAATGACATTTCAACATCCAGTAGTGCACCAGGATAGCAAAGTGATACATTTGTATTACCATCAAGGACATTATGACTTTATCACAAGTATGACAGGGTTTCTATCCTGTGGCTATTATTGTGAATTTTGTGATGTTGGATATGATCATAGAGAGTCGCATTACTGTGAGTACATTTGTTCAGCTTGTTTCACATCCCCTCGTTGTGATATTTACAACATAGAATTTTACTGTCATGGTTGCAAAAGAAAGTTTTTTGGACAAGAATGTTTTGATAATCATAGAAGAATTGGAGGTAAAAAGAAGAAATCCATATGTAATCTGGTAAAACTTTGCAGTAAATGCAAGCAACAATACAATGTTAGAACAAATAATCATGTTTGCAAAGGTATGAAAAGGTGTCGTTACTGCAAAAAGGTTACTAATTCTGATCATTGTTGTCATATTCAGCCTTACGAAAGTAAGATACAGAAAGGCGAGAATGGTGATAGAGAATTTAGAAAAGAAAAAAAGTCTTGCAAGGATGGTCAAAGTGATGATGATGTGGATGATGATGTGGTTGATACAAAGAATAAACCATTGTTTATTTTCTATGATTTTGAATGCAAACAAGATACTGGTCTACATATTCCAAATTATTGCATTGCACAGAGAGCTTGTGATGAATGCATAGATAAGTCACTTGATTATCACTGTTTAACATGCAGTGAGTTTGGCGAAGGAAGGGAGGTTATATTTCAAGGTGATAGCACTCTGACTGATTTTTGTAAATGGCTTTTCTCCAAGCAGCATAAGGGTATGACTGCTATAGCTCACAATGCAAAAGGATACGATGCCCAATTTATCTTAAATGAAATAATAAGAATTGGGAATCAACCCCCATCTCTGATCATGAATGGTAACAGTATCATGAAATTGGAGTTGAATGGAGTTCGTTTGATCGACTCCTATAACTTCATGAACTTTCGTCTTGGTAAATTCCCTGATACGTTTGGTCTGGAAGAAATGAAAAAGGGGTTCTTTCCTCATCTTGCCAACACTGATCAGTTTTGGGACTATGATGGTCCATATCTTGATGCCTCCTTTTACATGTGTGACTCTATGTCCCCAGAATTAAGAAAAGAGTTCATGAAATGGTATAATGAAAAGGTTACAAACAAAGAAAAGTTCAATTTTCAAAAAGAAATGGAATCATATTGTCGTTCAGATGTTGATATCCTCAGAAGGGGGTGTGGTCATTTCAGGAAAGTGTTTATTGAGTACGGAGGTATTGATCCATTACTGGAAGCTATAACAATAGCTGATGCATGCAACAAGGTCTGGAGAAGTAGATATTTGCCTAAAGGTCAAATTGCAATTATTTCAAGTAAGGATTCCTCCAGACGTCGTTTCTCTATGAAAGCCATTCGTTGGCTCCAAAGTATTGCAAATGAAAAGGGCATCTTTATCCAGCATGCCCGGAATTTGGGAGAATTTGAGATCAAGTCTTTATCTGTTGATGGATTTCATGCAGAAACCAACACAGTGTACGAATTTCTTGGTGATCTATGGCACGGTTGTCCAGTCTGCTACCCAAACCGTTTACAAACCAACCCAATTAATGGTTTTACAATGCAAACTTTGTATAACGATACAATGGTCCGTCTAC
Source organism: Fragum whitleyi (assembly GCA_948146395.1). Lineage (NCBI taxonomy): Eukaryota > Metazoa > Mollusca > Bivalvia > Cardiida > Cardiidae > Fragum > Fragum whitleyi. Next base: position 81,388,642 of record OX411543.1, read on the forward strand.
AATATCTAAAGAGGTTAGGCTATAAAGTTGAATACATTTGGGAACATGAGTTCGATGCAAGAGTTAAAAAAGACAAAGATTATCGTGAAGTAATCAATGGTTTATTCCCATACTCTGACCCAATAGATCCAAGGGACGGACTGTATGGCGGGCGTTGTAATGCAGTCAAGATTGCTCATGAGATAGACGAATCAAGTGAAAAAGAAATTAAGTACATTGACATTTGCTCTTTGTATCCTTATGTATGCAAGTATAAATCCTACCCTGTTGGCCACCCAAAAGTCCTGACAAGCGAAAGCATTGACATTCAGAATATAAGGCAGTATGAAGGTCTTGTCAAATGTAAGGTGTTGCCACCTGATGATTTGCTTCACCCTATTTTACCCGTACATTGTAATAACAAAATGATGTTTCCACTATGTAGAACATGTGCAGAAGAAAGTTCACAGACTTGCTCTCACAATGAAAACGAGAGAGCGTTGATAGGAACATGGGTCACAGTTGAATTGTTCAAGGCTTTGGACTGTGGTTACAGATTACTTCATGTCTTTGAAGTTTGGCACTTTGAATCTATCTCAAATAATTTCTTTAGGGGGTATGTTGACAACTTTTTGAAAATCAAACAAGAAGCCAGTGGTTATCCTGAATGGTGTAAAACCCAAGCTGACAAAGATACATTTATTCAGGAATATGAATCAGATGAAGGAATCAGCCTGGATCCTTCAATGATTAAAAAGAACAAAGGAAGAAGGGCATTTGCAAAGATAATGTTAAATTGTCTATGGGGAAAACTTGCCCAAAGAGAGGTGTTGACCCAATCAGAATATATATCAAAACCATCAAAATACTTTGAACTGGTCAACAACCCTAACTACATTATTAAACATGTAGAAATATTCAATGAAGAATGTCCATTCATTCTGGTCAACTATGAATCAAAGCTGGATCATGTTGAGACCCATGGAACAGCCAATGTCATTGTCGGATCATATGTTACGGCCTATGCTAGACTTGAATTGTACAGCATCCTAGAAAAACTGAATGATAGAGTGTTGTACTTTGACACTGATAGTTGCATGTACATTCATGACCCACAGTTATGGAATCCACCTATTATCAATAGTAGATTGGGGAAATGGACCGATGAGGAACCCAACTCAAAAATTGTTAAGTTCAGAGGGTTGGGTCCAAAAAACTATGCATATCAATTGGTTACCAAAGATGGTGATATTGAAAGTAAATGTAAAGTCAAGGGTATAACCTTAGACTACAAAACTTGCAAGTTGGTCAATTTTGATGCATTCACAAAATGTATGCAGGATCGAAGTACTGAAATTAAGATAACCTATGACTGCAGAATCAGGAGACATAGAGATAGAAAAGTCACTAGTGAAGCACAAACAAAAACATTTAGATCAGTATATACAAAGAGAGTAATGGTCAATGATATAGATACTGTCCCGTTTGGACATGAAAGTATTAGGGTATAAAAACAATAAAAACTTTTAGAGGGGTATCATTTCTTGTGAACAAGCTGAACACTGTACATTAAGATATTGATTCTGTCTCTTAGAAAACAATGTTTGTTTTAGTTCATTTGGTATTGTACTTAACACATGATTTTGTAAGACAAAAACTGATTAGGAATGAACTAGAAAAAGAGATTTCACGATTATTACATCTTATAGACAATTCTATCAATGAGAAAAATGATTAAAGAACTGTAAGATGATAACATATCTGGCATCTATTATTTACTATTTATCTACGCTGAATTTCAAAATGTTGCCTTATCAACTTCCACTACCAATTGAGTTACGTGAAAAGATCTACAAGATATTCATCGGATATCATACAATGGATAAAGATATACAAGAAAGAATGAAAGTTGTTTGTATATCAATGTGGATTCGAAAGATGAAAAATGGAATCACTAGAGGACAGCCTGCAATAGAATTGTTTAAAATGAGAGAATATATACAGGAGATGATAAACGATACACAGTTCGACGATAGTGAAATAAAAGTGTTGACAAGTGTCTTACTTAATAACTTCTACTTTTGGAGGGATAGAGATACATATCAGTGGACATTTAAAACACCAATGCTGAATGGGAGAACATGTAGTGATTTCGTTGAGAAACTTAAAAGAAAAGCTAAGCAATTTAACTTTTACATGATGTATAGAAAGACATGGATTGATCATGTGAATTATCGAACTACTCCAACTACTGTTGAAGAAGTTGAAGCAATAGAGGGATTCATCATATTTGACAGAGATGTTAGCAAAGAAATAGTGTCCTCCACAGTTTCATCCTGTATAGTGCTTCCTGTCAATGAAGTGGATTACAAACCGGATAGTAATACATTCTTCTTTCCATATGAATTAGGAAATCGTGAAGTAGGAAAGACAAGTATTATAGTATCCGAATCAATATTGAATCATTATTGGACATGGATAAGTGGACTTAAAGGTGGATTTAATCATGACTAACGAACTGATAAAAACTTGTTGATGATTTTGTTTTTTAAAAAAATGTAAGTTGTGAATTTTTCAAAAAAACTTTTTTGAAAATATTTTGAAAAATATTTTTAAAAAAATATTTTTAAAAATATTTTTTTTAAAAAATATTTTAAAAAATATTTTTTAAAAAATGTTTGTAAGAAAATAAAAAATGAAATTGTAAATATGTTATTGTAAAAAATGTTATTGTAAAAAAATGTTGTAAAAGAATGTTTTATGTTGTTTCAATAAAAATTTCAATAAAAGTTATAAAATGAATATATCTATGTCATTTTATTTCTATCCATTGAATGGTAAGGACATAAGAAATGGATGTAGATATTCTCTCCCTCTTGTTTAACCATCCTTGTAATATTTTCATTTCTGGTCCAAGTGGATGTGGTAAAACAGAATTCGTTCACAAATTGATAGATTATCGTGAAGATTTATTTGACATTGCACCAAAAAGAATTACTTGGTGTTATAAAGAATGGCAAAATGCATACAGTATCATGAAAGAAAAATTTGATTTCATTACTTTCATTGAGGGAATACCTGAAGATGAAAATGAAATTGTGAGTGATGCATCTATACCACATTTAGTAATATTTGATGATATGTTAGGTGAAAAAGATGAAGAGAAAATTAAATTATGGTTTACTAGAAAAGGTCATCATCGTAATGCAAGTGTCATCTATATAACACAAAACATGTTTTCACAGTCAAAATCAAGTAGAACCATTAGTTTGAATTCAAGATACATGATACTTTTTCGCAATGAACGTGATAATAACCAAATAAAGACTCTAGCAAATCAAATGCAAGCCCCACACTTGATTTCTGCGTACAATGATGCAACATCCTTGCCTCATGGTTATTTGGTCATTGATTTTCATTCTCGAACTCAAAAAGTATTGAGATTAAGAACTGATATATTTCATAGATGGTATACAAAGAATGAAGATCAAGGTCCAATTATTTATTCACCTGTATAAATGGGTGAACTTGTGATCATTCAAGTCCAGTCTTTTGATCTAAGTCATTGAGTGAACATGGCCTTACCAAGAACATCTACATCAGTGATTCATGCTTTACAGAACTTAAGTCGACAGACAAACAAGTATGAAAGAGAAGCGTTATTGAATGCTGGTTTAAAGGAAATATTGAAATGGTTTTCTTTGGCAGCACAAAATATCATTGAAAATAGAATCAAGCTACCAAAGCAAACTGTTACATATATGAATAAACATAGAGATGATGTAGCTAAGCTTGCAGATCCAAACATTAATGAACAAGTAAAACGTAAAATCATATTGAAACCAGGTGGTGGTGGTTTTCTTGGTGGTGTAATAATTAGAAGTCTCCTTAGATGGGATGGAGAAAGAACTGCAAGAAAATTTGGTCATGATAAAAAATCTGTTAAAAGAAAATCTCCTAAGAAAAATTCTGTTAAAAGAAAATCTCCAAAGAAAAAAGTTGTAAAAAGAAAATCTCCTAAGAAAAAATCTGTGAAAAGAAAATCTCCAAAGAAAAAAGTTGTGAATAGAAAAAAGAAAAATTCTCCAAAGAAATCAAAAAACAAATTCTCGATTGATGAAAGATTCATTACAATGAGAAGATCACATAGACCTTTTTCTAAAATGTCATCAACAAATGTTACACCAAATGTTTCCCCCATTTCATCAATTCATTCACCACGAACACCGATACATATGTCTCCACCTTCATTCTTATCAAGTTCTATGTCTCCGAATTCATCTGCCCGTTTTTCAACCCCGATCTCAAGTTCAACCTCTGATTCAAGTTATGGCAGTGATTTCATTACACCACAACGTATGGCAAAATCAAGTCAGCAGAAACTTAAAAAAAGAAAATATGGAATTGCACCCTTTTCACCCTTAACAACTTTGGATATGAGAACTGTATCTTCTCCAGCTAGAATAGCTCTTACAGCATTACGAGAAAAATTTTCTACCTAATAAATACTTTTGATATTCCACGTTCTTTATCATTTTTGATTTATCTGAAGAAGTGATAACATGGTGAAAAAAATAAGAAAGGTTCCTTTAATTAGGAAACATGGTCATATGGTTATGGCATTAATGAAATCTTCACCGAAGCTAAGAAAAAAATTAGTTAAAGAATTATCATCTCCAGTGATAAGATGTATATCAGAATGTTGTCACAATGTTTTAAAAGGCAATGTACACCTAACAGATGCTCAGAAGAAGAAGTTGTATTCAAACCGTCAACATCTTCGAAATCTTGCTTCAAAATCTGTGTCTGTAAATAAGAAGAAACGCATTTTGAATCAAAAGGGTGGATTTCTCCCATTGTTAGGGTCTGCATTAATACCATTATTAGGTAAAGCTGTCATAGGAGGGATTGGTGGTGCAATTAAAGCTTTATAATCTAATGAACCTGTGATTTCTGTAAAGAAGTACCTTTACAAAAAAAATGTCAGTAAGAAAAATGGTCATTGTTCCTTTCCAAGTACTTAATGATTTGAAGCAATGGAGAGATGAACAAAGTCAAAAACCTATTTTACCACAAAATCCACAAGTAACCAATGCTTCCCACCTTTATAAGGATATGAAAAATACATTAGAAAGAACTGATATTTCTGAAACAGACAAAGCACAAACGTATGGAGAAACATTGTTCAAACTACAAAATTCATTTGAAAAAGTGAAAAATCCAACATTACCCCAATCTTCAAAAAATCAAGAAGCGGATCCAAGAACAGATTCAATAAATGTTTCATTACATGATCGTATCTTAGAAAGTGTACCTAAAACCATGCAGAGAAAAGCTAAGCTTCTGTTAAATATTCTTAGAGATAATGATAACATATCATGGGATAATCAAGGTATGGTAACATATAAAGGAAAACCTATCCCAGGTTCAAATATCATTGATCTCATAAATGATTCATTACGTAAGAGAAAAGGAATTGAACCTAAAGGTTGGGAAGTATTCTCTAAAGCTTTACATGAAAGCAATGTTCCACAAGAAGTAGTCGGAAACATGTCAAGATGGCAATGGATGCAAAAATATCAGCCTGAAAGTGAATCTAGTGAATCAGAAATAAGTTTTAGTACACCCTTTAAAACCCCCGCCAGAAGTTTAGTAAGATCTCCAACCAAAATGAAAACCATAAAGAAGAGAACCTTAAGCCACTTAAGAAAAATGTCACCATATGCCACGACTCATGAAAAAGAAAAAAGAAAAGATCTTTACACTCAACAACTTTTAAGTCCTATAAAAAAAGATTTAATTTCTAAAAGTCTTCAGTCATGGGAGGCATACTGAAGCGTAAGTCCAAAGATGCGCTGTTGAGAAAATTATATTATGGATTAAATAAAAATAAAGTTGCATATTCAAGCATAAAAGAATTATACAAAGCAGCGAAGTCCATTTTGAAAACCATATCATATCAAGATGTTAAAAAATGGTTACAAGGGGAATCAACATACACCTTACATAAACCTATTCGAAGAAAATTTCAAAGACGTAAAACTATTGTTGCAGGAATCGATCACCAATGGCAAGCTGATTTAGCAGACATGCAACAATTTTCAAATCAAAATAATGGGTTTAGATATTTACTTTGTGTTATTGATGTCTTTTCAAAATTTGCATGGGTTGTACCTATCAAGAATAAGATGGGAAAAACATTGATAAATGCATTTCAGTCCATCCTTAAATCACGAAAACCTCTATCATTACAAACAGATAAAGGAAGTGAGTTCAAAAACAAAGACTTTCAAACGTTTTTGAAAAAGAAAAAGATCCATTATTTCACTACAGATAATCCAGAGACTAAAGCAAGTATTGTGGAAAGATTTCAACGTACGTTGAAAACTAGAATGTGGAAATATTTCACTCATGAAAAAACACGAAGATACATTGATGTTCTTCAAAACTTTGTGAATAATTATAACAATACTTTTCACCGGAGCATTAAAGCAAACCCATCAGATGTTAATCATTCTAATGAAGCAAAAATTTCAGAGAACTTATATGCAAAAAGTGAAACAAAAGTGATTAAGAAGATAAAAAAGAAACCAAAATTAAAGAAAGGTGACCGTGTTCGTATCAATAAAACAAAACATACATTTGAGAAAGGATATCTTCCAAATTGGACACAAGAATTATTTGAAATCACTCATGTAAATTCAAAAACATCTCCAATCACATATAAAATTAAAGATTTAGCAAATGAACCTATCCTTGGGTCATTTTATGAACAAGAATTGCAACTTATAAAAGATGATGAAGTTTATGAAATAGATTCAGTTCTTGATAAGCGAACAAGACGTGAAGGTAAAAAAATAATCAAAGAAATTAAAGTCAGTTGGAAAGGTTATCCTAAAAAATTTCAGAGTTGGATACCAGAATCATACTTAACGTGATTTTGAAAAAACTTATAAAAACATAAGTAATTATCATGCAATCTCAGTTGGAATCTGGAGGTGACAGTGTCAGTCAGTCAACTCCTTTCACATGTTTTGGAAATCGTGTCCCTAAAAATCAGTTCACTTATGTATCACAAATAATAGTCATTTATGTCATTATTGCTACATCTATAGTACATCTTAGTATTCAAAGTGATAATCGTGAATTGTGGTTAATTCTTCTCAGTAGTTCTTTAGGCTACATTCTACCATCACCCGGATTAAAATTCACAAAACAGAATAAACATTCAGCATTTGATTTCATTGATGGTAAAAAATGAATTCCTTCTACATAACTTTGCCTAGTGATAGTTCTTTGAACTATTTTCCTTCAAACACACAATGTTGTTTTAAAGTGAAATTACCTAAAACTGTTCATATTGATAAAGAAGATTGGGAAGTTGGACTTGCACAATTGATAACACCAAGTCAATTTCTAAATATAAGTGAAGAAGAAGCCAGGTTTGATATCATCACGGCAGATACTGGTATTTACAAAAAAATATCTGAAGAAAATAAAAGAAAACCCAATCCATTAGAAATTACTGTCCTTAAAACTATTTCAACAGGACATGCTGCAAAATGGGGAATCAAATTTCGTTTCACACCTGGGTCTTACATCTCGCCATCTCATGTGTTAGATGTAGTCAATGAATGCATTGATGATGAAATTGGAAAAGTGCTTCATGATAGTAATGCAACTATTCACGTTGGATATTCTGAATCATCAAAACGTCCAAAGTTTGAATTCAGAAATATTAACAAAACAGGAATTAAATTCAATAAATCCTTATTTCAAAAACTTGGTGGTGATCCTTTGTTTGATGGAAAAACAATTTACAAAGGTCGAAGTGTTTTTGAAATGTTTAAATATTCACCAAACATTGATGCAGGATATAATCATTTATTTGTATATTCAGACATTGTTGAATATTCCATTGTTGGTGATACATTAGTTCCAATACTTCGAGTTGTACCATTTAAAACATCTAACTCCATTGAAAATGATAATGGAAGTCAACATATTAATCATGAAATTATTGCTCCACATTATTTCCCAGTTTCAAAATCAGATTTTGATTCCATTCACATTAATATAACAGGTGATTCTGGTCATCCTATTCAGTTTGTCATTGGCAAGACAATAGTAAAGTTGCATTTTCGTAAGCGCAAAGAAAATCAAAAATAAAAAACATGGTGCCTGTTTATAGAGGTGTTCAACATCAATATGGTTTTGGCTTAGGGTCTTTGTTTAAATCTGCATTAAGATCAGTAACACCACTAATAAAACCTATGGTGAAATCAGGACTACATGCAATAAAAGATGAAGGTATTAAACAAGGATTAGGAATAGCACAAGACATTTTAGTACATCGTAAAAAGCCCAAGAAAGTTCTCATGTCACGAGGAAAACAATCCTTGAAACATTTGACTAACAAGTTGTTATCGAGTATAAATGAAAAGAAATCAAGCAATGCACATCATTCTCATTCTCGATCTCGTCGTGGTAAGATCACGTCAAAGAAACATCGAACTAACAAAAGGTCAGCCAGACCATTAGACATTTTTGATTAACATTATTGTTTGAATCCAAAAAGAAAAAAAGATGATGCAAAGTGGATCATGTGAGTGTAGTAAAACTGAGTTAGATGTATTATCAGTACCTCCTACCATGACAAGCATGCAGGAATCTCAGTGGGTTGAACATTTTCCTGTTGCATCAATTGCAAATGATTCACCAATAGAATTTATGATACCACCTCAAACAGAGTTTTGGACGGATTTATCACAGTCCTTTCTGTATGTAAAATTTAAAATTATCCAAGCAGCAGATGATTCAGCTTTAGCAAATGATGCTAACATTGCACCAGTGAATAATTTCTTACATAGTATGTTCAGTAACATAGATCTATACCTGAATAACAAACTGATAACCAGTGGATCAAATAATTATCCATACAGAGCCTACATTGAAAACCTTTTGTCATATAGTCCAGAAAGTAAGAAAACTCATTTGAGAGCAGGAGAACTCTGGATTAAAGACACAGCAGGACATATGAACGATGCTCAAACCGCCGGAAATAACGAAGGGCTTAAACAACGAATAGCGGCTATTGAACAAAGTAAGACAGTGGAATTATTTGGACGTCTTCATCTAGATGTTTTTCTCCAGGAAAAATATCTTCCCAATGGAGTGGAAATCAGACTAAGATTAAATAAGTCACGTCCAGAATTTTGCATAATGCAGCATACAGGTGAACCAAAAGTCAAAATTCAGTTTGAATCAGTAAGTTTCCATGTTAGAAATGTTGAATTGTCTCCAGTAGTTGCAAATAATCTGAACCAACTCATTGCACAGAATAATATGAAAATCCCTATTCGTAGAGTAGAAGTCAAAACATTTTCAATCACTAACGGTACTCTATCAAAAGTGGAAGATCATTTGTTCCAAGGGCAGTTACCAAAACGTGTTTTTATTGGAATGGTAACAAATGGAGCTTTCAATGGGACTTATACATCAAACCCATTCAACTTTTCTCATTTCAACGTAAGAAAAATAGCCGTATCATGCAATGGACACAGTATTCATGGTAAGCCATTTGAACCTGACTTCACAAATGGACTAACACTGAAATCATATCTGTCTTTGTTCAATGCCACAAAATCCATTGGTGCTGACAAATCATTTGGTATAACAAAAGAAGAATATGATGCTGGTTTCGCTCTTTGGGGTTTTGATCTCACACCAGATCAAGGCAGTGAAGAAGGGCAGTTGCATCCTATAAAAACTGGAGGTTTGAGAATAGAACTTCAGTTTGGATCTAACCTTGCTAGAGTCATCAACGTTATTGTTTTCGCTGAATTCGATAATCAAATCGAAATCAACAGTCTTAGAGAAGTTATAACTGATTACTAAAAATCATGCTTGGATACCAGTACGCCATAAAACTGAGAGAAGAAGCAGAGAAAGTGAAATATTCATCAAACATTGAATCAGTTCGTAAAAATGACATTCACAACAGTTTTCAAAAGTGCATGGTGGATCAACTGCAAGAACTTATCAATGAAGAAGTTCATAACAATTGTAACGGGTGTCAAATAGATCATCCGAGTCAGATAGAACACCCTGTTTGCTTATTCATGAGTAGAGAAGAACATACAGACTTGTTCATTGAGCAAGCAATGCTTAAAGTAAATCCATACAAAATAATGCAGGCATGGTATCCACAACTTGAAGAATTAAAACTAAACGAACAAGAATCAGTAGAAGCCTATCGACTATGGCAAAGTATAAAAAAGAACATTTTGTGCGGATTCACAGATATTTGGCTAGAACGTTGGAGTGAGAAAGTAAAGCAGTCTTGGGATCAATAATGTACACCAGTGAAATTCAACATATCTTGGATCGTGGAGTGTGGATTAAAAATCTCAATGGAAGAGTGTGTGCAAAGGATTTATTACCAAAGCGAAAACCTTCACATGTGAAGGCTTATATCATCAATACAGCAGATTCATACAACTCAGGAGAACATTGGGTAGCAGTTATATTCTATCCAAATGGTAAAGCAATGTACTTTGACTCATACGGTCTTCCACCACTTCATAGGGAAATATCTCATTTTATCCAAAATAATTCACGTTCATGGATTTATAATAACCAACCTATTCAAAGCATCCTTGGAAAAGTTTGTGGACACTATTGTATTTTTGCCTTGGATGGGGTAGCAAGAGGATACAACTTAAAAAAACTTCTAAGAAAGACATTCAGCACAAGGAACTTACACAAAAATGACAGAGTAGTCACATCGTGGTTCATACAGACATTTAGCAGAATTGTATAGACAATTTGTAATATAAAATTGATTGTAAATATGTTCATGACTGTTCATTTTTGTTCTTAGTTCACAGTTCATTGTTCAATAAAATATAGAAAATGTAAATATTTGTGTTTTGTTGTCGTTTAATATTCCATCCTTCTCATGATTGTTCATGATAAAGGTAAAAGAATCGGATTCATGATAAAGAATAATGAGTAATATCGTATTTTCATGCTTGGAGAAAACACAAATTTCAATCTCGGCATCCATTTCTTCAATTCAAAGTAGAGGTGCTTCCAGCAAGGTCCGCGTCGTCAATATAAATACATAGCAGATTTTCCACTCTTTAACATTCTAGATCATGGAACCGATTCGTAGAGAACTCACTGATATAGCAAAGGAATTGCTGAACATTGCTGAGCGACTGTATCGCGTGCAGGGAATGATTAGAGATACTCAAATCATTTCTCCACAAGAAAATGCCATTGAGCAGACACCAACGAATAATCTGCAAGATGTCATTTACTTGGATAGACCCATCTTGGGTAGGACAACAGAACAACTAAACAGAGCACTTCCTGATGTCATCTACATGGGTACTCAATTTAGGAGAAGAGTGGTATGGAATGGAGAATCATTGGTCATAAAGAAAAGAATGAGGAGACATTGTCCAATTTGCAATGCACGATTTGGATGCAGCCACTACTAAAGAGATCATAACTATATACCAACAAAAACGGTCCTTTATAGGACCAACCAACACCAAGAAAGAATTCATTTTCTTTCGCAAATTGTCAAAGTCCTTTTGCATTCCTCACTTTCACAATACATTCAAGCACTTATTTTAAAGACCAAATCCCTATACCAAGTCCCCTATCTTCCCGGCGTCAGACAGTAAGATAGGGACTAAGTCCACATCCACATTACTCACAAACCAACCCGCATTTCTTCTAAAATTACTAAGTCCACATGCACATTACTCACAACCCAACCCGCATGTTTCGTAAAATACTAAGTCCACACGCATATTCCCAACAAGCCTAAGTTTACATTTCTGTGAAAAGACTAAGTCCAAATGCACAAATAGCCTACCAAAAATCTGGACGATAGTTTGGCACCAGGGTGCCAAACTATCGTCCATTACTACTTATTTGCATACTATGTAACAGCAACAACCAAAATTGAATTATATGAGAATGAAAAATATATAAATTGCAACTGACACAAAAAATAACAAAAGAATAATCAATAGGGTTTATCTAAGAAATAAATGAAAAAATCAAAAATATTGATTAATAATCACAAGGATTAAAATATGTTTCCCTATCGGGTATTGAACTCGACCCGACCAGAGGTGCGTTCTTTAGAGCAAGATGTACAATCCATCTAAAAGAGATTTTTTTAGTCAAAATATTCGACGTCGTCATGACTAATCGTTTTAAGCCAATACAAAAACATCTTCGTTTCCTCATTGAGATATGTTAAGATCCTTATTGAGCCCCTTAAAAATCTCGCTCTACAGACCGCTTTATCTTAAAAATCTTAATAAGAATCTTAAGAATCTCGCTCTAGGTGAGGCGTCTGTAACTAACGTTCTACCGCGACTTGTTTAATCTAAGTGAGATAATATGAATAAATCGGTAAAACGAAATTTTACGATGCGGGAATACTCGAGCACTGATGGAAAAAAAATGAGTGCCAGGTCATTTAAGATAAATAATATATGCGACCCTTTAGCGACAAACAAACATCTCCCTTTTTGATGACCCAGTCTTAGCTTTACTTTGCCCAAGTTGGCGACTTTATTAAATATGGAGACGTTAGTGTTACCTTTAAAATATTTGCTATATTAGAAATGAATTCTGTTTGTAGGCTTATATGTATTTTTAGGTCATTATATATTTATAGTAAAGTTTTTAAAATACATCAAGACATCTAAGGTGCAATGCACGATTGTTATTGGAAGTGACCTTTTTGATCGGACTGCAAATCTAGAAAAATACTTTAACTGAATTTTCTTTGAAATAATTTAAAATGACGCATAGTATTTCTTTTCATGTCTTTAAAATGATTTTTTGACGACCTCGGTTGCCTATTTGAAATGCACTCGGGTCGTGACCTAGAGGTCCGTGGTTCGAGCCCCACTCTCTCCGGGGTGTGTTTATGGACAAGACACTTAAAGCCAGTCCCAATTCACCCAGCTGCAGTATTGGGTACAGTCAGTTACATCGTGAAATTGACATTCGCCTCAATCAAAACCATTCTATATCACTCACTCAGCGCTCCTACCATTCATTCCAAACACTCACTCAAACCATTCAAAAACGTTCAAACCCATCGAAAAATATAGAATCAACAAAGACATTCAAAATGAATTTTGGTAGTGAAAAATCGCGATTTTACTGATATAATTCAAATCGTAAGCGCCTAATAGGTTCTAGAAGAAAAATATTCTATTTATGGAACGTGTATGCATTTTTTTTATTAAAGGGAGGTAATCAATATCGCAAATTTTGTTCATCCAGAACAAAATTTGCGACATAGGATTACCTCCCATTAAATTCACTCAAAAGTCGCTCCACACACTCATTCATTTTCATTCCTAAATCATTCCAAAATCATTCACTTTGTCAATTTTACGATTTTGTTAACTGTAGCAGTGGGTTAAAACTACTTCCCCGCTCTGAGAGACGTGAACACATCAGGATTGAGTGTTCGAGAGCGACTTTGTAAGTTAAAGCTTTCGTCACAATCGAACGAAAATAAATTAGTATAAACTAAATTATTTTGCTTCATTGATAGGTCGAGAGAAGTTGTCGTTCCCTCTTTTGTTCATCTGGAAAGTTACGCAATTCCGACGGCGAATGCGAGTTCATAACTACTTTGTGGAAAGATGGCTTCAATTATGTAGAAATATTGCTTTCTCCGGTTGTTATCGAGGGGAGTTTCTACGAGACAACTCAAATGGACAGCAGTCAGAGAATCATTCAAGCATTTGAAGAGGGAACACCATGGTCTAATATCTGGGAAATCGTCAAGATAGAAAGAAGGGATGAGCAGCTTAGATGCAAAGAAGGCGTCTTCAAGGTTACTTTGGAAACAGGTACAGATGACGTGGTAGAGCTGTACAAAGAAATGAAAACGTCGCTGAAGACACAATGGCCGATAAAGATGAATGGATCTATCGAAGCATATCGTCAGTCCTGGTTAAAAATGCCTTCGAATCCCAATGGATGCGAACCGCTCGAATCTACATTCAAAGGGTATTTTTCTATAGGTCAGCCTAGAGGAGAATACATAAAGAAATTGTTCTTATGTGAACAAGTCGAGCTGAAATCGGGCGAATTTGAGATACGTTCCGACGTATTGTACAGCAACTTGACCCTACGGGATATGCATTGGACAGAGTACGAGCTAAACCAAGGCGATCTTGTCAGAGTGTGTCTGGGAGATACGATTTTCAAGCTACCGCAGACAGGCCTAGGATGGCAAACCAGTGCTAGTATGACAAACATCGTCGTCTCGTTATTAATCGTATTTTCCTCACTTCAGTAAGACGATCGTCATTCTTGGCCCGAGGTTAAAAAACTTTTCTTGGGCTCAACCGAGAATTTTCTCAAATTTTAAATTTAAATACATGAATGAAAATAAAAGATAATATTAATAAGTTGTTATTTATAACAACTTATTAATATTATGTTTTATATTAATAAATTAAAATGAGTATTAAAACAGAATTAAGGCTTTAATCTCATATTAAAATTTGAGAAAATTTTGAATTGAGAATGAAAAAAGTTTTATAACCTCGGGCCCAGGTGTGCTAGAGGGAGATTGAGATAGACTGGACCATACCAATATTTGAGCTATTGCGTGACATTTCCAACAAAAATTTCACATTGGTGTTATAGAAAGACACTGGACAACCTGGACAGCCAAAAAATGCAATTATAAAAAAAATCTCTGACTGCCTGTAAAACGGTTAGGGTAGTGGACCCGTAATAGTTCCGCAATATTTCGGACCAAATGTTCTTTCACAATGTGAACCAAGGTTTCCTAATGAAAATCATTAGGACACCTCGGTTAACACTGTTAAAGTTCATTACTACCGAGACGTTGCAAAACTATTATGGGTCCACTACCTTAAGGCCGTTTCTTACTCCAGAGTGCATAGGAAATACTCTGTTCAGCCTGTGTTGATGCACAGGCTGACCAGTGTCTATCCTATGCTCATTTGAAATTGTTGGAAATGTCACGCACCTGCTCATTTTATATGCTTTTGTGTACAGGTAATGGGTGGGTTGTAATAATCAGGTTTGGGTTTGGTATAATTCTCTAGCTCTTCTATAATACAAAATCAGGCGACTGTATACTTTAATCCACGATCATCTAATTTCAGTCGACTCTTTCCATACAACGCCTCTTCTGGTGCAACACCACTTCACACCTTAAGCAAAACAGACAAGACAAATAATTTTGGAATGATTTCGAAATGATAGGATTGAGTTTTGAATGAGTTTTGAATGAAATTAATGGGCAGTAATATAAAAATCGGTAATTTCGTCGAAATTATATATATTTTTCATACTCACGATGGCTCCGGTTGTCCGTCCGTTAGCATTTTTGAGGGGTGCGCTACTCCTCCTAAACAATCACTGGGAATGAGCTGAAACTTGGCATATTCACTCCTACTAGTTGTGCATATGACCTTTGAAATTCAAATCGTTTCAGTCATTCTTGAGTAATCTTGAATTATCTGCCCTTGAATTGAACGAAAATCTTTAGGGGTTTTTGTGCGCAAATCCTACTAAACTATCAACGGAATTGAGCTGAAACTTGAAACATTTACTCCCTGTGATGTCTAGTTTTACCCTCCGTTAATTTAATAAACGTAATTTTTTAATTGGCGAGTCTTTATAAACCAATCAGACATTCTACAATCATAAAATTATTCAGGTGGAGCGTCTTTACTTATTGGATTGATTGAATTGAATGCATCAAATGAATCGCTGAGAGAGCCATTTAGAATGGATTTGATCATGGTGAATGTCAATTTCAGGATGTTACTAAATGTACCAATTTGATACCTATATTCAGATGACTGACTTGGAAATTTAATTGATTTTTTTTCCAGACAAATTCTAGCAGTCCGAAAGGAATTCGATCCCTGGGCATCTCGTTCGCAAATTCATAGTCCTAAACACTAGGATCCCGTTTTACCAAACTTCTTACGACAAAATTAATCTTAGGCCATAATCATTAATTTGTATCTGCTGTTTTCATTTATTGTTAGAATCTGCATCTCAATGGAATCTTCGTAAGAGGACGATTCCAATGAGATGATGCATGGCAGAATCCCATATTACTACTGAAGATGCGTCTTTAATTTTTGACTGACGCAAAAAAATGATCGTAAGGTGTTTAGTAAAACAGGCCCAGGGTCACGGACTTCGATAGAAGAAATTCTCTTAAAGTAGTATCCGTTGCTGTTTCATGATTGCATTAGTGTAAATAGTTTTGCGTTTCATACCTCCATGAAAAAATATAATAACTCAATTTCTAAAAATTCCATGACATCAATCAAAAAATTGTTAGTAATTTGAGATGTTTAAGTGAAACTTTTGTGCTCGCAATCATACAAGATAAATGTGTGTGAAATATAATGAACCACAAAAGAACCATTTTATTTACACAGAAATGCTTTGGTGAAAAGGCTTGTTCTTTAACTTTCAATGAACGTCAATTTTCCAAAGATATTTAAAACACAGATGAAAGCAATAATTGTGATAATAGCAATAAGTACGTCTATCTCGAGCACCTGACATATGAACCTAGAGGTATGGCAAAACCAAATTTTCTCAAATCTAAGCAGCTGTTGGCGATTTGGTTTCTGAATGGATGCGTGTGTGTAAAGACATGAGTAGTAATTTGTGGTGCTTTGGGGGAGACTTATTCCAAAGAAAATGTCAAACAACTAAATTTTCTGGAAAATTCGTGTTTTTCATTCCTTAGTTCTAAACCCGAGTTTTGTCATTATTCAAAGGTTCCAATGCTACAGCTTAATGACTGAAACAATTTATCTGTCACAAAAAAAAAGCATGGTTGATTCCAGTGTGAGAAATCTTTAAATGATTTTTTCTCTGATTCCGAAAGGAATCTAAGACGCTTTATAATGAAAATTGACACCGATGAGCAATATTTTTTATGAGTTTAGAACACCAATGCCTACTCACAAAAATAAGGAAAGTTTGAATTTTGAAAAATCCACAAACAAATCCTTCCAATCTGATGAAGAGAATGCCAACGCTATTTACAATAATTTAAAAAGCGAAGCAAAACTTTGACCAAATGAGTATTTGTTCTTTAACTTGAATGTTAAAAAAGTCATTGTCACAAAAAATAGCCTTACTTATGTATCTTAATTTTCAACATTTTCTTTAAGCCTAATGATGCATTGTTTCTTTTGTCGTTTAGTTATATTCTATTCATAGAGTTATTCTTGCATCATTGTGTTTCCGTTATTTCCATTTCAGGTTACCGAATGACATGTGTTCAAAGTAGTTGTTTTTTTTTCTTTATACAGTAAGGAAACATCGTAAAGCTAAGCTGTTTTATGAGACTGCTTTAAAATTTTTGTGCTAAACTTTGTTATGTTCGTCTCTTTATTGTTGTTCCAAGCAATCTTTACTTCTCTAAAAGTGGTAACGTAATTCACTTTATTTTGGGTGACATTTATTTCGGCTAAAAGAATACAAAGACCTAAGCTTTTGCCGCTTAAAATATAAGATTTTATGGCTAAATTGGGTTATCTGATAAAATAATAAAGTCAACAAAATTCTCTTTGAGAAACCCTGTAATAAATACTATCTTGAAACTACACACGCGATTTACACATTTTACGCCATAATGAACGCTGCTTATGTCATGATTTTAATTTTTAAAAAAATACCTATTATATGTTTTCATGATCTGACAGATTTTGGCCTATCCTTGATCTAGGGACAAAAATAGCTCTCAATTTTTTAAAACGGCTTTTAATCTAACTTGTGCTTTTTAGCTCACCAGAGCACAAAGTGCTCAAGGAAGCTATTGTGATCGATCGTTGTCCGGCGTCCGTCTGTCCGTCACGGCGTCAACTTTTTCTTTTAACGACATCTCCTCCTAAACTTATGGGTCAAAATCAACCAAACTTGGCAGAAATATTCCTTGGGTGGTCCCTTATGAAAATTGCTCAAATGGAAAGGATCCGTGCCATATCACAGGAAAAGGGGCCTTAATGACAAATTTCTTGCTTTCACTCTAAAAGCCACAAATATGGTCCAATCTTCATGAAACTTGGTCAGAATGTTTGTTAGGTCATGAGGATAAAGTCTATTGAAAATGGGAAGGATCCGTGCCATTTCACAGAAAAAGGCGCCTTACTGACAATTTTGTCAACAATATCTTTAAACGACATCTCCTCCTAAACTTATGGGTCAAAATCAACCAAACTTGGCAGAAATATTCCTTGGGTGGTCCCTTATGAAAATTGCTCAAATGGAAAGGATCCGTGCCATATCACGGGAAAAGAGGCCTTAATGACAAATTTCTTGTTTTCACTCTAGAAGCCACAAATATGGTCCAATCTTCATGAAACTTGGTCAGAATGTTTGTTAGGTCATGAGGATGAAGTTTATTGAAAATGGGAAGGATCTGTGCCATATCACAGGAAAAGGCGTCTTAATGACAATTTTTTTGTTTACTCTCTAGAAGCCACAAATATTGTCCAATCATCATGAAACTTTGTCAGAATGTTTGTTAGGTCATGAGGATGAACTCATTTGAAATTGGGAAGTATACGTGCCATATCACGGGAAAAGGGGCCTTAATGACAATTTTCTCGTAAGAGCTCCAAACGCCACAAATATAGTCCAATCTTCATGAAACTTGATCAAAATGTTTGCCAGGTCACAAGAATGAACTCTGTTGGAAATGGGAAGGTTCATGCCATATCATAGGAAATGGAGTCTAAATGATAATTTACTTGAAGTATCAGGTGAGCGATTTAGGGCCCTCAGGGTCCCCTTGTTTCTGTTTTGTTTGTGATTAGGTCGATTTTACATGTATTTAATGTTGTACTTTTCATTACTACGGCTATAGGTAAACCACGATATTTGAATGTTTATAAACAAAATGTAGACGAATTTAAGTTTGACCTACAATGTTTTAGTTGTCAACTTCTCTGACTATACTGAAAGAGCAAAGAAACGCAAAACAAATGGCATTTTTTACCACCCTTAGACTTTTCACAGACACACGTCATGTGTGATCGCGTCAAAAAGTAATATGCTTTCAAAACCGACTTCATCAAGAAGAAACAGTGTAACGACAAACAGCAATGCACATCGATAGGTAGAAAAAGCCGCCTTGTGATGAGTTTTTTTTTACTTTTTCAGTATACACTGAATGTATTTGTAATTAAGTATGGTTATCTCACGTTTTTTAGATTTTAGTTCAGTCCACCCTCTGCTCCTAACTATACCATTTTTTTTTCCATTTTTTCCGCGTTTTCAAATACCGAGGTTTGACTATAGGAGCATAGGAAAATTGTCGAGATCAATAATTTTGATTTATCTATTTTTGTGCATACTTTGTCAAAATATCAAAAATATGATCATCCAGACTCATTAAATTTCTGTTTCATGTTGTTTTCATTATTTTCATATTAATTAGGCAAGAGAATCGTCTGTGTTCAATGTTGTACTTTTCATTTCTACAGTTAGGAACAAAATGAAATTGACTCGCCCTGCGTTCAGGATGTCAAAACGGTGCAACGTTTTCAAATTATACCCCGCTTTGCACGTGCACTTGCGTGCAAAGCAGGGTATAAATGGATAACTGTTTGCAAAGGTTTGTCATCCTGAACTCAGGGCAGCCATGCGTTCAGGACGACAAAACGGTTCTAACTGTCCCTTTTCATATCCTACTTTGCACACAAGTTCTTTACACGAAAAAATCATTCTAGAAACAAAACAAAAACATTTTTTTTTTCTTTTTAAAAAGTTTATAGACCTGACACAGTCAATTTGCGTAAGATTTTGGAAATAACAACATATTTTGTCTGTCATCCGAGAAACCTACATTTTTGACAATTTATTAATAATAAAATTGACAATTGAAATCAACACTAATTTAAACAAAATTGGATACTTCTCATTCATAAAACAAGAAATAGTATGCAAATTCTTTTTTGCATTTTGTCTAACCATTCTCCACAAAACTGATTTGTTTTTATTCATTTACAAGTAGATAATTAATTCGCGAAAAATTTGAGTAAAAAAGATAAATTGCTTGATATTTCAATTTTTCTATTTATATTTCCCAGAATAATTTATGGCAACTTTTCAATTTGAATGCCCTTTGTTATTTTTTATATTTTATAATTGTTATTTTCTGCAAACTCTTTGAATTTGAATTAGTCAAAATTTGTCCGTTTTAGTCCGATATAGGACAACAGAAATAACAACTTAACGTCAATTTAGACGAAGGTTCCTGGATAAATGTTCTTAAATTAAGGTAGTGGACCCGTAATAGTTCCGCAACTATTCGGAAGTAATAAACTTTATCAGTGTAAACCGAGGTTTCCTAATCTGTTCAGAGTCGATATTTTTTCTTGAACATCACATATGGTCCATTTTGTGTGTCTTGATATGCATAACCTATAGTTCTTAAACCTTCGCAGACTGTTTGCGGCATACCCCTGGTGTACACAAATCCTTTGCAGACAATATAGACTAAGATCAGCCTGCACAGACGTGAAGTCCGATCTTAGCCTACATTGCCTACTTTTTACTTATTTATTATCATAAAAACTATAATCAGGCTGTTTGAATTTTTCTTTAAAAATATGGCAATTTGTTTTAAAAAAATACATTCAGTATGATAAGGCTTTACAAGTTAAAAAAAACATATATATTCTGGTTTTATTGGGGTTTTCTCGTACATGGATAGTAGTACATATATGTTTTCGCATTCTCATATTTATCATAATTTACTTTTCATACTTGACAGATTTTCTGAATGAAGAATCGTTAATCTCCCTCACTGTGGGTTTAAGAAAGGTTTAATCCCTGTTAAACCACGATGGGGCCGTCAAGCAAGAAGACGCTGCACAGATTTTCCATATTTGTCGATGGACGACCAAAATGTTGTAATAACAGCTTGAACAAAGCTGTAATTACAACATTTTAGTCGCACAATGACGATTTATTGTTTCAATTCTCACGCACTTTAAAACTGTAGTCAATTTAATCTAGTCTATTTAAGATTGTCTGTAGAATGTTATTTTATCATGAATATTTTTTGTGAAAGTTTAGTGATTTTTTTCTTGTCTACTTTCATTCGTTAACCAAATATCAGTTATGTTTTCATTCTTCTCGGTGATTTATCGAGGAATAAGGGTAGATTATCACTTGATAATCTCACCGCTTAACCGGTGAAATTGTCAAAAATATACCCTGCCTGCATTTATTTCAATCTTTTTGATGTTATCTGAACGGAGCCATCCAAAAAAATCTTAATGCAATCATTATGTCTAGTGATCTCGTGCAAAATGACGGTAGAATAATCGTTTGATTGATAATTCATTTCGTGAACAACAAAGGCTACTTTTTTCGCTCGTGACAAGGCAACTCGTGAAAATATAGCTTTTGTTGTTCTCCCAAATGAAAATAAACTATCCGTTCTCCAGGAAAACTTGCCCAAATGGCATCACTATGTAATTTCGGTTGTCCAACCAAGATACTACAAAACAAACTATTTTCGAACAAAACGTTTTCAAAGAATTTGCGGACGTCAATTTTATATGCGCTAGAATTACACATAGGCTGTTGAATATTGAAGAAAACAGTGAAAAAAGGGGAAAATTGATCGAAACAAGCAATTTCTCCTTTTTTCTCAATGTTCTTCCTCTGAATTACTTTTCAGTGCATAAAAATTTCGGTTTTTGGAAAAATGGCAACACAAACAGATCAAAGCATTTATTTCTTTTAGGGAAACAACATATTTTTCTTGTTTTACTAATTAAAAATAACGTAAGCATTTTTCATTATTGGGTTTATTGTCTATTGTCAAGTCTGTTGTCATTCAGGAAAGTTGTCATAGAGAAAGGATCAAGTCGATCTTCTATTGATACAGATTATAATCTATATCTTTTAGATTAGTCAAAATCAGATAAGTTGCATAGAAAAATTCAAAATGCATGGAATCAGCCCTGCTTTCAAGATGTAAACGTGTGGGAAATTGTATATCTGTTTCAATGTGTTCATACGTGAAGGCGGGATACATTTTTAAACATTTGCGAACGTGTTTGCATCCTGAACAAAGGATAAGAATTTTGTTCAAATGTGTCACAATGCGAGTTGTTTGATGATTGATAAAAAAATTACTCTATATATAGAATGTTTTCATCAAATAAGAAACTCGAAGACCCAAGGAAATACTGAACAATGACTATCTATGATTTAAAGTATTACATTTTTTTTATTATTTCAAGAATTGGTATGCAGTTGCTATAAATATTGTAATTGTTGTTATATTTGCTGTAGTCTTTTAAATAGGTTTTGTGGTTTCGCGATAACTCGAGGTCGGTAAAATTAGAACAAACGATATCTTGAATAGACCATTTCTAGCGTAAAAATAACAATTGCATTAACTATATGTGGGAACTTCGTAAAATAAAAATATGTATAAGAGATCGGTTCTAGAACAGGTCAACCAGATGTCGCATTTCAAAAATTCTTTTACAGGAAAGTAGATTTATTATTAAGGATTTAGAAAATAAGTAAAATGCGAAAAGTTTCGACCCTAGTCAGTCTGCGCAATCCGCGTCTGATAAGAGTCGATACTACACGCACTTCCCAGATGGTCCCTTTTCGCATGACGGGTCACATATGTATACACTATTTAGCTCTATCTAAGAAATTATCAATTGCAAACCATCACGCAAAAAGGAACCATCCGGTAGTGCGTAAAGTGTCGACCCTAGTCAGACCGTGCGGGCTGCACAGTCTGACTAAAGTCGAAACTTTTCGCAATAACATTGTATTTTCTAAATCTAGAATGAACAATCTACCTTCATGTGAAAGAATTTTTGAAATGCGAGTTCTGCTTCATTTATGCTGGACTAAATATCTTTTTTGAATTATTATTTAAAGAGGTCCCAGGCGCTCCCTTTTCGCGTGACGGGTCACCATTTCTTTTTGCATGACATGACGGAACCGTATTAATTGGTTGTTGCATATAAGGTATAGATAAAGTAGTTATTTTGGATATGTTCTCACCCTTAAAGATAGTGGACTTCCGTAAATGTGATCCGTTCTCCAGGGAAACTCGCCTGAAAGATGGCACTTTGTAATTTCAGCTGTCTTAACCCAGAAACAGTAAAACTAACAATTTCCCTTTTTTTCTCAACTTTTTCCCCCTTTATAAATTCCAGTGCATAAAACATTTCGGTTTGTGGAAAAATTTTGACTCAAACTGGTTATAATAATAATGATAATAATAATGATAATAATCTTTAATTAAAGAGGGTAGCTCATTAAACTATCACCATACAAACAATATAATGAAGAACTTATTTACAATGAGGCCTTCTGAAACAGTTCAATATAATACAAAACAAGAAAGATTTATAATCCTAATGTATATTACTAAATAATGATAACTCTGGGGAGAAACTCCCAGAAGATTGATGAGGTAGTGATATGACGGCTTTTCACAACGAGTATACAAATAAATCATTTTGACATCGATAAGGAACAAGTTCTTAAAACTTAAACAAATTTTATGTTCGATTCTGCTTCCTAGATGATAAAATAGTATTCACGACGAATGAAGAGGCAAACAAATCAATCAAAATCGGCTGCCTCTATCATTAATCGAGCTGGAATAAATGGCGTTGATGTTTTCGCAAAAAAATAAAGTATATACAAGTATAAAACAAAAAAGTAAAAAGTATTAAGTACATATTGCGAATAAAAAATACATGTATTGCATTTTCTTAAAATTATTTTTTAAGCCAGTCTATCATTCTTAATTTTATTGTCATTTAGGCAGGTTTTTCAAGAAAACGGATCATATAACGCAAAATCGTCAGTGGGTTACCAGAACATTGTAACTTCGGTTTGCTAAGCTTGTGATCCTTATGCTAAGCTTGTGATCCTTATGCTTAGCCTGTGATCCATATGCTAAACTTGTGATCCTTATGCTAAGCTTGTAATCCTTATGGTTTCAGGATACAGTTCTGTACGCTCGTAAACAATAATTACAAACAATCTTTGACTGAATCTAAAAATTATACAAACATTTTGTGGATAAAAAATAATTTATTTCTAAAATCCTTTTTTTCCCTAAAATTTATATTGCTAAAACCGCATTGCTAGAATAAAAGCGTTCAGATGGGGAATGAGAAGCCAAGACCCAATCGTTTGAGTCAAAACTTGGATCCCAATCGCATGCTAGAAATCTAACTGTTTTCTGAAACATGTCGCGCAGTTCCAAGTCACATGGAAAACTGCCAATTTGGGAATTTTAGGACAGTTGTGAGACCCGATTTTCTGGCTCTCGTTCTCCGATTAAGTCTGGCTATTGTGATCCAAGACGCTCGAAAGAAATATTTTGGTCACACTTGAGGTGGAAGAGTTTTTTTCTTCAGATAAGTAAATAAATTTTGGAATGTTTGTAATATCTGAGTGAAACGCGATCTCACCGGTTGATATTTTTTGCTTTTTAATGAAAGATAACTTTAACATGATGTCGTAAAAGTGAAGATATGGCGCGTTTTTTTTCCACAAACGAACCCATTACTATTCAAAATGCGCACTGCGACATAATACGATACATGTACTTTTTTTTTCGTCAGTATTCATCCTGATCTTTGTGTATACCACATGTCAAGTGAAGAATATTCCGGGTTAGTATGACTAGTGTTAAGATTTTGAAAAAGGCGATTTCCATCTTAAACTGACATTAGGAATTTTGTTCATGTGGCATTACGAACATGTAAATACAAAATAAGAAAATTTTGAAAAGAATGCGATTAATATACCGTGTTTTCGGGCTTTTCTCGATGTATCACTTCTCGAGTTATCGCGAGACAATATGTGTAGAAAAAAATGTCGTTTCAGTCAAAAGGAAAGAATAGTAGTTGACAATCAATTGTTTTCCATTTATGTATACTGGTTAGCAAAAGAAACACATATTTTCATTTCAGAGAGTATGAGTGATAAAAGTCACTATATATTTTTTTTATTTGACCTACGATAAAATGAACACCTACCCTTCACGTTTTAAGACATTTCAATAGAATCAAGTTTGTCTTTTTTTCCAGGAAAATATAAATCGAAATATGTCCGTTGAAAACTTTTTGAAAATGCACTTTATATTTCAGAAGTTAACTCACCCGTCCACTGAAATTGTTCTGCAAATAAATGAAAAATTCTAATCCTCATGCATGATCACAGATAAAGAATAGCCCATAAGGCCCAACTGGCACTCTGTTTACAAAGAATGAAAATTGCGTGGAATCCAGAAGAGGTCAACTGAAAGGTTTTTTTTTTTTTTTTGGAAATTATTTTATTGGGTTGTAAAATGATCCACCAAGATTCTGAAAATGTACACAAGGTGAAAAATACCGACCCTAATCATCCTACTCAACCTGCACAGTCTGGTTAGGGTCGATACTTTTAGTACTTGCCAGATGGTCCCTTTTCGCCTGAGGATGCAGGTATTTTGAATAACATTCGTTGTAGTTTACAATGACTTTTGTGTGCATAAAATCATGCTACATATCATCTTTGGGCTACAAAATGTCGTATCTACAGCTTGTTTACAACATATCAGTCACCCATTGACGATGTGTCACGCATACAGTTTAAGCTGAATTCTAAAAAACATGTTAAGGTAGTGTTTCCGCAACATTTCGGAACTCATGATCTTTCACAATGTTGACCAGGGTTTCCTAATGAAAATCATTAGGAAACCTCGGTTAACACTGTTAAAGTTCATTACTTCCAAAACATTGCGGAACTATTACGGGTCCACTACCTTAAGGTTTCAACTTTTCCATCCTTTATCTAAGTTTCTTTATGGCTATTTTATTAATAAATCCTGAACGACAAACTGTCTTTGTTATTCATTTACCTTCCATGCCCTAATTGAACAACATGTGATAGCCGTTCATCTCTTACTTGTCACAAGGTACTGATTGACATTAAGACCACCCTGAAAATTCTCTTAATAACTTCCCACTATTTCATTGGAACTTTCCAAAATTCAAAAGCAAAGATTCTTACAGCCATCCAATAAAAGTTTCATGAGATTCCAATATTCTATTTCTTTATACACCTAAGTCTGCCCCCCCCTCTCACGATTTTTGTTATTTATGAAGGTATATAACTGCTGATTGGTGCCAAATATACTCCCTTCTGAGTCCTTCTGATACCCACTGTATTCTATTCACTCTTTGTTGATTGAGAGTTACATTTTGTATTTCCTGTAATAAGTGTAGTGGATATTATCCCTGGCTAGTGAAGATGCCTGATTCATTAGAAAAAAACAAAAAAATCCATATTAACCAGAATCCTCCCACTTCCCTTGTGCTTTGCCCCTGGGGTTCCCCACAGTAATGATTTATGCTATTTTCACTTAAGTCTGTCATATGATTATCTATGTTTATCTGAGACTAAAGAATTTGGCCTCCTGGTTCAAAAGGAAGAATTTGAATCATATCCCTTACCCGCTAATGTTCTGCCCCTTGTGGCCTTACAGTAATGATTTTAGCTATTTTAAGGTCTGTGAGTTGATAATCCTAATCAAATATTAACCCTTTCCTATTTACAAAATTTTGGACCTCTCCAAATTCAAAGGTTTTGCAGACGAAAATTTAAAGTGGATTTAATCTGAAAAATAACCATTCTGTAGGGTAGAAAATAGTGTGGAAAAAGAAATTGCTTGTCAGAAGCAATTTCTTCTTTTTTCACAATGTTTTCTCAATCATAAAATCACAGGCACGTAAAAAAGCAGGGATTAAACAGCAAAGGGTTAAGGATGTAGGGGTCCTGGTTGAGAAGAAAAGAGTTGAAATGATTTTCTTTGACAATGCAGCTTTTGTTGCCATGACAATCAAAAGTCTTTCTTCTATTTCATTTTTTTTATATATTGGAAGGAATATTCCTGGAAAGTTTGGAATAAATTAGAGCAATTGCTTAGAGAGTGATGTTGCTTAAAAAAGTAGTTAACAGACAAAGGTTGATGGACAGACACTAGATAAAGTAAAATCAAAATGGGTGTCATAAACATTTTGTGCTTAGGTTAACAGTAAAAAGCTTAAAACATCAAGCCCTGATGTTTAGAACATACATATCGTGTCCATAGGATAATTTTTAAACAGTTCTTTAACCAAATTGTTATTGAAATCCAACAGTCAGTCCAAATATTCAGTGACAACCGATTTTCAGTGCTTACAGAAAAATTTATCTATCTGAAAAAGTCTATAAATAAGCCAGAGAGTGCGTGTATTGCTCAAATGGTACTTTATGCGCAGTATTTCTATAATCCATTAGGATTATAGTTTAGATTAAGTTTAGTTTTGAAGGAAAAGATTTCTAAGTTTTGAAGTGAAAAAAGCCCCATCCTGCCAAACCTGTATTTGAGGTTAATCAAAATTAGTTGAACAACTTAAGAAGAGGTCACCAAAGGAACATTTATGTCAAGATTCACTGAAATTGGCCTGATGTTTTTGGGGAAGATTTTCAATGATTTTAAAGTGAGAATATGCGCCCCCCCCCCCCCCTCCCCCTCTACACACATATTTTGAGGTCAATCAAAATTTCTTGAACGACTTAAGAAGAGGGTCACCCAAGAAACATTTCTGCAAATTTCCTTAGAAAAGCTCATTGGTTTAGGAGATGAAGATGTTTTAAGAAAAAGTTGCACACAGACGCATGAAAGACACTCTGCCATGACAAAAGCTCACTTGCCTCTCGTCAGTGAAGCTTAAAGACATCTGAGCAAAAATCAAACCAGCCAAAATGTTTTTAAGTATTTGATGCTTTAATCAATTATTGTATATTGGTAAATACTGTGTATAATATACATGTCAACATTTTATCTAAATATATGCATACATAAATTATAATCTCAAAATTAGGTAGTATAGAATAAGATCAAATTTTAACATTGGTGAAGGCTGATCTTCGTCTATACCTCATGTCACAGCAAGAATAATCCTAGTTCAGCATGGCAATGGTTTATGCAAGTCAGTCTTATTTCAGTGACTGGAGCCCCGAACAGTGAATTTGTGTTATTTCCAGCAGTTGTATAACCATAATATCTAGCTGCTATCCCACTTGTTGGCCTAGATGTAAATGCACTGGACCCATGACCTTGAGGTCTGTGGTTTGAGCCCCACTGTCGCCAGGGTGTGTTTATAGGCAAAACTCTTAATAGTCAGCCCAAGCTCACCCAGTTGTTAAATTGTGTAGCAGTGGGTTTAAACCACTGCCTCTCTCTGAGGGACGTGAAAACATCAGGATTGAGTGTTCAAGAGCAATTCCAGTTTTCATCGCAATCGAACTGAAATAAATTAGTATAAACTAGTTGGGCTGATAATTATTCATGTTTTCGTTGGAGACAAATGTCGGAAAGGATATGTGCCTTTGCCGACGGTTCTTTGGGGGTTAAAAGAAAATGATATTGCAAAAGAATAATAGATACAAAACATAACTTCCAATTAAAAAGCAAATTAAAATAAAAAGTGCAAACAAAAGATCATAATGTAAAGAAAGTAAAAAATAAAACAATGTGTAAGATTTATGAATAAAAGGTTATACCATAAATATAGTAGTATATACTGCCAGTTACAAGTATTTGGCAAATTATGCTTATGAATGATGATTTTTTGAATAAATAGACTAACCAAAGGCAATATTTAGCAAAACAGTAGCACCTTAACCTCTATTCAAGTTAAAATGTTTGTTTTACAAAAATAAATTTTTAAATGAGCCAATTCGATGACTCGGTGTAAAACAGTTGTAACTGCATATAAATATATGGGCAGTTACAAATGATTTCTGCAGAGCCATCAAATTTTCAACAATAAGACCTTGGTTTGTTACCTTGATTACAGTTGAAAAAATTCAAGCAAAACATATGAATGGCTCAGTACAAAATGTATGTTTAAACTTATAGGCAGTTACAACTATTTAGCACTGAGCAAACAACAAATAAAATACTATAGCCATGCATGACATTTTTCTTAATGGTTTGATATGACACTCAAAACATTTCATTGACCTTGGAAGATAATCTAAACCTTTGCATAAATAAGAAATTTCTTATAATATAGAATAAACATGCGAAACCCCTAGCATCTGCCATTCAAAAGGCTATGGTCAATGTTATAGGTATCTGTGGACTAGATTTAGGTCAATAACCAAGGTTTTTCTGAACAATCAGACAGGAAAACAAGAGCACCGCCTACAGGTGCCTACGCTCGGCTGTCAAGTGCTGGATGGTGGAAAAAAATCTAGTTGAAAAAGGGTTATAATTTGCAAACAAGAGGCCCAAGAGGGCCTATATCTCTCCACTGGCTTAAAAATCTCAAGATTTTAAATGGAAGGTAATGAAAGTGAACAGCATTCAGAAGGAATTCAGACTTTTTCTAAGTTGAAACTGACTTATGAAGGAATGAACTTATTTAACTAATATGTAAAATTACAAGGAAGAAAACTATTTAGATATCACTTTGAAACAAGAGGACCAGAGTGGCCCTAACCTGCTCACCTGAATTTTATTGATCCAGTAGATCTCATCCATCCAAATTTCTTGAACATTTTTAGAATAGGGTACTCAAGGAACATTCTGGTAAAGTTTCATTGAAATTTGCCCAAAGGTTCAGGAGGAGATGTCGTTCAGAGATTTCGGGGTCAAAATAAGCCCTGCCCGGCCACACCCCTATTTGGGGGTCAATCAAAATTTCTTGAACAACTTTAGAAGAGAGTCACCCAAGGAACATTCTGGTAAAGTTTCATTAAAATTGGCCCAATGGTTCAGGAGGAGATGTCATTCAAAGATTTCGGGGTCAAAATAAGCCCTGCCCTGCCACACCCATATTTGGGGGTCAATCAAAATTTCCTGAACAACTATTAAATAGGGTCACCCAAGGAACATTCTGGTAAAGTTTCATTGAAATTTGCCCAATGGTTCAGGAGGAGATGTCGTTCAAAGATTTCGGGGTCAAAATAAGCCCCGCCTGCCACACCCATATTTGTGGGTCAATCAAAATTTCTTGAACAACCTTAGAAGAGGGTCACTCAAGGAACATTCTGGTAAAGTTTCATTAAAATTGGCCCAATGGTTCAGGAGGAGATATCATTCAAAGATTTTGGGGTCAAAATAAGCCCCGCCCTGCCACGCCCATATTTTGGGGTCAATCCAAATTTCTTGAACAACTTTAAAAGAGGGTCACCTAAGGAACATTCTAGCAAAGTTTCGTCAAAATCCACCCATTGGTTTAGGAGGAGAAGATGTTTAAAGAAAAGTTTACGCATGCACGCACGGATGGACGCACAGACCTCGCCATGACAATAGCTCGCTGGCCTTCGGCCAGTGGAGCTAAAAAAGCATCTAGAGTTATCCCCCTTGATAGTATAGGTTGCTCTTTTGATGGTGAACATGTGTGCCAAGTTTCTAGGGAATGCCTTCAGTAGAACCAGAGATATAACAAAATGTCAAAGTTTTCGCATGCCGACGACACTGACAATGACGACTACAGCGACATGGATGACGACACGGAGGCTATAGCAATACCTCGGGTTTTCTCCAAAAACAGCCGAGCTAAAAACCCTATGCCCCTAGTACAAAGCTGGAGCATTGAAATGGTATTTAGAGGAAGTGCGAAATTAACAATGACATAACACAATCTTTAACAAAATCTCGTTCATGTTCTATCACAGTAATATAAGTTTCCGAAATTTTCAACCAATTAATTTTCATTGAAGGATCAAAAATCATTGTATATACATCTTGTTAAGATGCAAATGCAAGTTTTTTAAAGCCAATTGATGTTAAACAAAACAGAAAAGATCACTGTTTCTCCATTAGATCTTTCAAGAATTAAAATAAAATCTCAAGTAATTTTTAACCAATTACTTTTAACTGAACTAAAAGAAAAAAATTCTACCAGATGAAAAAAAATATTCTGAATGAAAATTTAAATGAATTAAAAAAAATACTTAGGAAATAATTGTCAGAAGAAGAGAAATTACTTGTAAAGAGAAATTTCTCTTTTTCTTACAATACTTCATAAACTTACAAGTCTTAAGTTTCAATTTCATTTTCTTTAATGCTTTTTAATGAAATAACGGTAGATTATCACTTGATAAACTCACCACAAAAGCAGTGAAATTATCAAAAACTTATTACCTGCTTTTGTGCATTTCGTCCTATCTGACGTCATCTATGCGGGGCGAAATATGTGACGTCACAATGAATGTTGCATAGCAATCACGTGCAAAATGACGCGCTTTATGAAAATATGTCCTAGAAATTTCACATTTTGTCTCATTTTTGCATTAAAGAAATAGAATAATCGTTTCTTTTTCGTGTAAGATCTATTTATATTTCATTCGTGAACAACAGAAGCTATATTTTCACTCGTGGCTCCGCCACTTGTGAAAATATAGCTTATGTTGTTCACTCAATGAAATATAAATCGATCTTACACTGAAACAAACGATTATCCTCTATATAATTTCAAAATTCATCTACAACCTCATTCAATTTGGAAGAGTTCATAGCTTTGTTTTCTGGTTACAGGTCAATCAATACAGTTCAGCAGACACAACTTCATTCCGAATTTGTTCATCTGTTAAGAAATTATCGTCAACCTTTGATCTCCAATTATCCTGCATTGGTTTTTGTTGTACTGAATCTTCAATTATTTGTTTTCCAGGTTCCTTCACATATCTATCACATTTTTTCACATAATCATCACAGCTTTTCTCATTACCTTCACATTTATTCACATATTCCCTATCACATCTTGTCACATTAACTTCACACTCTGCTTTTTCAAGGTTTTCTTTGGACGGTTTGAAGTCACGATTTGGAATTGAAGTCAATGTACCTTCAGAGTTATACTTTTCTTTACTTTCATAATGTTTATGCCCGTAGAATTTCTCAATATGATCAATACTTTGGAATTTCAGAGTTTCCTTAGTCAAAGGACTTTTTGATTGTGTATGACATGGTGAAACTGACCTTGATGACCTTTTAGTTGCCATGGAAACAACTGGTGGAGAATACCTTAACTTATCAGGGGAAAGCACTCTAATTGGAGGTTTAGGTAAATTTGATTGGCTGGGAAGCTGGTCACATGATGAAGACAGTTCTCCTGACCTTGAACTTTGACCATCACTATGTATACTGGCATAAACGTGTTCCAGTGAAATTTCTGTTTCCTGCTTGTCTTGGACACTCATTGAACTGAAACACAGCAAGATGTGTTTGTGAAACATGAATGCCCCCAAAATGGCTTTTTTTAAAGCTTTGGCTTGACAGATGACCTCGACCTTGTCACATGACCTTGACATCAGCAGTTGTGCATCATCAAGATCTCTCATCATACCAAATAGTAGCATTGTGTCCGAATAGCCTTGAAGCAATTGGCAATTCTAAGTTTTTTAGTTAAGATTTGCAGACACAGAGACAGACAGAGATAGACAGATGGACAACAATTACCCCAATCTTTGGGTATGGGGGCCAAATTTCATTTTTGAATAATTACCCAGAATCACAAAAGTTTGTATGTATGGTATTTTATGTGACTCTAACAATCATATCGCAATAAAGTTCAGTACTAGGCTGGTGCTATGAGATCATTCGAACATCGCTGGGACATTTCCATAAACCTCAGATATAAATGTAGGGTTTTTTTATCATTATTTAGACAATTCAGCTTCTGGTGGTACACTGGTCAATATTTTGAAAGAAAAGAAAATTTAGTTTCCTATCGTCTATGAAGATCTTTTGGGCATATCATGATTTGATGACAAAACACAGAAAAACACTGTGTTTTGTTATCAAATTATAACATGCCCATTTCTTATTCTTCATTGAGTTTGTTTTACTCAAAATCATCCTGATATTTGACGTCATATAACCACATGCAAAAGAGGGCGCTTTCATAGCTACGCCCTTATTATTACCAAGGTCCATTCCCTAGAATGGCCAAGCTTTCCCGATTGCTGTGAGATGTTTTGCAATAAGACATACCCATGTGACCTGAATTGGGCCAAGAAAAGATTTTACAATATGTACAATTCACATTTCCAAAATACAAACATATGAGTAAAATAGATGGCACAGCTATCTGAGTACACATGACATATGAATTTATTGCACATCAAGTTCTATGAAATTTCTCTTTATATCAAATATGTGTTTTATGCCTTCATATAATAAACAATATATTCAATCCATATCTCAAAAAAAAAAAACATGTACTCTGAAAATCTCAAAAGCAATCAAGACATGAACATAACTCTGTTCCATTTATAATTTAACATTTTACTTGAACTTACTTATATAAAGCATTGATGTCCTCTTCCAGATTCTTAGCAGATAGAGGAGTCAGTGGTTTCTCAGTTACACTATCCCCTGTCATAACCTCCCTGTCTGTACCAACACTAGGTACAACACCGGACAACAGAGCTGTTGTTGGTAACTCTATCTCATTTTGGTGGTAGGATTGTTCTGTATCCACCAACACTGAAATTAGTTAAGACTGGTTATGTTCATTGCTCTTTCTACTAGTATGAATTCCATTCAATTTAACTATTCAACTTCAAAAGTGATGATAGAAAATTGAAGGGTCAGTGCAACACTATTGTAAGTGCCTATATACTTATAGGCACTTACAATAGTGTTGTTCTGACCCCTTTATATACACATTTACTCAAAATGAAATAGAGAATGTCATCATTTTGTGAATGTTGTTTGAACAATTTAACAAATAATATATATAGGGCAAGAGTGAAAGACTGTACAATTTAACTTATTTACAGCTAACATTGATAATGCAAATTTTCTATAAGTTCAAGTTCAGGGGGGTAAATTTAGACTCATATGAATGTCAGATACATGAATATTTACTTCAAGAAGGATACTAATGATGCTTGCACATAAAACTTTAATAGAGCATTATACATACACCAATGCTGATGTTAGGGGATCGGAATAGCATCGCCTTTTCTCATAATAGTTGAGTTAAATAAGTATCATTTTTCTGTAAGTTCAAGTTCAGGGGGGAAAATTAAGACTAATATGAATGTCATATTCATGAATCTTTACTTCAAAAGGATACTACTGATGCTTGCACATAAAACTTTAAGTAGAGCATTATACATACACCAATGCTGATGCCAGAGGATCGGAATAGCATCACCTTTTCTCAAAATAGTTGAGCTAAATAAGTATCATTTCATTTTCATACAATGAATCTTTCAAAGCATAATACTTTAGACTTGAATTCCTGAATGAAATATTGTTGACAAGGTTTTATCAGTTTTTTCTTCCCCCAAAATAGACTAGTGTTAATTTTAATGAGCCTATTGTGGATTAAGAGAATTACTTAATCTTATAAATACTGGGTCGAGATATGAAGGGATAAAGCCATTTGAAAGTCTATATCCTGATTGAAACAGTATTTTGTGGGTACTCATTTGAATCATTTTGACAAGACATTTCAAATGAGTACCCACTACAAAGGGTTTAGGTAAGGACTAATGAAATACTTAAAATTGAAATCCAGAATACCCCCCTCTATTTTTAGCTGGAGTAGCAGCAACACTGTTGTAATTGTTCAAATAAACAAGTTTCATTCATTGTGTGTATCAGGGTCTTAAAAAAGAAAACTTACAAAGTTCAGGTGAGTTCATCCTGGAGGACTGAGTAGAATAGTTCTGAAAGAAATATTGTAAACATTGCAAAAATATTGACAAGTATCATGAACTTTATAAAATGCAACAACATTTGGTAAACAGATTACTCTCAAATACTCAAATATTCCAAATCTATTTTTTACAAAAAAACAACAGGGGTTAGTCCAAAATAAATGCAAATATTTATGATGTCTATAATTGGAATGACTGTAAAGTAGTTTCAAATTAACTGCATATTAACTATCATCTAGCGACTAAACATTGTAAATTCAACAAGAAACTGTTCATGATCCTAGATGGCTAGATGTGTGCATGATTTTTAATTGATTTACTTTATAATTGCAGTACAATAAAGTAATATAACCTCCCATCAATTCATGTAGGGGCATTTAATCTTTTTTATGCAGTTCATGGCAAATATCTTGAGTACACAAAGCTTTGACAGAGAGTTTAGACAATGATCAACCCAAGCAGGTGTGTAGTCTGATCTTAGTCGACACTGCCTGCTTTCTATTTATTGTGGAAAGAACTTGAAACAGATTGGTTGAAATGTGTCCAAAAAATGAAAATTCATTTGACACAAAATTTAGATTGAGCATGAAGAGGCCCGTTAAAAGATGTAAGTTAAATACATTATTGTAACATACCAAATTACTGTCTGTATAGAGTGGATTTTTAGCAACTAAAAGGACATCACAATCAGATTTTCTACAAAACAAAATTATTGTCCATTACCATTCTTTTTCACTCATGAAATACTTCACACTATCATTAGATATTTTGCAACTTGCAATACTTGAACCCTAAAGCACTAAACAAATGAAGAAAAATAAGTTTCTATATGCTTTATGTAATTGACATGATAAACATTAGTTAAGGTAGTGGAACCGTAAAAGTCCCGCAACATTTCAGAACTCATTAACTTAAACAATGTTGACCGAGGTTTCCTAATGAAAATCATTAGGGAACCTCGATGAACACTGTTAATGTTCATTACATCCGAAATGTTGAGGAACTATCTTAAATTTCCTTATCTTAAATTTCAAGAGAAGATTTATTTTGTTTCCATTAAAAATTGAATTATCTGACATTAACCCTTTCCTGTTTTACCAAATTTTGGACCTGTCCAAATTCAAAGGTTTTGCAGACGAAAATTTAAAGTGGATTTAAATTGAAAAATAACTACTCAGTAGGGTAGAAAATGGTGTGGAAAAAGAAGAAATTGCTTGTCAGAAGCGATTTCTTCTTTTTTCACAATGTTTTCTCAATCATAAAATCACAGGCACGTAAAAAGCAGGGATTAAACAGCAGAGTAAGAAGCAGAACCTGTATTTCCACAAGTGGAAAAGAATAATTTGGTTGAGATAGATTTTTGTTGCCTTAGTAATGGACTAAAGCTATGCCCATTTGAAGAATTTACTTGTATTAAGATTTATTAAGTGTGATGTTTCTTTGAAAAGTCTTTCAGTTAAAAGTTTATTTTAAGATTGGTAGGGGGACAGTTACAAATAGAAAGTATTCTAGTATTAACACTTTCCTGTTTTTCAAAATTTTGGACCTGTCCTAATTCAAAGGTTTTGCAGACAAAAATTCAAAGCGGATTTAACTTGAAAAATAACCATTCAGTAGGGTAGAAAATAGTGTGGAAAAAGAAGAAATTGCTTGTCAGGAGCAATTTCTTCTTTTTTCACAATGTTTTCTCAATCATAAAATCACAGGCACGTAAAAAGCAGGGATTAAACAGCTAAGGGTTAAAAGTTTATTTCAAGATAGATGGGGGGGACAGTTACAAATAGAAAGTGTTCAAGTTTTAAAGAACCCATCATTAGACAAGCAAAATATCCTAACTACAGCTTGAACAAAACTGTATAAACAATATTTCAATTGCCCATAAAAGCTATGATTGATTCATTTAATTAAAGTTTCAAATCTTACAACAAGGGGTTGAGGGAGTCTTGGCCCTCAGTTCATCACAGCTCTAGATCAGAAAACTATACCTTTTGTTTGGGGACTGCACCCTCATATCTTTGACAGATGCCTTCCCATGAAAACTGTCATCATTGGTAAAACTGTAGAAACTGTTACAACTGCGAGATCTCCTCATACTTAACCTGCTCTCTGTACGATATATCTGTCTGTAAATACAAAACAATTGCACATTAAAACTGTCATCATTGGTAAAACTATAGAAATTTTTAAAACTGTGAGACTCGGAGAGTGTCTCATGTTCTATCTGCTCTCTCTTCGATATACCTGTCTGTAAAAGAGACAACATTTATACATAAAATTGTCATCTTTGGTAAAACTGTAGAAACTGTTACACTAACTGCATGAGTGTCTCATAATCAAGCTGCTCTCTGTACAATATATCTGTCTGTAAGAAAGATAACATTTAATAGCCATTCTCTGTAAGCATTTACACTTTTTTGGCACGCATAAGAACAGATTTTGTTCAAACTTGCACAAGTTGATCCCCATATAAGATCATTACAAAATATATCACTCATTCGGAAATGGGTGCTATGTTGCCATAGAAACAGGCCATAGAAAGTCAGAATTTTGCAAAAATGCCCAATTTCAGATCCAAATTTCATAATTTTGCAGCGTATAAGGGGAAAAAAATTGTTTAAAGCAAATAGATTAGGTGTTCTAGTTATCAAAACATTAAAAATCCCATGGGGTACATACCCTAAATTTTTCACGATTCTCGATTGAAAATTACATACTCTTAAAAATGGCCATAAAATACATGAACTATCCCTGTTTTCAGGAGGTTACAATAATTCAATGCAGAAGATTTTACAGTACATTTCCATATTAATTGAAAGATATATTTATAAATATTCCTTTAATAACCAGAATATATTGTTTTCATGTGGTATTATTTTAGAATTATAATTTGAAAAAATGGTGTAATTTTTTAAATTTAGTCTTGTAGTCTATTTTAGAGTTACTTCCCTTTGATTCCATAGCAACAATCCAAAATGGCGGATAGAAATAACAAAATGTGCAGTCAATATTTCGCAATTTTTAATTCATTCTGTTAACAATTTAGCTAATTTAAAAATGTAAACTTATTAATGTTATTTATTTTAGAAAAAAATATAAAATAAATTTTTTTATATAAGCTATTTTAAGCTGAAACTACAAGAAAAGGGACATTCCTTGATTTTGTTGTTTTACATACATTCAAATTTAAATAAGAAAAGAATTGGGTACCATAAAAAATTTGTCAACCATATGCAGCATAAAAAAGCTCACTGTGTTAATTCAAGACATTTACAAGGCTCGAACCATGTTCAAAGTATAAGGAGGGCCAAAGAATCATTATAAATATGAATAGGATTAACTTATGTGGTTTCACATGCAGGGGATTTCCATTGGATGGGGTTGTTTTCTAACTCAACACTTGAAATACATCTAGGTAGTGAAAATTACAAATTAATATAGTATCCAAAACACTATATTAGTTATCTTGTCACAAAAATATGACAATTATCTGTTTCTCTGATGCCTATCTTCCTTTTTGACAGGTGAAAAAGTTTATCTTGACTGGTTTTTTATCTCTTTTTCAAAAAATTGTGCAAAAATGGTCACCAAATGACCTTGACCTTAAGTGAAAGACTTCTGGCTGACTATCATTGATGAAATCTATATACCTACCAAACATGAATATCAAAACATACAGTTATATTGAGCATATAATATGTTTTTACGAAGAAATTACATAGAAAAAAACTAAAATCTTAACTTGACGGTGCCTGTCTGGTTACCATAGTAACCACCTTTACAGACAAAATCCCAATAATTTTTTTCTTTTTTATTATAGAGGGATGGTTGATTTATTCTTTAGTAGGTACACATAATTTCAAGCTAGCTGCATTTTTTCAAAAATGCTTCAAGAAATTGTCAAAATATGACATTTTCAAAAAATGTCTTACCCCACCCACCTAAATATGGTAAAGCATCGAATATAACAAATAATTAAAATAAATTTAAAAAGTGCAAATGATTGAGTAAGGATAAAATAATTTATAAGAGAAAGATTATTTTTTGTAAACCTTTAAATAAACAAGAAAACAATGCTCTAACTAGAAAGCCATGAATGGCTTGAGTCGCTCCACAGGCTTGAAATTCTTGTAAAAGCAAATAAATGTTTTTTTGCTAGATTTTTAGATATTTGGGGTTCTACTGATGTTGAAAATGATTTTCAAAGTTTCAACTATATAACATATAGAGAAATGACCTCTGCTATTAAAAGGCATATTTTTCATCAAATCAAAATAATTTTTGACTGCATGATAGTGGGTCACCCAAAGATCATACCAAAAATGTTTGATTGATATCCATCGGTTACATTCTGAGAAAATGTTTTTCATAGTTTCCACTATTTAACATATTGAGAAATACCTCCACCCATAAAATGTATATTTTTCATCCACAGTCAAAATAATTTTTGGACACTGATAAAGGGTCACTCAAGTATCATTCCAGTGAAATTTAATTGATATCCAAAAATCAGATTCTGAGAAAATAATTTTCAAAGTTTCCACTATATGACATATAGAGAAATGACCTCTGCCCATTAAATGCATATTTTTCATCCAATCAAAATAATTTTTGGTACATTGATAAAGGGTCACTCAAGGATCATTCCAGTGAAATTTGGTTGATATCCATCAGTTACATTCTGAGAAAATGATTTTCAAAGTTTCCACTATATAACATATAGAGAAATGACCTCCGCCCATAAAATGCATATTTTTCATCCGATCACAATAATTTTTTGTAGACTGATAAGGGGTCACTCAAGGATCATTCCAGTGAAATTTGGTTGATATCCATCAATTACATTCTGAGAAAATGATTTTCAAAAGTTCCACTATATAACATATAGAGAAATGACCTCCGCCCATAAAATGCATATTTTCCATCCGATCACAATGATTTTATGTAGACTGATAAAGGGTCACCCAAGGATCATTCATGTAAAATTTGGTTGATATCCATTGATTAGAATCTGAGAAAACTCACTTTTTACCATATTTGGAAGTTAGCCACGCCCATTAAATCCATGTTTTTCATTGGATCAAAATTTCTTGAACAACTTTGAAAGAGGGTCACCCAAGGATCATTCCTGTGAAGTTTGGTTGAAATCCATCCAGTAGTTTCTGAGGAGAAGATTTTTAAAGAAAAGTTTACGACCGGACGCACGCACGGACGGACGGACGGACGGACGGACGCACGACGGACACAACGCCATGACAATAGCCCCAGTGGCTTTCAGCCAGTGGAGCTAAAAATGCCTATTTTCATGCTTATTTTTGCCATTTTTTATCAATAAATGTTTAGATTGGTTTCCATGACAACCTCAAAACAAATTGACAAAAAAACTATTATTTTCTCATAAGGGCAATAAGGTCTGATAATCAAACAAGTTTCAAGTAAATCCGAGACATGGCGTGCCACACTCACAGTGTAAAAGTGTAAATGCTTACAGAGAATGGCTATTAAATATTAAAACTACACAACATTAATGCAATAAATTTCATCATTGGTAAAACTATAAAAACTTTTACACTAACTGCAGGAGCGTCTCATGGTCAATCTGCTCTCTCTACGATATATCTGTCTGAAAAATGGACATTAGTACATTAGTACATTAAAACTGTCATCATTGGTAAAACTGTGAAAACTGTCACTACTGTGCAAGAGTCTCATGCTCAACTTGCTCTCTGTGCAATATATCTGTCTGTAAAATACGCAAAATTTTGATGGCTCAGCGCAAAACAGTTGAAACTGCCTATATGTAATAGGCAGTTACAACTGTTTTGCACTGAGCCATCAATTTATACATTAAAGTTGTTATCATTTTTAAACTGTAGCCACTGTTACAAATGTTAGATTGTCTCATACTTAACCTGCTCTCTATCTGATAATTATATCCTTCTGAAAATACATTAATGGCTAACAGTATTTTGCTGAAACAGAATCTCTAATGGTAACTCAACAATGACTCATTGTGAAATGAAATAAATATATTTCTAAATTTTGTTTCATTTTCTTTTTTTTTCAATGATAAATTTCATAAAACAAGTAATGGTTGTTCAGGACCATAGCTCCAAATTAGCCTAATTAAAATATTTGACCTTAAGGTAGTAGAGTCCCAAAAGTTCTGCAATGCTTCAGCAGCCATGAATTTCAATTAAGTAAACTGAGGTTTCCTAATCACTTCATTAGGAAACCTTGGTTAACATCATGAAATATCGCAAGTTCCAAAATGATGCAGAACTTTTACAGGTCTACTACCTTAAGCTTTGACTTTGATCTTGGAGTTATCTAAAACTTTCTTCAAATGACATGTCTTCTCATATTGGAGAACAATAATTATTGTACCAATATATTTCTACCTATCCATAAATTAAGAACTTATTGCCGGACAAATTGGATGGACAGATGGATGAACATCCACATGCATCAAGCTGTCAATGTGAATGAAGTTTAATTGACTTAGAAATATTATTGGCATGATTTGTATAATTGTTCAGTAAAACACTTCAACAATATACATGTATGTTTATCCAACAACCAATTAAATAGTTCTAAAGGTACTGAAATCATTGTCCAGAAACAATACACCTGGAGCCTGTTTTACTTAACATCTTACGAAAAAAAAAATCATAAGTCAAAATCACAAATCGCACCTGGTGTTTTCATTTATTGTTAGATTCTGCCTTGCAATATCTCATTGGAATTGTCTTCAGAAGACAATTCCAATGAGATGATGCATGGCAGATTTCCATATTTAGTTACTTAGGTAGAAGCAACTTTAATTTTTGACTTACACAAAAATTGATCGTAAGATGTTTAGTAAAACGGGGCCCTGGTGAGCTTGCAAATGTCTGACCTTGTAAAATGACATGGACATACAGACATAACTAAATGGTAAATCATAAGAATTTCTATGTCTAAAAATTGTGGAGAACTTTTGTGTGAAATTATGTTGAAATCAAACCATTATTAATCCATAAAAGTAGGAGTGATTCTCCAGTGGAATTTGGATGGACAGAGTATACACCAAGGTAATAATACATATCAAGGGGTCAGTGCAACACTATTTTAAGTGCCTATATATTCATAGGCACTTACAATAGTGTTGCACTGACCCCTCGATATAAACTGACTTGTCAGTGGGAAATATGTGTCTTGTTCACACAAGTTGGCTCAACAAAAACCATAAGCATGCCAAAAGTTGTAAAATTAAGTTAGTCCTTTAGAACACAAATATAACTTTCAGATTCTGAAGCAGAACAGAACTATAATGCACTTGAACAAAACTAATCGGTAACTGGGGTGTTTTACTAGAGCCTACATTTATATATTAACCCTTGTCATGCTGAATAAATTTTGGCTAAAAATTTGCCTAAAAAATCAAAGGGCAAAAAGCGCTGGAAGTACCAACTGCAGGTCATTTTCTATTTGAAAAACTAAATCTTTTGACAATTCTGGTTTGAAAGTAAGAAATAGGTGGTTTAGACTAACATCAGACTGCACATATGTGCAGGCTGATATTTGTCTATAGCTCCTGCAAAAGCAGAAATATTCCGGGTTCAGCATGACAAGGGTTAAAAGTGCACATTATCAAACACATCTTCAATAGACCATCAAGTCCTTTTTCCAAGAGCCATTTTCAGAAGACTCCAATTTGTAGTATAAACAATGATGAACATTGGTATGACCCCAGCAATCATCTTTTCTGACAATTTGTCTCCCACTGATGGGTTGATAATTGTAGACTTTTGTGATATTATGGTAGTGCTGGTGTGAGAAATACCAGTAATCTATTATTAGGAGACCAAGCTACTGCAATGATTGGAAAATTGTTAAAGGCGCACAAAACCCCATTAAAAACTTTGTTTGTTTGAATGGGGTTTTACATCACTTTCCACAATCTTTCAGCAATGCCGCTTTGGCTCGAACACCTATCAATGGATTCCTGTTATTCCTCACACCACATTTAATATGAAATCCTTTCCTAGCCTCCAGCTGTAATCCATATAGGTCTATGATTAACAAACAATTGTTTGAAGACAAATAGTCGAAAAGAACAGGTGCCGCCATCGGGAATCAAATCTGGAATGTTTCCCATTCAATCACAAAAACAAACATAGGTATGAGACAAAGTCGAGAGGTCAGCTCTTGCATTCATTTTTCGCTGATCCATAATGTGCACTTTTTATAGAGCTTTTTTGCTCTTTTAATCTGTTAAGGTAATATCCAAACGTCTTTGGATAAACATACTTTAAGCCATCACCAGAATAAGGCCAAACAAAGATATCTTTAGCCCTTTAATCATGCTGAATATTAAACCTTAGAAAAATTGCTGCCAAATCAAAATGCTGAAAGCACTGGATACAGTTATTTTGAAACAGTATTTATTTTGAAAATAAAAATTTTCTAGCCTTAAAAATCAGATAAAGTAGACTAAGATAAGACTGCTCATTATGTGCAGGCCGATCTTTATCTATACCTCCTGCCAAAGTAGTAATATTCTGGGTTCAGCATGACAAGGGTTAAGATTAACACGCTCAAGACAACACAATTTGATTTGAAAGAAAACAGAAATGTAGAGTAACAGGAAAAAATAACATCATTTACCATAAATTTATAGGTGGGTAACTTCATCTCTGAAAATGATTGGCACTATTTTAATCATTCCCTGAGGAATATTGACACTTGAACCTCAATATATCTTTTCTAGAGAGGAATCATTAAATCTTTTTTGCACATGAATGTTCAAGCAACTTCAGACCCTTGATGATTCAACTACAAATCCTATGTTAAAGAAATGGCTTTAAGTGATAAAAAGCGTTGAAATACCGATGGTTCTGTGAGTGTGAAATAGTTTTAACTCCCTATTTGTTTGTAGGTAGTAACAACTGTTGAACGCTGAGCCATTTATGTAAATTTCATATATTACCACATGTACATAGGTAAAGATAAGCAATATAGTTAGTTTTCAGCCTAAAACAGTTGATGGTCAAAGCTATTTTAACCGAGTCTGTCAAAGGAAAGTATATCAAAATTGATGAAGAAGCTCAAAGTTCATATGAATCCCTGGCCCCAGTTTCAATCTAAAAGATCAGCATGACCTGTGTATCAAAATCATATAATTTCAAAGAATTTATTTTTTTAAAAGTTATTAAAAAAAATTGATAGCTTGCGTTTGATGCAATCATTTTTTAAATTGTACACATTAAAAATTTAAGTGCTGTTTATCAGCTGATGATCAAACATTTGTAATGACAGCTTTATTAGATATGAGGATGTAGTAGCCCATCAATAAATCACATTTTTCCATGTTATATCACAACTTCATAAATGAAATGGGCTAGATCACACATTACATAACTCTGCAGTTCTCTTTCAGATTGATATAATTTGAGTAATCTCAGTGACCAGATCACCTTACTGTGGGTACCTAGTGATTTAAAACATAAGTACTTTCACAACATCAACTTTCAAGTTGCTCATTCTTAGAATTTTTACTCACTTTGTATTTTCCATGTAGAACTGGTCCAATGATAATCTTGGTTTTAGGAATGATAATGACTCTGTTTTCTTTCTCCGTCGAATCCTGAGTACGATGAATATGATGATACAGATGATCAAAACACCACCGAGGACGCCAGCGAGAATGATGAAGATTTTGTTTGGTCCTGTCAACTCAGTCTGGGTTTGTAAAGCTGAAAATACAAAACAAGTCTTTTTGAATCAACAATAGTACTGATAAGAGGTGGTTATAGTCTAAAATCTTTGTTTCTTATTGAAACCCTATGTTGTGAGTACTCATTTGAATCGTCTCAACAAGACGATTCAAATGAGTGCCCATAATATAGGATTATCACAAGTACTATTGAAATAATCTAATTTTTAAAAAAAAATATGCCCTCTGTTTGTAGCTATGATCAAATTGAAATGGAGATGGACACTTGTCAAATACATATACTTAATTAAACAAAATCTCTTACCTTTAAATAGTGAATTTATGGCATTCCAGTAATAAAATTTTGATAACATTTCAC
Organism: Fragum whitleyi; assembly: GCA_948146395.1. NCBI lineage: Eukaryota > Metazoa > Mollusca > Bivalvia > Cardiida > Cardiidae > Fragum > Fragum whitleyi. The sequence continues at coordinate 81,433,482 of OX411543.1, forward strand.
CCTTTTTGTTAATCTCAAGATGTAAAAAAAAGATTGCTAGCTTTTTAAAATAGAACCCTGCTTTGGATGTTTTAGCACATGCAATTTTGAATATTTTTCATGTTTTTTTGTTTTTTTTCATTCAAGACACATGTCATTGCTTCTTGATCCTTAGGAATGGTCAATATAGTCCTGACACTTAAATGTTTTTCTATTTTTGACAAAAGTAAACCCTGCATATGCAGAAATCAATTGCAATGGCTATGTCATGCCACTGAAAGGTGACTTGCAAAACAAAAGTGTTGGTACAAACCAGTAGATCCTACATCAATGGTTAGTTTTACAGGGTCACTGGACTTTCCAATCTTGAGATTCACAGCCTTTACAGAGAACACATATACTCCTGGAGAGGTCATGTCTGAAAACACAGGGGACTTTGATGAAAATGTGACATATCAAGCAAAAAGGAATCATAAGATGTGTTTGATACAGCAATCTTTTTTTTAAGTTTGACCTTTAGGTAGTTGACCCGTAATAGCTCCGCAATGTTTAGGAAGTAACAAGAGCCATGTCAGACATGGCTATCCCCGCCATCAAAGCTTGATGGTAAACTGAAGCCTAATCAAAGGGCAATAACTCCAAAATTATGCAAGCCTAGTTCTTCTGCGCTGCACTTCTCCTCCACGAGATCTATCCACCTATAAAGTTGAAAGCTTTATACTTTAGGAGATATGCTCCCGACAACTTTACTGACAGAATGATGGGATGATGGATGGAGACCAATACTATATCCCTTTCACCGAACAGCGGAGGATAATAAACTTTAATAGTCTTACCCGAGTTTACCTAATGAATTTCATTAGGAAACCTCAGTATCCATTATGAAAGAACATGTGGTCCAAAATATTGCGGAATTACTACGGAAACACTACCTTAATAATGAATAATATTTGAAGTCATGGGATGATGGATGGAGACCAATACTATATCCCCTTCACCGAACAGCTTCATGAGTTCCTGAGTGTCTGCAAACATTCATTGACAAAGTTTGATCGTGACCTTGACCTTCAACCTTTGTGATCCAAAATCAATAGGGCACTTTTTTGGGTCATGGGAATAATTGTATGAAGTTTCACGATTCTAGGTCTATTGGTTCTTCGAATTGATCGACAACCAAATGCCATCTCAACTATCAATTCCATCGAAGAAATGCTGCCAATACCATATATCGATTTGTTTGAAACACAGTCAATAATCATAAGCCATTGATTCGATCCGAATACTTGATTGGAAAGGTCACAGTGTACTCGATTAGAAAAATTGACACTCGTTACCATCCCTAAAAAATATGTTAAGAAAGGAGACATAGAGAAAAAAATGTCAAATGATATCATTTTAGCAAGCAGGCAACAGTTTGATATAAACCTACCCTATGACCTACAGATTCTTTGAGATCTAATCTATCTACTAAACGCATAGTTAAGACTCTGGTCAGACTGTGCAGATGCACAGGAATGTCAGAGTCTTTGCTTTTTTGCATTTTTGAAATTGTTGGAAATCTCACGCACAGGCTCATTTTTCTAGGAAATCAGGTATTAAAATTAGATATCATATCTTGTTGTCTTAATGAATATTGATTAAGTAGAAATCTCCCACTAACCATTAACTTCTACTTGCAGTGTACCATTGTAATAGATTGTATCTGACATAAGGACTGTACTTGAGCCATCTTTTGTTGCTTTATACTTGTAGGCAACATCAACTGTAAAGAAATATATACTCTATTATTTTTTTCTTGATGTTGAACCATCGTTTGCTTAATGCTGTCTAGGTCTTCTTTTCTTCTTTTTTGTACACCAACTGCATACATTCTATTTATTTACATAAATATGCTCAGCCATGAAATTTCATTTACAGAAAAATGATCACTTTACTTGTGGAAAAAAATAGCTGGCAGGTCAATCAACTTTGACCTTCTTACTTCAAATGTTCCCTTAACACTTCATGATACATTATAGGATTATTGTTTGTTTCAGTATAAGATGGATTCATATTTCATTGGCTGAACAACAAAAGTTGTTGTGTTGTTCACAAAATGAAATAGTAAGCAACCTTACTTGAAAACCAAACCATTATTCGATTTCTTTAATGCAAAAATGAGATAATATGTGAAAATTTTAAGACAAGTTTTCTTAAAGCCGTTGATTTGCGTGTGATTCGTAGATTAGGTGAAATGAATGCCATGATCATTCTCTGTACAGGCATGTCATTTTAGTATTTAAAAACATAAAGCAGCTAATGTAAGGAAAAGAACCTGTTATTTGATTTTGAGACATGCTAATCTAAACATTGTCTAGAATAGAAAAGTTACTGAGCTTGTTAAGGTTCGCTCATTTACACTTCTAATCTAGACCTAGTTAAGAGCAGCTTTCCTCAAATAAAATCTCATGTCAGGTCTAATATATACCCCTATCTCCATTCATAAACTGTGAGGGACTCCAAGAAAACAGCACTGTTCCTTCATCTATCTCTATAGCAGCTAGATTGGTGGGTGGGGATGGGGCTGAAATAACAAAAGAGATTTCATATATACTTTATCTTGCAAAACTAATCAACCCTTATCAATGCTCACGTGTAAACAAAGCTTTGGCAGACATGCTAACTGACTACACAACCTGCCTTCTAACGAAGTATTTAGCAAGGTATGGGTTAAGTTTTGGTCAGGCAGGCTTTTAGTCTGACATAAACATAACAGGGTCCAAAGGACTCAACCATTGGGATCTTAGGTCCTTACATGAGGTTTGGGAGTCCATTCTTTAGATGTAGATTAATTCTTTTAAATCAATGATCAAGATTTTCTTGAGCATTTAGAGCTATTCCCTATTTAATGGTTAAGACAGTGTTGGATACTTATAATTACTTGGCACTCAACTTCAGGAAAGAATTGAAGACTGTTTAAAACAGTCTTCAATTCTATTCTGAAAATGATTTCCAAAGGGTCAAAGGGATCATATCAGATAGTTTGAGGGTCCTGGCTGCTTATTTGGGAATCCCAGACTCTCAAAACCTGCATCCCTTAAAAATATGGTTCAGGGTCATGATAATTTGATAACTGAGCCAGTGAGTGATGTTTCCAACCATTTCAAGCGTGTGTGATGCAAAGACATTATGTAGCCAACCGCACATTGAAATATAAATTACGAAATAAATTCATTTTCCCGTTGATGTGTCAATGAATAAAGTCTGATGGAGGAGGAGGGCGCAGCCTGAGTATTTTGCTTTGCCTACAACTCCTCTCCCATCAGACTTTATTCATGGGCACATCAATGGGAAAATGAATTTATGTTCATTATGACACATTCATGATTTTGAAATTAGTTTTTCACCCTGTTTGGGTTCAAAATAGTAAATTACATTTTTCTGGATGTAAAATTAATAGATAAGTAATGATGTTGATGTTGGAGATAGTCATAGAAAACGAAGCGCATCATTATGCACGTTGGTTATATGACATCAAAAGCATCAATGTTCCCGCTAAAGATTATGTATGATTTCATAAATGGGTGTAGCTATCTGTGTTCACAGTAAAACATATGACATAGGAATTTTGATACCAATAAAGTTCTATGTAGATCTAATTCTTCTCATTTCATATATGCATTTTACGGCATTGTGTTACAATACTACCTAACCACCAAAAAATAATTTGAGTTGTGTCCATCAAGATCTGTGAATTCTGATTAGCTTAAAAATTAGTTTATTCCTAATTGAAAACAATTTTGTAAGCTATTTTGTACATAATGTAGTCCTGTTGGAAATCTGTCTTTTTATAGAGAAATCTTTACTTTATTGCTTCATTGGATTGAAGAGATGAAGCAAGTAATTTTTATTTCATGGTGATAAGAAACTAAGAGCCCAATCACACCAATGATGGATCTGCTTCGTGTATTCAAAGTGTGATTAAAATTTTAGTTTCATACCTCCATGAAATCAACAAAATATCTCTTCATCCTTTAAATACATTATTTTCCTTTCCATTAACAAGTCCTGCATTTTTGGGGAGATGCCTCTCAAGCTCTGTTTAATCATTTGGTCCTTAAACTTCTCTGATAAGACAGACAGGCCACTGGTTTGTCTTATACCATTAGCCCTTTGTATTTCCAATAAATTACTTTCAAACCTTTCATGTCTATAAGATTATAGTTTTTTTTTTTTAAATATTTCTTTTCTTGCAATTTTGCTTACCATCATATTTTTGAATTCAAATTTTATGAAATAAGAAAACTTACAAAATTATGATAAGCAAAAGTTCCAATCTGACATCAGCCCTGCGTTCAGGATGACAAAACATGCAAATTACGCTCAACTTTGCATGTGAATTTGCATGCAAAGCAGGGTAAAATTGATAAACACTTTGCACTGTTTTGTCTTCCTGTATGTTGGACAGGCCAGACACTGAAATTTACTCACCATCAGGGAGAGTCAATGTTTCTGATGACATTTCACCAAACTGTCCAAGACCCAGTATATTCCCAGCAGCCACTCTGAAATTATACTGCTTGTACGACGAGAGACCTGTAACATTGACAGAGGGCTCTATGACTAGATCCACAGCAATTACATCTTGCCATGTCTGTCCACTGTTTGTTGATATCTGTACTCTATAGAATGTTACAGGAAGGTCTGTGTTGGTACTAGTGTATGTCCACTCTAGTGTAATCCATGTTGAATCAATGTTGGATATTGAAGGGGCTTCAGCTTTTCTGGGAACTGAAAATAGCATAAACACAGCTCTAAGTTAAAGGAATGAATAACAATATGGATCTTATATATGTTTTCCAAAGCCCTATGCTGTGTGAACTCAATGGTACGGTACTATCAATATAATTCCAAGTGGTACCTTTGAAATGGGCTAATAGGCAGATATGCAGTTAGAGTGTATCTTTGATTTAAATCCAATATTTGACCCTTTCCTGTTTTACAAAATTTTGGACCTGTACAAATTCAAAGGTTTTGTAGACGAAAATTTAAAGTGGATTTAATCTGAAAAATAACCATTCACTACGGTAGAAAACAGTGTGGAAAAAGAAGAAATTGCCAGTCAGAAGCAATTTCTTCTTTTTTCACACTGTTTTCTAAATCATTATTCATAAAACCACAGGCAAATAAAAATCAGGAATTAAACAGCAAAGGGTTAAACAATACTTGCACAAACCCTATGCTTTGGTCACTGATTGTAATCCTACAAGTACCTTCAACAGAAGGTTTATGTTTTAAGTTAAGCAAGAATCAGGGTCTGACACTAATTGATGTCCACAAATCCAACCTAGTCTTTCATTCAATGTTAGATTCTACCATGCAATATCTCATTTGAATTGTCTTTCAAAGACAATTTAAGTGAGATATTGCATGGGAGAATTCTTTATTTAGTTACTACTGTAGCAGCCACTTTGATTTTTAACTTATGCAATAAAATATTGCAAGATGTTTAGTAAAACAGTCCGAAGTTGTCCTTATTTTCTAAGCAGTACTCCTTCAATTTGCAATTAGAGATTATGATAGTCCCCTTGATCATATGAGAATATGTTAACAAACAATTGAGTAGGGAAGTTTTCTTGTCAATTATTTCAAAACTTTAAATTGCTCAATACTTCAGTTTTTGCAAATAACACTTTTCTTAGATCTATTACAGGGAAAAAGACCTAGATTTTGGGCTGGGCCCCTTAACTTTTTTGAAAATGCCTATACCCCTTATGTTAGATATTGAATTTGGGCAGTCTGGCCCTCAGGTTAAAGTCTTTTCCCCTGTATTAGTTATTTCGAACAAGAGGACCATGATGGTCCTATATCACTCACCTTCGTCTCTATGCCTCATTCCTTAGCAAAATTAAATGCTTTAAAGATCATTAAATGACCATTAAATTTTTCAAAGAAAGACATTATTCTGTTAATATGATCCCTGCATAAGTTTCTAGCCTTTTCTAAACAAGTTTCATGTGACCTGGCCAACATTCTGACCAAGTTTCATGACTATTGAACCAAATTTGTGGCCTAGACTAGAGTGTAAACATATATTGTCAGGCCCCTTTTCCCGAGATATGGCATGGATCCTTCCCATTTTCGAAAGGGTTCATCCTTGAGACCTGGCCAACATTCTGACCAAATTCATGAAGATTGGGCCATATTTGTTGCCTCTAGAGTGCAAACAAGAAAATCGTCATTAAGTCCCCCTTAGCATGGATCCTCCCTGTTTTCAATAAGGTTCATCCTTGTAACCTAGCCATCATTCTGAGCAAAGTTTCATAAATACTGAATAATATTTGTGGCTTCTAGAGTGTAAACAAGAAAATTGTCATTAAGGCCCCTTTCCCCTTGATTTGGCATGGATCTTTCCCATTTTCAATAGGGCTCATCCTTGTGACTTGTCCAACATAATGACCAAGTTTCTTGAAGACTGAGCCATATTTGTGTCCTCTAGAGTGTAAACACTAAGACACTGGATGATGGATGACAGACAACACACAGTGGACATTCAATGATCACAAAAGCTCACCTTGAGTATGATGTGCTTAGGAGAGCTAACTAGAAAGCCATGAATTGCTTGAGTCACTCCACAGGCTTGAAATTCTTGTAATAGCAAAGTTTTGACTAGATTATTTCAAAGTTTCTTTTATATGACATATTGAGAAATGACCTCAAACCTATAACAGACTTATTTTTCATACAATCACAATACTTTTAGGCTGCATGATAATTGGACACCCAAGGATCATACCACTAAAGTTTGATTGATATCCATCATTTATATTCTGAGAAAATGATTTTCAAAGTTTCCGCTATGTAAAATATAAAGAAATGACCTCCGCCCATAAAATACACATTTTCATCTGATCATAATTTTTTTTGTAGACTGATAAAGAGTCACTCAAGGATCATGCCTGTGAAATTTGGTTGACATCCATCAATTACATTCTGAGAATGATTTTCAAAGTATCCACTATACAACAATAGAGAATTGACCTCCGCCCATAAAATACATATTTTTCATCTGATCACGATAAGTTTTGGTACACAGATAAAGGGTCACTCAAGGATCATTCCTGTGAAATTTGGTTGATATCTATCTGTTACATTCTGAGAAAATGATTTTCAAAGTTTCCACTATATAACATATTGAGAAATGACCTCCGCTCATTGAATACATATTTTTCATCCAATCACAATTATTTTTTGTAGACTGATAAAGGGTCACCCAAGGATCATTCATGTAAAATTTAATTGGTATTCTTCGATTAGTATCTAAGAAAACTCACTTATTACCATATTTGGAAACTAGCCATGTTTACGACCGGATGCCAGCATGCAAGGACAGATGGACGGACGCACCACGGACACAAGGCCATGACAATAGCCCCTGTGGCCTTCTGCCAGTGGAGCTAAAAACAAGCATCATGAAGTGGGTGACAAACTATAACAAGCAATTTCTTCTTTACCCACGATAGTTTCTTCCCAGTACAAAATTCCAGACTTTTAGTTTGAACTCCCTACAGAAGTTAGTGTCAAACTTGTACAGGAAAGGAATAAACAATGTCGACTAGGACTGTTGCAAAGCAGACTTATACCCGCCACCAGCTCTTTGTCAAAATGTAAGTGCAATTAGTGCAGGATGTGTTTGAGACAAATATTGAGGTCATAAGCAGCATTAAGTTTCATGATTGTAGGTCACTTGGTTCTGGAGTTTGAGTATGAAAACGAAAATTTTAACAAAAATTGACAGTGACCTTGACCTTTGCGCTATGTGACCCCCCAAAAATAGGGCACAATTCTTTGGGTCATAAGCAGCATTTGTATGAAGTTTCATGATCCTAGGCTACTTGGTTCCTGAATGTCCCAGAAAGAAAAGGTCCATGGATGGATGGACGGCAGAACGGACAGACATGGTGATACCAATATACCCCTCTTCTTTGTATAATGACCTTGCTTTACCTGTTAATGTCATGGAGTCACTTCCATATTTGTTAGCTGCAGTACAAGTATAGGTCTGTTTTACATCTCTTACATCAATAACCAAAATGTTACTTTGAACCCTGTGGCCCTGCATATCATTTCCAACAATTTGATCCCTGGACCTGAAGGTTATTGTTGGTCCTGGTTGACCTGATATCTTGCATGCTAGTCTTACAGTGTTGTCTGTTTTTTGTCCTGTGAAACTCTCTACAATAGGCAGTCCTGAAACAGAGTTATATTTCTATACACATAAAACAGATTTATCAATGGAACTGAAAATACCTGTGTGTCTTTTGAATCAACAAAGAATGTTCTTATCACTAGGATATTTCCTTGAATACTCCAATTCATTTTTTCTAAAATATGGTACTCTATTGTAAATTACTGTTCATTTACTGTGAGATTTGAGATAAAATTTTAGATGAACAGAGCCAAACTAGTCAAGCTGACCAGAAAACAGACATTTAAAAAAAAATTTACTTACCATGAACATGAAGGCAGATCACAGCATCCACACAACCAACAAAATTACAGGATTGACATATCCAGTCTCCATCATCTGTCTTCTGATTGGCTGAAACTATTTCTAGGGTGTCACTGCCAATCAAGTAGGCGGAGCTAGATGATACTGTTTCACCAATAGGGTTTATCCATTCAACTGAGGGTGGAGGATCTCCACTTGATTGACAGGCAAGAATCACAGATGATTGGTGGATGGTAGTTTGTGGGCTGTTTGTATATACTATTCTTGGTAATACTGAAGTGAAGGAAATCAATTCATATGTGATATCGACATCTTTATTATGTGTTAAAACCTGATGATATTTTATGATAACAGTATTTGAAACTCCATATAACTAGCACTAACATTCAAGTATTCTGAAATGGAGGTAGATTGGTAACAATGCTTACAGGGCAATTTACTGTTGGCCTCGTCAAGTGGCCTGGAATTTGAGAAATTTGGAAAAACTAGAAAGCCATGAATGGCTTGAGTCGCTCCACAGGCTTGAAATTCTTGTAAAAGCAAATAAATGTTTTGACTAGATTTTTAGATATTTGGGGTTCTACTGATGTTGAAAATGATTTTCAAAGTTTCAACTATTTATCAGATAGAGAAATGACCTCTGCTATTAAAAGACATATTTTCATCAAATCAAAATAATTTTTGGCTGCATGATAATGGGTCACCCAAAGATCATACCAAAAATGTTTGTTTGATATCCAACAGTTACATTCTGAGAAAATGTTTTTCATAGTTTCCACTTTTTAACATATTGAGAATTGACCTCCACCCATAAAATGTATATTTTTCATCCAATCAAAATAATTTTTGGTACACTGATACAGGGTCACTCAAGGATCATTCCAGCGAAATTTAGTTGATATCCAAAAATCAAATTCTGAGAAAATGATTTTCAAATTTTCCACAATATAACATATAGAGAAATGACCTCTGCCCATAAAATGCATATTTTTCATCCAATCAAAAAATTTTTGGTACACTGATAAAGGGTCACCCAAGGATCATTCATGTAAAATTTAATTGGTATCCATTGATTAGAATCCGAGAAAACTCACTTTTTACCATATTTGGAAATAAGCCACGCCCATTAAATTCATGTTTTTCATTGGATCAAAATTTCTTGAACAACTTTGAATCAGGGTCACCCAAGGATCATTCCTGTGAAGTTTGGTTGAAATCCATCCAGTAGTTACTGAGGAGAAGATTTTTAAAGAAAAGTTTACGACCACACTGACGGACCGACGGACGCACAACGGACACAACGCCATGACATTAGCCCCAGTGGCTTTCAGCCAGTGAAGCTAACAACAACAATAGCTCAGTTTCCTATCACATGGAACAAGATTAAATTATGTGAAAACTAATATTTCATGATATTGTCTTCAAGAGATTTAATGGCAAGTGCGCTGAATTATTTCAAAATTCATCAAGTAATTGGGAGTTACACTTTTGCCTAGCCCAATTTGAACATTGTAAACCCATAACCTTGACCCTTCATATACTTTAGAATCTTTTTTGCATATCACATCTCTCATAATGGAGAACTTTTTTACAAACAAGATGTGTTTGTGAAACACGAATGCCCCCATAACAGCAATCTCTTGATAAGGCAAAGGTTAAGTTTGGTTAAGTTTTCGGACAGTCGGACGGACAGACGGACGGACGGACAGACAGACAGATGGACATGAGTAAAACAATATGCCCCTGATCTCTCGATACGGGGGCATAAAATTTTCAAAATTCAGCCATACAATTTAGGAGTAAAGTGTCAGACAAATTCAGACAGACAGACTATCAGACTAGTACATATACTGAATAGTCAATAACAAAATTTTACCAATGATTACAAGCAGGCCTGACAAAAACTCTACAAAAGGCATTATCTTTGAGTCTTGTCAAGTAATTTCAATAATGACCTAAAATTAGTACTTATGAGGATAAAAGTTATTACCATGGACATCTAGAAACAGTTTAGCTGAGACGGCCCCTGCAGAGTTGGTAACAACACACCTATACCACCCCTCATCTCCTGGTACAACATTCTACGAGGAAAACAGCATAGGTAAACTTATTGATAGGCAAAATAGATTAAATAGATAATAACTATAAATATCTAAAAACAACAAGAGCCATGTCGGACATGGCCATCCCCCGCCGAGGAAGCTTGATAGTAAACTGAAGCTTAATAGATTAAGGGTTCAAATTTAAGAAATTAAGCCCCTACAAAATCTAAGTCTTTAAAATAACAAAGGGCAATAACTCCAAAATTATGCAAGCCAGAGTTATAGTTCTTGTGCACTGCACTCCTCTTCCATGAGATCTATCCCACCATAAAGTTTCAAGTTGATAGCTAAAATACTTTCGGAGATATGCTCAGGACAAAATCTAAGTCTTAAAAATAACAAAATCCAATAACTCCAAAATTATACAAGCCAGAGTTATAGTTCTTGTGCACTGCAATTCTCTTCCATGAGATCTATCCTCCCATACAGTTTCAAGTTGATAGCTTTAATACTTTAGGACATATACTCAAGACGAAATCTAAGTCTTAAAAATAACAAAGGGCAATAACTCCAAAATTATGCAAGCAAGAGTTGTAGTTCTTGTGCACTGCACTTCTCCTCCATGAGATCTATCCACCCATAAAAGTTCAAGTTGATAGCTAGTATACTTTAGGAGATATGCTCCGGACAAAATCTAAGTCTTAAAGATAACAAAGGGCAATAACTCCAAAATTATGCAAGCAAGAGTTGTAGTTCTTGTGCCCTGCACTTCTCCTCCATTGGATCTATCCACCCATAAAGTTTCAAGTTGATAGCTAGTATACTTTAGGAGATATGCTCCGGACAAAATCTAAGTCTTAAAAATAACAAAGGGCAATAACTCCAAAATTATGCAAGCAAGAGTTGTAGGTCTTGTGCACTGCACTTCTCCTCCATGAGATCTAATCCACCCATAAAGTTTCAAGTTGATAGCTATTATAATTTAGGAGATATGCTCCGGACAAAATCTTAGTCTTTAAAATAACAAAGGGCAAGAACTCCAAAATTATGCAAGCAAGAGTTGTAGTTCTTGTGCACTGCACTTCTCCTCCATGATATCTATTCACCCATAAAGTTTCAAGTTGATAGCTATTTTACTTTGATAGATATGCTCCGGACAAGTTTAGTGACAGAACCTTGGAAGGACGGAATGATGGAATGACGGACAGCATTACTATATCCCCTTGCCGAAAACGGCGGGGGATAATATAGCTGAGACAGCCACTATAACTATACCACCCCTCATCTCCTGGGACAACATTCTATATGGAAAACAACATAAGTAAATATCATTCAGAACACCACTTGGCCAATCTCACGATCAACCTCGGATGTACATAGACGGACTATTTTGAAAAATTACGGGAAAACTTTGGAAAAACTCGATGACGTCAGATATTCAACACATCCAATGCTACTTGTTTAATTCTCTGAGGTCAAACCCTTCACATCCTTATATAAATATCTTAAGATTCTTAAATAACGGCTGTAAAATCTTCATTTTTGAGAGTGAGTTGTCATTTTCAAAAGTTTCAGATTTTTCAGCCGTAATTCACTGTTATAAATATAAAGCTAAAGAAAGCGCCGGTTCTTTTCGCGCTGGTTTTTCTTACACTGTATCCGCCTAACAAAATGCACAATTTTGTTACATACCCATCTGCCTTATAAACATCCAATGTCTTTATATGGAATTGGCCGAGTGATTTTCCTAATGAAGTAAACATATTGACAGGCAAAAAAGATTGAATACATATTTACCAAAAATATCTAGAAACATTTTGGCTCAAACAGCCTAAGCACAAGTCTGATTTATCTTTCATTGAGTAAACGACAAATGCTATATTTTCAGGGAAAATATAGCATTTGTTGTTCACATCATGAAAGGTTTATCAATCATAAAATAAATGATTATTCTATTTTTTGTAATTGAAAAATAAGAAGAAATGTGGAAATTTAGCACAAACTCTCATAAAGTGCAGATAAATACTAAGCGATGTTACAACATCACTGGTTGGCGACAAAATTATCAAGTGATGATTTAACACTTATGGAAATATAAACTAAAATTTGTGAAACACTTAACAAATTTGAATCAGGAAAAATATCTTGTACATCTTATATACCATAACAATGAGGTCTCCTTCACTATTCACCCTAGTTCTATCATCTAGAAGGGATTCCAGTTGTCCAGATGTCTCTATACCATGCTATTGTAGGTGAATCTATTTTAGCATCATCTTTATTTGATATGGCCAAGGAATTTTCCCTGAATGTTCCATTTCATGAAACTCAAATCTATACCTGTATTGTTAGGTCTCCTTCTACATCCACACTCATTCATTCAGTTAGAATTGTTTTCAGTTGTCCAGATATCTCTCTATATGACGTTATTGTAGGTGGATCTATTTTAGCATGACCTTTATTTGATATGACCAAGGAATTCATACCTGTATCATTAGGTCTCCTTCTCTATTCACACTCATTCTATCAGTTAGAAGTGGCTCCAGTTGCCCAGATATGTCTCTATACCATGCTATTGTAGGTTGATCAATTTCAGCATCACCTTTACATGGTATCATCACAGAATCTGACTGGTTCACTGTAGTGTTTCTGGGTGTGACAGTCAGGATTGGTACATCTAAAAAAGTGAATATTGAATTTGTAGTCATGAAATACCACATTTTTGAAATGATTCATTTATAAATAGATAAAAACAAGGCTTTTTTGAGTCTTTATCTGTTTTAGATGACAAGTTTAAAACAGTTTTCAATTATTCCTGAAATAGAGCCCAAGACGGTACATGGGACTTATATCTGATAGTTTTGAGATTACTGACTACTTATTTCAGATTCTCAGACTTGCAAAACCTGTGTCCCTTAGAACCCTGGTTCTGTGGTTGTTTAACTCTTTACTGTTTAATCCCTGCTTTTTACGTGCCTGTGATTTTATGATTTAGAAAACATTGTGAAAAAAGAAGAAATTGCTTCTGACAAGCAATTTCTTCATTTTCCACACTATTTTCTACCCTACTGAATGGTATTTTTTCAAATTAAATCCACTTTAAATTTCCATCTGCAAAACCTTTGAATTTGGACAGGTCCAAAATTTTGTAAAACAGGAAAGGGTTAAGAGAATACCTACCATATTGTTTAATGAAAGCAGACACAGACTGGGTACCAGCTATATTCGTGGCAACACAAGTATATTCACCAAACTGACTCTCTGTTATACTGTCTATTGTAAGACGGGAACCATCTGATGTAATATACAGGTTATTATCTGAAAATAGAATTCAAGGACAGTTCAAAATGCTGTTATAGAGAAAAAAATGGTTGTTGACTTGAGATTGAAAAGTTTATTTGGCAAGGCGTAGAAATTTATCTGTTGAGCTGGAGGTGAATAATCAAGTGAAATTTTTAAACAGAAATCTACACTCAAATTCACATGAAAAAGTGAGTTAGGGAGAACTCTTTTTCAGACATCACTATCACAAAAGACGATCTGGCAGGTCACATGACTAAGTGACATGATAATGCTGTCATGTGATCAAGTGATCTTATATCAACAAGTTTATCAAACCCTATTTAATCAGGCAAAATTTATAGCTAGCAACAGGATAAAATTAATTACTGTTTTGACCCTAAGAATTTCAGACATATCCTCATAAAAGACAAAAGACAAGACAAAACTATTGTCGGATGTATGCCTAGTCATAGCTGGGAGTATAGAACTTTTCATAGATTTATGTCACATCAAAACACAAAATGTGTTTGTGAAACTTGATTGCCCCTGAAACATCAAATTTTTCTAAACTTTGACATGCACAGGTGACCTTCACCTTATCAAATGACCATGAAATCTGCAGATGTGTATTAATAAGAGTAACCATGATACCAAATATGATTTTGACCTTTAAACTAGAAAGCCATGAATGGCTTGTGTCGCTCCACAGGCTTGAATTTCTTGTAATGGCAAATCTAGGTTTTGACTAGATTTTTAGATATTTTGGGTTCTACTGATGTTAAAATGATTTTCAAAGTTTCCACTATTATAACATATAGAGAAATGACCTCCGCCAATTAAAGACATATTTTTCATCAAATCACAATAATTTTTGGCTGCATGATAATAGATCATCCAAGGATCATACTAATGAAGTTTGATTGATATCCATCATTTGCATTCTGAGAAAATGATTTTCAAAGTTTCCACTATATAACATATAGAGAAATGACCTCCGTCCATAAAATACATATTTTCCATCCGATCACAATAATTTTTGGTAGACTGATAGAGGGTCACCTAAGAATCATTCATGTAAAATTTGGTTGATATCTATCCATTAGATTCTGAGAAAATGAATTTCAAAGTTTCCACTATAAAACATTTAGAGAAATGACCTCCGCCTATAAAATACATATTTTTTATCAAATCACAATGATCTTCGGTAGACTGATAAAGGGTCACCCAAGAATCATTCATGTTAAATTTGGTTGATACCTATCAGTTAGATTCTGAGAAAATGATTTTCAAAGTTTCCACTATATAACATTTAGAGAAATGACCTCCGCCTATAAAATACATATTTTTCATCCAATCACAATGAACTTTGGTAGACTGATAAAGGGTCACCCAAGGATCATTCCTGTGAAGTTTGGTTGATATCTATCAGTTAGATTTTGAGAATATGATTTTCAAAGTTTCCACTATATAACAAATAGAGAAATGACCTCCGCCCATAAAATACATATTTTCCATCCGATCAAAACAATTGTTGGTAGACAGATAAACGGTCACTCTAGGATCTTTCATGTAAAATTTGGTTGATATCTATAAGTTAGATTCTGAGAAAATGATTTTCAAAGTTTCCACTATATAACATATAGAGAAATGACCTCCGCCCATAAAATACATATTTTTCATCTGATCACAATTAATTTTTTGTAGACTGATCAAGGGTCACCTAAGGATCATTCATGTAAAATTTAATTGGTATCCATCGATTAGAACCTGAGAAAAGTCACTTTTTACCATATTTGGAAATTAGCCACGCCCATTAAATCCATGTTTTTCATTGGATCAAAATTTCTTGAACAACTTTGAAAGAGGGTCACCCAAGGATCATTCCTGTGAAGTTTGGTTGAAATCCATCCAGTAGTTTCTGAGGAGAAGATTTTTAAAGAAAAAGTTTACGACCGCACGCACGGACGCACGGACGGACGCACGACGGACACAACGCCATGACAATAGCCCCAGTGGCTTTCAGCCAGTGGAGCTAAAAATGACCTTGACTGATGACCTTGAACTTGGTACCTACAGAAAGACTTTGTCCCAAGCAATGATCATGTGAAATATGAAGGCTCTATCACTTACCATTCATAAGTTATGACCAAGGGTACATTTTTTTTATGAAATTTGACCCTGAAAAATGACCTTGACCTTGATTGATGACCTTGAACTTGGCTTCTACAGAAAGGTCTTGTCCCAAGCAATGATCATGTGAAATATGAAGGCTCTTTCATTTACCATTCAAAAGTTTTGACCAAGGTTAAAGTTTGTCACGCCAATGCCAACGACAACACAATGACGCCATAATACCTCTTTTCTTTGAAATCAGCAAAGCTAATAAGCCGTACACACCTGTATACAAATATCGCCCATCTTTTCTCCAAGACTGTGTAGGTACGGGATCACCCACAACTTGACAAACTAGCTCTACTTTATCTCCAATGTATACTGTTTGATTACTGGGGCTTTGAATCAACTCTGGAGGTACTGAAATTAAAATAGATACCTTGTAAATGTATGTTTTTCAATGTCAATGAAATCATAGATCAACCTTTCCGCATCTGACAGAACACAGTCCTCTTATCTGACTTTGAATTTTTACCAAGAATTAGGTAAATAAGTAAGACACTTGATTTTGCCGCCCTCCTTTTTTTTCAAAATCATTATCTTGATAAATGACATTGACAAATTAAATGTGGATGAAATTTCCTTTGACATCAGCAGATACTGTATTTGTTATGATCAAAACCCTCAGGACCTATGCAAAATCTGGACTCAGTGGATTCTCTTAATTTTAGTACCTTAGAAATTCTATTAGAGCCCCACCCTCTAATAAAACCCCATCCCCCCCCTTTTCGGAGGTTTGAATCGACTATTTTGAGATGATTTTACAAAATCTTGAAGCTTCTAATAAGGGCCCATCCCAACAAAATCAAGGTCAAACGATTTACCAGAGGATTTATGAATGGCTACTGATAGACAATAGCGATTTTTCATCTGTTGTTATGGTAATGACTAAGTACTTGTACATATATAACATTTTTTGCCCTTTTTTTTCATCGTCTTAACAAATATCAATGGCTCAGCATGAAGCAGTTGTAACTGCCTAAAAACTTATAGGCAGTTACATCTGTTTCCTGCTGAGCAATTGATATATAGTGTAGCCTCTAATAAAAGTACCTCCCTTTTTTATGAAAGTGCGATGATTCCAATAGAACCCCAGGGTTCTATTAGAGCTTTTGGTGTAATCTACAGAACAAAAGGGCCATAGTGGCTTAAATTGCTCACCTGAATGAACTGTCAAAAATTGTTTAAAGTAGATTTAGAATGGATGAAGAATTCCTACCAAATTTCAGGTCAATTGGGCAAAAAATGATGCCTCTACACTGATTATAAGGTTTTTCTAAGATTTGATCCCAGGACCTAGTTTTTGACCCCACTTGACCCAATTTCAAACTTGACCTATATTTCATCAAGATGATCATTCTGACCAATTTTCAGGTTGACCAGGCAAAAATATGGCTTCTAGAGTGTCTACAAGGTTTTTCCAAGATTTGACCCTGTGAGATCATTTTTGACCCCACTTGACCCAATTTCAAACTTGACCTATATTTCATCAAGATGATCATTCTGACCAATTTTCAGGTTGATCAGGCAAAAAATATGACTTCTAGAGTGTCTACAAGGTTTTTCCAAGATTTGACCCCTGTGACCTCATTTTTGACCCCACTTGACCCAATTTCAAACTTGTCTGAGATTTCATCAAGATGATCATTCTGACTGATTTTCAGGTTGATTGGGCAAAAAATGTGGCCTCTAGAGTGTCTACAAGTTTTTTCTAAGATTTGAACCCATGACCTCATTTTTTGACCCCACTTGACCCAATTTCGAACTTGTTCGAGTATTCATCAAGACAATCATACTGACCAAATTTCTGGTTGATTAGGCAAAAAATGAGGCCTCTAAAGTGTCTACAAGGTTTTTCCAAGATTTGACCCTGTGACCTCATTTTTGACCCCACTTGACCCAATTTCAAACTTGTCTGAGATCTCATCAAGCCAATTATTCTGACCAAATTTCAGGTTGATTGGGCAAAAAATATGGCTTCTAGAGTGTCTATAAGGTTTTTCTAAGATTTGACCCCATGACCTCATTTTTGACCCCACTTGACCCAATTTCCAACTTATCCGAAATTTTATCAGGACAATCATTCTGACCAAATTTCAGCTTGATCGGGCAAAAAATATGGCTTCTAGAGTGTCTACAAGGTAAATGTTGACAACACATGACACACGACGGACATCACTCGACCACAAAAGCTCACATTGAGCACTTCGTGCTCAGGTGAGCTAAAAAGGTTTCTCTTAGTAAATATTGTCACACAGCTACTATTATGAAGGGCACTAGAGGAAATACAGTAAGTAACAACTATATCCATTCATAATGCCTATTAGAACTTTATATTACCTGTGACTGTAAGAGCAGCTACAGACAATATACTGATAAGTCTGTTTGATGCTGTACAATTATATATACATGTGTCTGGTCAATGTTCGTAACATAAGTGTAAATAAACAGAGATTGTATTACCTGTGACTGTAAGTGTAGCTACTGATAGTATACTGTTATGTCTGTTTGATGCTGTACATTTATATATACCAGCATCAGATTGGTCAACATTCCGTAAAACTAATGTGTTGTTGAGGTAGATCTAAAATATAAAACAAAATATACTATTGGCTTAAAGTCAAGCATATTTTTTACCAGTTGTATAGATTCTTGGATAAATTTGTAAGACTCAGCTACAGAAGATATTCTGAATTCTCATGTGTAAGACCAATTGTGTCTTTGATGATCAAAGGGTGCTGGGTCATCATTCAAAAGAGGGAAGGAAAAGCTCAGTATAAACTGAAAGTTGTACATAGCCATAGACTGCAAGTAATAATTTTGCACATGATTTGATAAATGCTAACCAGATTAAATAAATTTTGGAAATTTAATAAATGGTGTAGTGTTACCTTAAGAGATTAGATGCATTTTGACCAACAAGACTGTTTGCTGTGAATTTCAAAATAAGAGGTTGACTTTTAACCCTTTGCTGTTTAATCCCTGCTTTTTACGTGTCTGTGATTTTATGATTGAGAAAACATTGTGATAAAAGAAGAAATTGCTTCAAACAAGCAATTTCTTCTTTTTCCACACTATTTTCTACCCTACTGAAGGGTTATTTTTTAAATTAAATCCACTTTAAATCTCGTCTGCAAAACCTTTGAATTTGGACAGGTCCAAAATTTTGTAAAACAGGAAAGGGTTAAATAAGTGCATGATTGTGAAAGTGTCAATTAGTTTACTCATAGTACATGTATTAGTTGTGCACTGACCCCTTCGATACAATATAAAGCCTGGACAGCCAACAAACAAAATCAGTCCAATAAGCTCAGTGGGTAGAGCACTGGACTTCAAAACCAATGAGGTGTCATTGCATGGATTCAATTCCCTGGATGGCACACCAACAAACTGATTGTCTTTAGGATGAGACCTTTAACCGAAGTCCCGTGAGATGGTGCTTAACACCAAGCATGTTAAAGATTTTTGTTTTATTATTTCAATGGGTTTTTATGCTGCTTTCAGTAGTTTTATCATGTATCTATGCACTATCTCCCTTAACACAAGCAAATTACACACAAACAAACAATATATTTTTAAAGGTCATCACAATAATTCAACTTTTTGTTCAAATCCAGGCAAACTAACATCTACACATGTATCTGCAAGTCTATGAACAGTAAGATGGACAAAGACAACTTTATGTAATGTTTCATACCTGTGTTTTATAAGATGATATGATCGTCCCTTGACCATGTTTGGTCCAGGTGATTGTGGGAGTTGGTACCCCTGATGATTGACAGTGAAAATAAACAGTCCCGCCTTGATTGACACTTTGACTTACAGGAATTCTGGTAAACTCTGGTGGAGCTGTGATTATAATGGCACAAAAATGGGTTGTAACATTGGAGATTCTTCATATAGTAGAACTTCCAAACAGACTAGTGTAGCCTAGTGAAAATCTTTCATACATTTCAATAAGAAGACCTATTCAAAACCTGGGCTTAGTGCAATACTATTGGAAAGACTTATACTTATAAAGGGAATTTACTGACTTAAGCTGTCCAATATTTAGTCAATTTTATCTTCCTTTTATATATTTGAAAAGTTGTTTGTATTTAGAATTATTGCATCAAAACTACTTTAGCAATTTTCCTCAAAAGTGTTGCCCCAGTATATAGAAAGTGGGATATAAGAGCTACGACTTTTAGCACACTAATTGTCTGGTTTTTGGTGGTCCGAAAGCTTTAAGTATTTACAGTATACTCACATTCTATAGTAACAGCTACAGTTTTCTGTGTGTACCCCACCACATTTCTAGCTGTACATGTGTACAATCCCCAATCTTTATTTGAACATGAAGACACGACCAGCGTGCCATTGTCAGAAAGATTAATACCAGGTATAAAAATGCCACTATAAACATCTCCTGAAAAATAAATCAGATATGATGCAGGGTCTGTTTGTGTGAGTTTTATGGTTTGAATAACAAAAATGATAATAATATCTGACTGAAACTTCCTTCCATTCTAACATAAATTTCATTCCAGGTACATAGAAGTAAACATTGTCGATTTTCTGCTAAAACCTCGTAACTACAGCTTTATACAAGCTGTAGTTACGAGTTTTAACCAGAACATTGACAACATATTATTCTAAATCTGTCATTTGTCATTAGAACCCCTTCCAGCATTTCTGGGGTCAAAACTTATCATTTTTGAGTGATATCCAACAGGATGCCCTGTTTGTTACCATAAAGATCCCTCCGAGTAATCATGGTTCCCTTCCTATATATATAGTTATAGTTCATATTCTGACAATTTACGCGTATAACCTTGCGCTCCGCTAACACTCCGCTATATATATGTATCTCTAGAATCCTTGATTTAGATCTAGGCATATATATATATATATAGCGGAGCGTTAGCGGAGCGCAAGGTTATACGCGTAAATTGTCAGAATATGAACTATAACTGTTTTACCGATCGACTTATTTTTTCATCAAATAACGCCAGGTCAAATGAGCTGCGCATCAATCAATGATGTCAGTCATTTTGTTGCGTCATACATTCTTCAATCAAATCGAGGTAAACAAAAAGTGGGAGGAGCGAGTTTAATTTCGATCAGGTTTATGTAATTATTTTGTCATTTGGCGAGACACAATCAAATTAGAACGTTAGGGAAACAAAAGCTCGTGGTTGCTGCTAGTGGGTTTTGTATTCTTTTTAGTTATTTTTTTGTGGACATTGTGTCTCCATTTTGGGATTTTGTATCACATATTCAGCCACGCAGAGTTAGTGAGTCGGACTATCATTCAAAAGGTCCCGGGTTACATCCCCGACGGCGGCACACATCCTTTCCGACTATTTGTCTACCACCAATGGATCGATAATCGTAGACTAGGGGGATGGCCAAACACTAAGTTGTGAGAACGTGTGGCCAAACCCCTTTGCTATTTTTTGTATTCATATTTATTATATGTCATGTAAATGTAATGGGGAAAAAAGATGGTAATAAAATATGTTTAAACTAATCGTAGACTATGTGGGAAAGCAGCTGGAGGCTATGAAATGAATGATAGTACTGGTTTGGGAAATACCAGGAATTCATTGTTAGTTGCTCTAGCCTGAGAGATACAACTGATTGTTTTTTCAACAAGACATAACTAGAAAACATTCATAGTGTATTGAAAAGCTATAATTACCAAGTTTGGGTTCCCCACCGATACGTCACGGTTAAACTGACCACGTTGGCTTTCGATTATGGCTATCAAAGGCCTAACATGCTTCGAATCACTCTTTCTGCAAATATTTGTATCTCTAGAATCCTTGATTTAGATCTAGGCATTTTAAATTTTTTCTACAATTTTCTTGCATACATGTACCTCTCATAGGAACATTTAATTGCATTTTGTTAAGATTGAGACCTTGAGAACTACTAAATTAAAATGTCGTTCAAAAGATTCAGAGTATTCATTTTAAAAAGACAGTGTCGTTTCAACCCAGTTGTCTTTTCTTTCTATGTCGATGTGAAAAAATGGAGAACGGAAAGGCTTGATTCGAGCAAACTCGTCGATCTCATTCTTACTGCTGCATACCATGTAGATTAATATCTATTATCAGAATCATTGATTTATCAGCTAAATTTTCTTTTGATTAACATACAGAAAAATATTCAAGAATTTTCTACTTTTTAAGAGAGTAACTAATTGTGTATAAGCATAATTAAAAAGAAAATTCATAAAACTTTTTTTTAATTAATACACTATTACAAGTTAAGGGTCTTTCGGGACATATTATCAGACAAGATTATGACGTCACTGTCTAATTTTGAATGTATTCCCCGCCCTTTATGAACTAAAGTCACGTAGCTCACTTATTCGAGCAGATCGCCAGGTTATGGGATATATTTTTTGAATTTCAAACGAAATAGCAGCCTTTCATTGGAGGAAAAAATAGGACGATCGGTAAATATATATATATAATTTATACTTAGTGTATTGTATGAAAAAAAATATCTAAGAGGTTTGGGGAATTGATAATTGTCTAGGCTCTGCTGAGACAATAATCAATTCCCACAACCAAGTTGGATATTTTTCATACAAAACACCAAGTATGTATTATATTTATCTAATAACCTCTATTTGCCTTGATTTTGTTGATATTTCTAACAGAAATGCAAGTTTTTAAAAATAACTGCATTACTGATGACGTCTTTGTTCTAAAAATATCCATGTGATATCATAACAAGAGTGTCATAGTCAAAAAATACGCTGCCACTTTGCTGCTGTTTCACGAAAATAATTGTAGACACTACTTATTTTGTCAGAACCAAATTCAAAATGACCAAGTTTCATTTAAATCAAGACAAAAAGTTAGGAGGAGTTGCCTTCACAAGGCTGCAATTTCAATAAGCCCCAGACACTAAGTTTTAAGGGGGCATAGTTCAGGGAAATAAATGAGCCATAAAATCCTTGATCCACGTACATCTACAAATTATGGTGATGACATTGACCGAATTTCATTTAAATAAAGACAAAAAGTAAGGAAGAGTTGCGTTCAAAAGGCTGCAATTTCAATAAGCCCCAGATACTAAGTTTTAAGGGGGCATAATTTAGGGTAAAATGAATGAACCATAAAATCCTTACTTCATGCTCATCTACCAATTTCTGTTATAACATCCACCAAGTTTCATTTAGATCCAGCCAGAAACTTAGGAAGAGTTGCATTCACACGGCTGCAATTGCAATTTCAACAAGAGCCATGTCGAACATGGCCATCTCCCACCGAAAAGGCTTGATTGTAAACTGAAGCCTAATAAATTAAGGGTTCTACTTTAAGAAATTAAGCCGCTACAAAATCTAAGTCTTTAAAATAACAAAGGGCAATAACTCTAAAATTATGCAAGCAAGAGTTGTAGTTCTTGTGCACTGCACTTCTCCTCCATGAGATCTATCCACCCATAAAGTTTCAAGTTGATAGCTATTATACTTAAGGAGATATGCTCCGGACAAAATCTAAGTATTAAAAATAACAAAGGGCAATAACTCCAAAATTATGCAAGCAAGAGTTGTAGTTCTTGTGCACTGCACTTCTCCTCCAAGAGATCTATCCTCCCAAAAAGTTTCAAGTTGATAGCTATTATACTTTAGGAGATATGCTCCGGACAAAATCTAAGTCTTAAAAATAACAAAGGGCAATAACTCCAAAATTATGCAAGCAAGAGTTGTAGTTCTTGTGCACTGCACTTCTCCTCCATGAGATCTATCCTCCCATAAAGTTTCAAGTTGATAGCTTTAATACTTTAGGAGATATGCTCCGACAAAATCTAAGTATTAAAAATAACAAAGGGCAATAACTCCAAAATTATGCAAGCAAGAGTTGTAGTTCTTGTGCACTGCACTTCTCCTCCATGAGATCTATCCACCCATAAAGTTTCAAGTTGATAGCTATTATACTTAAGGAGATATGCTCCGGACAAAATCTAAGTCTTAAAAATAACAAAGGGCAATAACTCCAAAATTATGCAAGCAAGAGTTGTAGTTCTTGTGCACTGCACTTCTCCTCCAAGAGATCTATCCTCCCAAAAAGTTTCAAGTTGATAGCTATTATACTTTAGGAGATATGCTCCGGACAAAATCTAAGTCTTAAAAATAACAAAGGGCAATAACTCCAAAATTATGCAAGCAAGAGTTGTAGTTCTTGTGCACTGCACTTCTCCTCCATGAGATCTATCCACCCATAAAGTTTCAAGTTGATAGCTTTAATACTTTAGGAGATATGCTCCGGACAAAATCTAAGTATTAAAAATAACAAAGGGCAATAACTCCAAAATTATGCAAGCAAGAGTTGTAGTTCTTGTGCACTGCACTTCTCCTCCATGAGATCTATCCACCCATAAAGTTTCAAGTTGATAGCTATTATACTTAAGGAGATATGCTCCGGACAAAATCTAAGTCTTAAAAATAACAAAGGGCAATAACTCCAAAATTATGCAAGCAAGAGTTGTAGTTCTTGTGCACTGCACTTCTCCTCCATGAGATCTATCCTCCCATAAAGTTTCAAATTGATAGCTTTAATACTTTAGGAGATATGCTCCGGACAAAATCTAAGTATTAAAAATAACAAAGGGCAATAACTCCAAAATTATGCAAGCAAGAGTTGTAGTTCTTGTGCACTGCACTTCTCCTCCATGAGATCTATCCACCCATAAAGTTTCAAGTTGATAGCTATTATACTTTAGGAGATATGCTCCGGACAAAATCTAAAGCTTAAAAATAACAAAGGGCAATAACTCCAAAATTATGCAAGCAAGAGTTGTAGTTCTTGTGCACTGCACTTCTCCTCCATGAGATCTATCCTCCCATAAAGTTTCAAGTTGATAGCTTTAATACTTTAGGAGATATGCTCCGGACAAAATCTAAGTATTAAAAATAACAAAGGGCAATAACTCCAAAATTATGCAAGCAAGAGTTGTAGTTCTTGTGCACTGCACTTCTCCTCCATGAGATCTATCCACCCATAAAGTTTCAAGTTGATAGCTATTATACTTTAGGAGATATGCTCCGGAAAAGTTTAGTGACGGAACCTCGAAAGGACGGAATGACAGAATGACGGACGGAGACCATTACTATATCCCCTCGCCGAAAACGGCGGGGAATAATAAGCGCCAGAGACTTAATTTTAAGGGGGCATAACTGAGGCAATAAGCCCCAGAGACTAAGTTTTCAAGGGGCATAACTCAGGCAAAAAAAATCGAACCATAAAATCCTTCCTTCATGCACAATTACCAATTGAGGTGATAACATTGACCAAGTTTCAAGAAGATCCAGCCAGAAACTAAGGAGGAGTTGCGTTGACAAGAAAAAACTGAGGCAATAAGCCCCAGAGACTAAGTTTTTAAGGGGCATAACTCAGGCAAAAAAAAATCGAACCATAAAATCCTTCCTTCATGCACATCTACCAATTGAGGTGATAACATTGACCAAGTTTCAAGAAGATCCAGCAAGAAACTTAGGAGGAGTTGCGTTGACAAGGAAAAACTGAGGCAATAAGCCCCAGAGACTAAGTTTTTAAGGGGCATAACTCAGGCAAAAATCAACGAACCATAAAATCCTTCCTTCATGCACATCTACCAATTGAGGTGATAATATTAACCAAAATTCAAGAAGATCCAGCCAGAAACTTAGGAGGAGTTGCGTTGACAAGAAAAGTGGACGGATGTATGGACGGACGGACGGATAGATGGGCGGACGGACAGATGGAGAAGATGACGCCAATATACGTCCGCCTCTGGTGGCGTATAAAAAATATCATATGGGATGTAATCACACATATATTTGTATAGTTATAAGATAGATAAATTGTAATATCTTTGCAAGCCAAGAGTTCTAACTTCACTCTGCTCCTTACAAACGTAAGGAACAAAGTGTAGTTAGAACCTTGGCTTGAAACAATCATGTTCTGATTGAAAGAACATCCAAAGTTTATAGATATAGAAGGATCCTCGCTGAATCACTTGCATTGAACTAATAGGATCCCTCAAAATATTTTAGTATCCTTAGGATCCCAGGACATTTTTAGTGTTGAACCCTGCATATAAAGAAATTCTCTGATTTTGAACAGGAACAGGCTGATCTGAGTCTTAACTTTGTACATACATGTGCAGGGGTCGACACAAAATACAGGCCTATTGGCCCCTCGATCTGTAAATTTTAGGGAAAATTGATACAAGCTGCCATGTTGCAGGTCCTCCAGGTCTGTAGTCACTGGCAAATATCATTCCTGTACCATGCACTTTTGAAGTAGCTGCTCCTTTTTCAAACTCATTTTTCATCACTCAAAGGAAAACAATGTGGGACAAGAGGAATTTGTTTGTCATAAGCAAATTCAAGCAAATTCTTCTTTTCTCACACTTTCTTTCCTTCTTAAAGACAATCAATTTATTATTCTACATAAAGACTTCATAAATGGCCTATTATGTGGGGGGACCTGAAACATTTGGGACAATAAGTCAAGCAGGCTGGTGGTAAAAATAAGCAAATGTCAAGCCCTGTGTGACATGAAATTGTTGGAAATGTCACTCTCAAGCTCAGAAACATACCATATTGTGGTGTAGACCACACTACTGAAGGTTTAGGCGCTCCCTCAACCATACAGTTTAAAACAATTGGACTGCCTAACAAACATGTAGTACCAACAGAAATAACATCAATGGACGGAATAACTGCAAGGAAAACAAAACATTTTTTTTCAATCAACATGATAATACAATACAGCACAAGACAAGAATGCCATTGCCAAATATCATTCTGCCATTATAGCTTCAATTATACTTTTCATTACTAGGGTTTGTAACAACTGCTAGAACCTTCATATAGCATCCAAACTGGTACAATACAATTACAAAAGACCTTAACCCCAATTCTTGAATGATAATTTTAGGTAAGTAAATTAAATATCGTCGTTGTTCTTCTAAAACCTCGTAACTACAGCTTTCATCAAATTGCAGTAACGAGATTAGAATTACATCAACAATATGGTAAACCACTATGAATACAAAGTTTCCTTAAAATGAGTCAAAACTCACTAAAATAAATAATCCCTCGTGTTCCTTTTGTGTAACACAACATAGATATTTTTACAAATCCATTTAGTATATTAACCTTTGTCATGCCCAACCCATAATATTCCTGCTTTGGCAGGAGGTATAGACAAAAAACAGCCTGCACATATGTGCAATCTGATCATGGTGTATACCAGCTGATTTTCCTTTTTAAACAGAAAAATTTACAAAATACATCTAAAATAAACACTAACTGACAAGTAGTGTATCCAGTGCTGTCAGCTCTTTGAATTTGATGTAATTTAACATGTAAACAATAAAGTGCAAATACTTACCTTGAACAACAATGTAAAAAGAAGTTTTGACTGAACCAACACCATTTTCAGCCTTACAGGAATACCAGCCTGTTTGTGTATATTGTATACTGATAAATCTCAATTGGCTATTGTCTACATGAATATTGCTATTGTCTTGTAAACTATTGCCATTTCCCTGGATCATAGCTCCTCCCTGAAATATTCAGTAAATAGCAGCCTGATTGTGTATATTGTATATCGATAAATATCAATTGGCTATTGTCTAGATGAATATTGCCATTTTTATATATTTTATTGCCACTGCCCTGGATCACAGATGTTCCCTGAAATATTTAGATAAAGAAATGTAAAATTGCAGATATAACAGCCTGGCTGTAAATATTGTATATATTGAAAAATCTTAAAAGGCTATTGTCTTGTAAAATATTGCTATAGTCTTCTAAAATATTGCTATTGCTCAAAATCATAGATCTTCCTTGAATTATTTAGAAAAACAAGAGCTGTCACTGTAAGATGACAATGCCCCCGACACCGCTTTGATTTTAAATTATGGCCAATCTATGTTGAAGGTCAAGGTCATCCAGGGGTCAAGGTCACCAAAGTATGTGCCTACAGAAAGGTAATGTACCAAGGAATGTTGTGGTAAAGTATGATGCGAATATGTTAAGTAATAAGGAAGTTATGGCCAATGTTAAAGTTTTTGGACGGAATGACGGACGGACGGACGGACAGACGGACGGACAAGTAAAATTTATGATGCCTCCCTATCGGGGGCATAACAAGCAAAAGCTCTACTTGAACATGTATGCAATGTTTTGATAAATCCCAACAGGCGTTTGTTTTGTAGACTATGTAATGCTATTGCCTTATAAACCATTACATTGCCATGGAACAAAGGTCCTCCCTGAAATATTTAGATAAACAAATGAAAACTCCATAGGAATACAAGTCTGTTTATGTATATTGTATATTGATAAATTTCAACTGGGTATTGTCATGTAAAATATTGTGATGGCCTTGCAAACTATTGCCATCAGCACTAGTTCTGCAGGAATACCAGGCAGTTTGCATATACTGTATATAGATAAATCATATAGCTTTTTGTCCTAACTATTGCTGTTTTCTTGAATGGAATTACCATTGCCTTTATTGCTTGTGACTCATGAAGTACCCTAAAATATGATTGATTCTAAAATGACCTACATCATGGAGTGAAATAACCCTTTTAAACATTTTTGATGTTACATAGGTGTTATTACACTAGTGGATAAACAATACAAACAAGAGCCATGTTGGACATGGCCCTCCCCTGCCATCAAAGCTGAAACTGAAGCCTTATCAAAATGCAGTAACTCCAAAATTATACAAGCAAGAGTTGTAGTTCTGCAATGCACTTCTCCTCCATGAGATCTGTCCACCTATAAAGTTTTAAGTTGATAGCTTTTATACTTCAGGAGATATGCTCTTGAAAAGTTTAGTGACGGAAGGACAGAATGACAGATGAAGACCATTACTATATCCCTTTCGCTGAAGGGATGGGATGTGTGTGGTTTTTTTTTGGGGGGGGGGGGGGGAATAAGCTTAGAATGGATAGCAACATTATACTTTTGTTGTGAAAATGACGTCCAAATGCATGTGCTTAAGTCATTTTGCAAACAGTGTTTTATGTTTCATGGAATAATTTTAATTGATTCATTAATTGAATATCAAATTGGTGCTCATTGAATACTGAATCTATGAAACTTGTCATCTAAAATTGATAAAAACTTTGCACAGTCTCGTTTTCATCTGTTAACAGATGACTGGTTTAATAAATTTTGTATTCAATGACAACTCATTTAATATCCTCTCATTATTTGATAATTACGCTTACCTTCAACCATGATATAACTGGCTCAGCATTACCACTAGCAGTACATTGTACTGTAACATTATCCCCAGCATTGACTGTGATATTTCCTGGTAGGACAGTAAATTCTGGTGCTGTGGCCTTCCCTGTGACATTGAGATAGGCTGACTCGGACATTGTACCAAAAACATTACCCACACTACAGGTGTAAAAGGCCTGATCTGCGTCAGTAACATCATAAATCCTCAATGTTCCATTTGGGTTGATTTGATATTTTTCAGAACTCTGCATAATATATAGAGGATAATCATTTGTTTCAGTGTATCAATTAATCAATTAATTTTTCATTGATTGAGCATTAACTGCTATATTTTCATTAAGAGCAGAGTCAGAGGTAAAGGTCAAATGATTAATAATCCAGCTGCTATCTCACATATGATTTTCAACCTGTTGGTGAGAGACAAATAGTTGGAAAGAATGAGTGCCACTCGTGGATCGAACCCAGACCTCTAAATTGACGGTCTGACGCACTACCAACTGTGCTATGACAAAATGATTGAAGAAAGATTAATTCTTCTTTGAAAATACCTAATGGCTCAGTATGAAACAGTTGTATATGTTTAAAGGGAGTTACAACTGTTTTGCAAGGAACCATTGCAATGTCAGCAGAGTATACGCTTTCCTTTTCTATCAATAATTTCCCAGATTTTTCCCTTCTCTAAGTCCTCAGGTTAAAATGGTGATCAATAAGTTAAACAACATAATATGAACACATCTGTCACCTAAGTATATATTGATGTCTTACTAATGGTTTCTTGATTACATGACCTTCACAACAGCTTATGTAAATAAGAATACATTATACATGTACATAATTGATCCATCATCTGACAACAAAGTTGAATTCTTTATTAAGTAATTTATAACTTTCTTGCAAAATTGTTTTGATTTTGTATTGAATTTTATCATGCAAATATTTCAATCTACTACTATCTGTAATGCCGCTGTCATAGTGCAGTTGGTAGCGCGTCGGACTGTCATTCTAGAGGTCCCGGGTTCGATCCCCGACGGCGGCACTCATTCTTTCCGACTATTTGTCTCTCAGCAATGGGTTGATAATCGTAGACCTATGTGAGATAGCCGCTGGAGGCTAGGAAAGAATGTGATGGTTGTACTGGTGAGAGAAATACCAGGGATCCATTGTTAGGTGCTCCAGCCGCCGCGATATAACTGAAATAATGTTGAAAGCGGCGTTAAACTCCATTCAATCAATCAACTATCTGTAATAATACAATTAATTACCCATGAAAATTGTATTTGAAAGAAATGAGTATACATTATTTACCAAACTGATAGATGTAATACTGACATACATAAAGAATAAGGCAAAATATCAAGGAAAAGGAAGACCTATATAACAGGAATCCTTTTATAGATGAATAGTCAAAGCTGTATAAAGCAATGGCCTAATTGACATTTAAAAAAGTGCTGCCCAAAAACAGATGCTTAGTACAGGGAAATTTCAGTGCAATTGTTTAATTTGGGAACCTAGTGCTTGCTTTAACATGTGGCTGCAAAGATAGGTCTGACTGTCCATTAGTATTGAATATCCTAAGAAAAACTAGAGCTTGTCACAGGATGTGACTTAATTCCCCCACAAGTGCTTTGGTAGTAATAAGACACTTGTTGACCACGTAAACATTAAGGACGATTGCTAGAATTAATTTTCTGAGATAGATTTTTTTTATTTTTTCATTTTTTGTAGATAAAAGTATGTCGATTGCAAAAATGGAAAGAAAAAAGGGGGTCACCGAATCAGATTTTTCGTAAAACGTCATAGAATGTCATAGGTATCAAGTAAATTTTTGTCCAATTTTTCGCCGATTTTCATTTCTTGGCAATTACATAAAACCGTAACACATTCAAATCTAATCAAACAACTAATATCAAATTTATTTTAATTTCATAGATAGGAAGTTATTTGCACTGAACCTAATACACAATTATCGATTGAAAGGAAAAAATAATGATTTTTTACGTATTTTTCCCAATGCGTAAATAACTAATATATCGAAAATGAACGAGAATATTTTCAAAATTTTCAACTTTTGATCAAATTTCTCAAAAACCCTGAGATAGAAAATTTTATTTTTTCTATATTATGTAGATAATTATATGATCATGTGATATTGATATAAAAAAGGTATGGTCACTGTGCTAATTTTTGAGAAAAAATGCAAAATTCTAGGTCACCCAGTTTTGACGCTAAGGAAACAATCACTCCAGATTCTTTTTCTCGTACCAATTTTATGTACAAAATCGATTATATTCAATCCTTCTTAAATTAATCGATTATGGAGTTGAATTTCTCAACAATTAGGGTATCACTTTGTTTTGCATCAACGAATCCCAAGGTCAAATCATATGAAAAGGTCAAGGTCATATGTCAAGGCCGTTACATAAATCACGCAAAAATCTAGTGTTTTCAAAAATCTTCAAGCCAGTTGAAAATAGAATACTAACAAATGGAATAATAATTGATCTTGTCAATAAGCATCATCAAATTCCCTGATCAAAGTCATATGATGAGATCAAGATCATCTATCTCGCTCACACCCCCATCCCCCAATAAAATTTCAAATACACCCAGGTCTGTTAAAAATTAATCCAAACATTGAAAATTAAAAATCTGACAAGATCATTTGACAACGTCAGGATCGTTTATCAAGGTCAACCTTTCAAAAATTAACCCCGTCAAATAATATGTGACGGTTCCATGTAGCTATCGGATATACGACTGATAACGTTCTTTGATGTCTGATTATGCGCGGGAACGTTAACGTCACAAATACCTACAACTAGAAAGCCATGAATGGCTTGAGTCGCTCCACAGGCTTGAAATTCTTGTAAAAGCAAATAAATGTTTTGACTAGATTTTTAGATATTTGGGGTTCTACTGATGTTGGAAATGATTTTCAAAGTTTCAACTACATGTATATAACAGATAGAGAAATGACCTCTGCTATTAAAAGACATATTTTTCATCAAATCAAAATAATTTTTGGCTGCATGATAATGGGTCACCCAAAGATCATACCAAAAATGTTTGATTGATATCCATCAGTTACATTCTGAGAAAATGTTTTTCATAGTTTCCACTTTTTTAACATATTGAGAATTGACCTCCACCCATAAAATGTATATTTTTCATCCAATCAAAATCATTTTTGGTACACTGATAAAGAGTCACTCAAGGATCATTCCAGTGAAATTGAGTTGATATCCATCAGTTACATTCTGAGAAAATGATTTTCAAAGTTACCACTAAATAACATACGGTATAGAGAAATGACCTCCGCCCATAAAATGCATATTTTTCATCCAATCACAATGACTTTTTGTAGACTGATAAAGGGTCACTCAAGGATCATTCCAGTGAAATTTGGTTGATATCCATCAGTTACATTCTGAGAAAATGATTTTTAAAGTTTCCTCTATATAACATATAGAGAAATGACCTCTGCCCATAAAATGCATATTTTCCATCCGATCACAATGATTTTTTGTAGACTGATAAAGGGGCTCCCAAGGATCATTCATGTAAAATTTAATTGGTATCCATTGATTAGATTCTGAGAAAACTCAAATTTTTACCATATTTGGAAATTAGCCACGCCCATTAAATTCATGTTTTTCATTGGATCAAAATTTCTTGAACAACTTTGAAAGAGGGTCACCCAAGGATCATTCCTGTGAAGTTTGGTTGAAATCCATCCAGTAGTTTCTGAAGAGAAGATTTTTAAAGAAAAGTTTACGACCGGACGCACGCACGCACGGACGGACGGCCGCACGACGGACGCAACACCATGTCAATAGCCCCAGTGGCTTTCAGCCAGTGGAGCTAAAAACGACGCTGACGTCATATCTTTTATTTCTGTAGAAAAAATGGCTGCGATAATTCATATAATTATTTTTTAGTGATAGGATTTATAAATCGTCTTCATGAAAGCATTTTCTGCAATATATAGAAATTTAGAGGGTTTTTGTAGTGTTTTTGTTACGTCCGAGATAAGTGCAAGTTTGGAGAGCATACTCCTTTTTAAAGAGTTCGATGCGCAAAGACATTGCGCAGGAACGAACTTCCGAAATCATCCTTAAGCAAACAAAGTTTGTTCAAGGAACAGGAAATTTAAATGTATGATCAATATAATTATCTAATTTTCTACAAAAACCTCTAAAC
This sequence comes from Fragum whitleyi, assembly GCA_948146395.1. NCBI lineage: Eukaryota > Metazoa > Mollusca > Bivalvia > Cardiida > Cardiidae > Fragum > Fragum whitleyi. The sequence goes on from OX411543.1 coordinate 81,466,897, forward strand.
TACAAGCTGCAGTTATGGCAATTTAGCAGAAAATGGAGGTAAAGTGTCATAACTTTTAAAAGAAAACAGAAGGAGAAGCTAAGTTCAAGGGCAGATAGTTCTTAAACCTAAGTGAATTGAGACCTCAAAATTTCTGTTTTGTGGGAGTAGAAAATTCCTCTCAATTATGTCCAGGTATTGTATTTAAAAAGAAACAACATGCTGAATATCTACCAGAATTTCCCAGGTGTTGACTTGACCATCATCCATTGTCATGTGAACAAACCAGGTCAAGGTTGGTGCTGGGTTACCATGGAAATAACAATTAAAGGTGGCATTGAACCCTTCTGGCACAGAAACATCATCTAGAGAGGCCAGAAATACTGGGGTACCTAGAAAATTGAATTCAAGTAGGGCTACAGATAGAGGAGTATTTTGGATTTTAGATAACAATGTTTCGATAATAATAGTACAAACCCTATATTGTTAGTACTTTTTGCAATCATCTTGTTGAGATGATTAAAATGAGTATCCAAAACATAGAGTTTTGACTAAAAACAAAGATTTTAGACTGGATTTACCCTCCTCTGATCTATACCACTGTCAAAGTATTACAAAATATTAAAGAATGCATTAAATGGTGTGTTTCTGAAACACAAATGTTCCAAATCAACATATTTTAGACGTTTAACCTTTAAAGGTGACAATGACCTTGGTTTCAATAGATGTATTTCAATACAGATGGATGGTCTGAATAGTAAAATGATATACCCCTGATCTTTTGAAGAGGGTAAAAAAGGAAATTTAACTATCTTTATCTTTTTCCAATATGGTTCAGAAATAACCTGTAAAACATCTTAATATAATGTTTTCTCAAGGTAAAATATAGGCCTAAAACCTATTAAAAAGATTACAGTTAATACAGCTGTTGTCTGTCTACAACCAATGATGAAAGAAATATTCTATTGGTGATCCGAAAACATTGACAATGATGACAGACACATTCTATTGGTGATCAGTAAACATTGGCAAACCTTCACACTTTCAATACATATGAGTTCCAAAGGGGCCAGATTTGGGATAATTATGTTCTTTCACCTCCAAATACACACATTCTCATACAACCCCTTTAACTTTGTCATTAGAATACTCTGTCAAAGAATGTTGACACCCCTTTGGGCAGGACTCCTTTATCAAATTTCAAAGGTTCAGCATTGTATACGCACTTAGTACAGTCTTGTGCTGAATCCACTTTACGCAATTTAAGAGTCCAAATGATAATGGAATATTTCCATAAACAAATGACCAGAGAAGTTTTCTACGTTTAAACCCTTCTCTTTTTGCCAAAATTGCAGATATCTAGATCTGCAATACAAAAGTTGTTATTTATAACATTTGATTGTATCAATTATTTTGAAGGAAAATCATCTCATAATTTGAGATGCATAATAATAATATTTTGCATAATATGAAAATTTGAACCCTTATTTTAGCTTGGACTACTTGATTTCATAAGTTGGGAGTCCTTTGACTTCTAACAATCAGAAATTAGTGTCAAAACCTGTAAAGTATATATATATATTTTTTAAATGTCAGGGTAACATAAGATATATTTCTGAGTAAAAAAATGTAAGTTAAAGAGAAGACAATTTCATATCAAAGGGAACAAGCCCTTACCTCTTACAACAAGCTCCGCCCCAAGACTGTATCTATTCAGGCGCAACAGCTCATTGGTTGCCTTACATTTATACTCTCCGACTCCATAATACATAATTGGATCTAACATGAGAGTGTTCTCTCCTGAAAAAAATATCCATTTGAGTAAGAATTTGACATCATTAAAATGTTATTAACCCATAAAACAGGAAGTAGTTATCCAACCCACCTGACATCTACAAGCAATGCATAAGATCTCTATTGCATGCATCATAGACTATGTACCAGTTTACACCTCCCCCCCCCCCCCCCCAGGCGAACTTTCAAATTTTCTGAGCAACTATGAATCAGAGCAAGTTGAAACTTGGTATTATGTATGGGATAGAAGTCCTATATATATGTGGCTTACCAAATTCAGGTATGTGGAATAGCTACCTCCTGATTTACGATTAAGTGTGTGTTTTTTTGGACTTGACATGATACAATACTAAGATTTTTTTCTTCACTTCTTTCGGCAACTATGAATCACAGCAATTTGAATCTTGGTATGATACCATGATTCAAAATGCTGAGATTCATAGTTGCTGAGAAAATTTCAAGAAAAATTTTCATTAAAGATGGAGTGAAGATCAGACGGAAAGGGTAAACCGGTGTAAGGTCAAGCTGCTGTGTTGAGAAAATTTCAACAAAAAATTTCATTACAGATGTAATGAAAGACAGACTGAAAAGGTAAACCAGTTTACCCTTCTCTTCTTTGAAATGGGGGTATAATGATCCCTGAATATATTGAACCCAGAATAATTCTGCTTCGGCAAAAAGGCATAGATAATGATAGGCCTGCATACATGTATATTCGCAGTCTGATCAAAGTCTCGCCACCTCATTTTCCTTTAAAAACAAGACAAGGATTTCAAGAATACTTTCTAAATGAACACTGACTTGCAATAAGTGCATCTGGCACTAAGAATTTATGGAAATTTTGCAAAATTTGTTATTTTGAATGACAAAGGTCAACAGATCCTGTAGAAATTCTAAACTGCCAGACTTAATATAATGGTACAAATGTACATAACATTTATATCTTTCTAATTAAATTGCAAAAACTGTAGCACCAGTTGGGTAATATAATTAAGGGAAATTACTTTAGTTAGGATTAATTTCCCTAGTGGATTATCATATTTCATAACACATTTTAGTACAATGTTGAAAATGATGTTGCCATTTTCTGTTGCAATTATATGTGACCTATCATACAAAAAGGGACTATCAAGGAACTTCATAAAATGAATACTTTAAGAGAGATTGGTTTCAATTTAGTCAACCAGGGGCCATTTTTCAACAAGAGCACCACCTATGGGTGACAAGTGTTGGATAATCAAAAACACCCCAAAAGGGGCATAACTTACAAAAATTGTTGAGTTATCACACTTAATAGTCTGGATAGCTCTTGCGATGGTGAACACAAATGTCAAATTTCTTGAAGATATCTTCAATAACATCATAGACACAACCAAGCTTAACGTTTGTAATTACAATACCAAGGCCTAGGCTAACAACTTTCATCTTTAAAGCAGATGAGTTTGTCGAGTGTAACACTTACCATTTTCTTCTTGTAATGATGTTCCCAATGTAACGGTCTCTCCATTTAAATACCATGTAATGTTGGCTTTTGGTAAACTATCTATTTTACATGTAAGGTTTACATTATCACCAAGTAAAACTGTCCCAGATTGTGGGTTTATAGAAAAGGATGGCGCTATATCTGAAGAGAGAGAATTAAACTGCAAAACACATAATAATTTTTTATATTGTAAAAAAGATATATTATTGCATAAATTAAATGGTTTGGGGACAAAACCAGGGTGTTAAAAGGAGTAAACGTGGATTAATAAGTAAATTCACGTGTCGTCAAGGCCTGGCTTTTTTAATTTAAATATCCCCAGTCTGGGCCTATACATTTTATCTGTTTTTTTTGTCTCACATATATACAGAGCATAAATAAAGATGTCAATCATATTCCCACGTTATTTTTCATGAGGTCATTTCTTTGTCAAGCAATATCAGTATAAACAAAAGTGGCGGCCAAATGCATTCAGCAATTTTTCTGGCACATTATTGGTTTTGGAGCTAGCTTTAAAGCTTTCCTATGAATTATTTTGCAAATTGTTTGAATAAATACTTAAGTCTTTCTTTTCATGCAATAATAGCATCAATTCACGTTGTTTCAGGCGTTAAAATTTGCAGAGACCCTCAAAATGCTTTAACGCCCAAACATTTTGCAATCGGCATTAAACCATTTTTGACATCTCTGCAAATGATAAAGCCCTAAAAAACATGAATTAACCCTATAATGATGTAATTATAATATATTCATAACAGTTAGATAAAACATAAACAGAAACTACTTTGGAAAAAGTTTTATCGCTTTTTTAACAATGTCAAGTAACATGTCAATCATTTTCTTGTTGAGCTGCAAATGCTGTAATTGAAAATTTGAACTGGATCTATGGCCTTTCAGCTATCATATTCTCATCATATTTGAATATCTTACATAAGGGATATGGGCATATCCAAAATTTCAGGGGCCCACCTCAATCTTAGGGGACATATGTGATTGGCTCCTGTAAGTCTTTTTTCTGTGCAAAGAAGTTTGTAACAAGGTAGAAAACAAAGTTGAACCATTCAGACCTTAAAATTAGTTAACTTCTCTTCAAAGAAGCAGGCTTAAATCAGGCTTTCAGAAACTAGTCATTGACTTTATATTACCTATTCAAATAATGAACCTCTATTTAAGAGACGGCTACCAGTCTAACAAACACCAAGTTGTCATGGTAACAACTATATTCTCTGCAAGCTTGGACAAGGAATACTTATAAGAAACTTTTCTTTTGGTCCAAGGAAAGTAACAAGGAAGTCGGCTTTTGAACACTGTAAAGAAAATTTTACTTACAGGCAAGCTGTAGACTGGCCTCCTTTGAATTAAGAAACTGTCCACTAGGTGTCTCTACTGTACAAGTATATAGGCCAACATTGTCAGCGGAGATCTTGTGTATGTGCAAAGTTCCATTACTGTGTACAACCAAGTTACCATGTGTAGGGAAAGAGCCACCATTGTGTGTCCATCTGAAATCAAAATGTCAAATGAGCCTGTGAGAACAATTTCAGGGGTGTGTGATGGCAAGACACATTCAGACATTACTTTGACATTTCCGTAAGTGTAGTAATTTTGAGAAATTTTTTAGGTAATTCAGCTTCTGGTGGTACTTCTAGAAGTACACTTGAAGAAGAACAAATTTCTTTAAAGCTTTCCAATCCTCTATTGAGACTTTGTTACATATCTTAGTTTGATGACAAAACACATTTAAGCACTGCCTTTTGTTATCAAATTATGATATGCCAAGTTTTTTCTTTCATTGGTTTTGTTTTATACAACATCAACCTTAGCGGGATTGTTGATGTTTGTGATGTCATCTGAACCCACATACTTAATTTTGCCATTTCATGGCTGGGCACTTATTTTTCCCATTGTCTATTCTGTCAAATCACCAAGAGTTACCTATTGGTCAAGACAATGAGCAGCATTGACAGCCAACCAGTGCATCAAACAATATTCTAAGAATGGAGATTGTGAACAAAGACTATAGGTATGCAGCTATCTATTGAGTGTGTACTGAATACTCCAGTCAGATTGTGTATCCACACAGTCTAATCTAAGTCTTCAAGTTAACACATGTTAAATTGTTGGAAATATTACACAGTGACCCTTGTCATGCTGAGCCCGGAATAGTCCTGCTTTGGCAGGAGCTATAGACAAACATCAGCCTGCACATATGTGCAGTCTGATGTTAGTCTACACCACCTGTTAGTCACTTTCAACCCAAAATTGTCAATAGATTTAGTTTTTCAAATAAAAATTTACTAATCATCGGTGCTTTCAGTGCTTTTTGCCCTTTGATTTTGATGAAATTTTTAGCCAAAATTTATTCAGCATGACAAGGGTTAATTGTGAATATACTTGGCAAGTTTGAAGTAATTATCAGTAACTTCAATAATTACAAGAGCCATGGCAGACATGGCCATCCCCCATCATCAAAGCTTGATAGTAAACTGAAGACTAATCAAAGGGCAATAACTCATAAAATTATGCAAGCAAGAGTTTTAGTTCTTGTGCACTGCACTTCTCTTCCATGATATCTATCCACCCATAAAATTTCAAGTTGATAGCTTTTATACTTTAGGAGATATGCTACGGACAAGTTTAGTGACGGAATGACGTATGGAGACCATTACTATAACCCCTTTGCCGAACAGCGGGGGATAACAAAGATATTACTTCAACCTTTGATGCGCAGAACCTGGAATATTCCTGCTTTGTAAGAATATATAGGTAATGTGTGCAGTCAAATCTTAGTCTATGTCACCTAATTGAGTTTTTTAAACCAGATTTCAATGTGACTAGATAAGGTGATTTGATAAATGAAATACAGGTAAATACTTTTTAATGTTGGATAAAATGACTGATGAAAAGACCAAAAGAGAGACAGGTAGACAATAGATGAAGACTGGTTACTCCCATTATATTCAATTTCAGACCAAAAAAATTATGACAGGTCAAAAACAACTTGTATGAAGTAGCAGATAACCTTTGAACATTCTCATCAGGGGAAATACTAATAGAGGTCTAGTAGCCCATGACCCCTAGATTTTGGGCTGGACCCCTAGGTTTTTAGGGAAAATGCCTTACCCCTAATGTTGAATATTGAAAGCTGTTAGTCCTTTTTTCCCTGCTCATGCTGTTTGTAGCACTTTCCTGCTGTACACAAAGCTTTGGAAGACAGTATAGGCTAAGATCAGCCTGCACAAATGTGCAGTCTGATCTAATCCTCGCCTGTCTGCTTTTTATTTAAACTTTGGGAAAAATTGAGCAAGACTGGTTGAAATGTCCTTAATTTGACGATGTGTTTGAAACAAGTTTTAAAATAAGCAAGATATTTAGACTTAGTGCAAGACTTTAATTCTCTATTAAACATTGCGGGAATTTGAGTAATTGATGGTTAAAAGCTACATCTGCATACTCAACTATAAAATGAGCCTAGGTGTGACATTTCCAATAATTTGCAATGTTGGTGAGGTTCATTCATCGAAAGGCATACACAGCCAAACCTCTAGAAAAAATAAAGTTACCTGATGGTCTACAGATATTTTGAGACCTTATTTATCACAACTGTGTGGATGCACTGGCTGTTCAGTCTTTGCTTTGCTCGTATTTGAAACTGTTTGAATATCTCGCACACAGGCTCAAATCTTTTTTTATTGTGGTTTGTAGCAAGATTAACCCTTGTCATGGTGAACCCAGAATATTTCTGCTTATGCAAGAGGTATAGGGAAATAACATATCAATGGCTCGGCGTGAAACAAGTTACAACTGTTTTACACTAAGCCATTGAAATGTGCAGTTTGGTCTTAGTCTATACTACCTGATATTCCTTAAACAAGAAATTTTTAACAAACAGTTATTAGATAAATACTGGCTCAAAAAGTGCTATCAAGGCCTGCAGCACTTTGACTTTTATACAATTTTTTGTCAAGGTTTTTATTCAGAATGACAACAAGGGTTAAATTGTAGACACAAGAGCTCTTAAAAAGAATGCATTTTCATGTTTGCACATGTTGCTTTTATGTCAGTCATTGCACATGTTGCTTTTTATGTCAGTCATTAAGCTGAAATATTGCATTTTACTGCAGGGCCTGCATTTTGTCAGAACATCAAAGGGTAATATAGGGAGGTAGAGAGAAATTTTTGATATCCTAGCTAATGAAATCTGATATTCATAAAATTTTTGTGGTCACTTAAAATTTACCCTCCACATTAAGGACATGACTTTTATTTCAACAGGATTTTTTTGGTCTAGAATGTCGAATGATTTGAACATTTTACATTTCAGTGCTAATTCCACTTCTGTTTCAATTTCTTTTGAAATTAACATTGGTAATTTGATGATGGTATGAAAAATGTAGAAACATTTTACCCTTTTTCCTCTAATAATAGCACCCTCCCTTATAGTAGCACCCCTACATTCTTTACTAAGAAAACCCACTTCAAATGCCTAAATTTAAGGAACTTTTTGAGACTTCTTCTCTCATTTGAGATGATTTTCCTCTAAACAATCATTTATCTGATTGTTTAGTGGAAATTCACCTCAAATTAAAGGTAAAATGGCCTAATAGACATCAATTTTAATGATTTTTAAATCAGAAAATGCATGCTAAATAAAAGCTCCCTCACAATGTTATGTATAGCTCCTGGGAGCGTTTATCAGGAGAAATACTGTATTTCTATTTTAGACAATTTCTTTTGACTTCATCATCAAATTGTTTGAGTTTCATAAACTTTTATCTTTGTATCTAATCTATTTTTTCTCTCTCTATCTAAATCTATGTAATATGACCTAGTGTATTTTGATAATCTTTGATGATCTGAGCCAAGGCTTATTGCGTGTCAAATAACCATTACCATTTAATACTATAACTAAGAATAACCCCAGACTCTGAAATCAGATTGATACAACAATCATGTAACTTTTAACCCTTGTCATGCTGAAAAAATTTTGGCTTATAATTTTCATCAAAATCTAAGGGCAAAAAGCACTGAAAGTACAAATAGTAGGTCAATTTTTATTTGAAAAACTTAATTTATTGACAATTGTGCTTTGAAAGTGAGAAATAGGTGGTGTAGACTAACATCAGATGTTTGTCTATTGCTCCTGCCAAAGCAGGAATATTCCGGGTTCAGCATGACAAGAGTTATTAATATTTTAAGATAAAAATTTAAACAACAAGATCTGAGGGCTTTTAAACCATGACATTTTTATGTGTGCATAATTATATTTAATGATGACTTTACTCAGTAGAAATAAGTGTATCATAATGCCAGGCCCTAATAAACATACTTTTACCTAAAACATAGGTGTCCAAAATCTAGCAAGAAAACATGAAGCATTAAACATTCATATCCCCTTAAGCTCTGTTGGTTAAATTCTTGAATTACATAAACTCTTCTAGTTATCACAAAAAGATGTGTCAACCACTTGAAAAGATATATTCTGGAACCAAAGACCTAGGGAGGCCCAGCATGGTGGAGTGGGTGGGGATATGTTTAATGAGGGCCCTGACAGGGGAGATATACTTAATGAGAATTCAGACAGTTTTATAATATAAGTCATTGCCAAATCACAGGTGATGTTGATAAAAGGGGTCATTAGAACTGTTTTTAGTATCATGATTTACTGAGGGTCATACTGACAAGCAAAAATAAGTAATCCTGCATGCAAAAAAGGTAGATTGGCCTTATTTGCTTTTGTTTGCATTTTCAGACAATATTTTTATTATAGTTCTATTACATGTCTCTTTAATCCAAGTTTGTATTAACAAGTGTTAGACAAAATCTTCCCTTTAGAGACAGGGGACTTTATTCTAAGATTTGTAATAATTTAATTCCCTTTGGAAAAAATTCTGCAAAGAAGAGTCTGGGGGCCAGACAAGTAAAAAGGGAACATCCATAGTACTTGTCATGAAAAAAAATTGCTTGCATAGGGTTCATTAAGGCTGTTAACAGTTTTTCAGTCATATTCAGTGGCTGGAGGAACTAACAATTGTTTCCTGGTAATTCTCTCACCAGAATAATCATGATATCTTATCTAAAGTGCTAGCTGCAAATTCTGCAAAATTACTGATTATTATTCAGCAGTTTAACTTGCACAAATATAGTAAACTTTATAAAATGCACAATCACTTGTAATAAGAGGAACATTGGCCCTTAAGCACTCACCTGTGGTATTCTTAACAAAGGTGGCAAAATACTAAAACTACTAACTTGAAATCAATGACTGGCTTGACCAAATTTCAAACCTCAAATTTCAAAAGCTGAGATATTTAGAAGACAAAAATTCTGATTATATTTTAAGATATTTGAACCAAAAATGTGGCCTCTAAAAAGTTCATGTGGTTTTCCAAGATATGACACTGCGACCCAGTTCTTGACAATCATGTCATAAGTTTTTCTATGAATCTTTTACAGGTCCTTGAAACTTGTAAAGAAAAATGGCATACATTAGATACTTACCTATAAGAGACAGTTTGTATATCTGTTGCCATACAATCCCACCATAATGGAGATCCAAGAGCCACTATCTGGTCTTCAGGCTCTACTGTAAATCTCAGACCTAAAAGGAGAAATCAGGATGAAGAGGTGAGCATCAGTATAAGATCAGGGTTTGACACTAACTACTTTTTGCCACCAGCCTGAAGGACCTGTAAGTCCAAAATATAACAGGTCCTCCCTGATAACTAGAGGTCCTACATGTTTTATTATTGGCAATTTAAGGGAAAAATTGCAGAGAAAACATTGTTAGAAAAGAAGAAATTGCTTTTGACAAGCAATTTCTTTTTTTTCTAGAATGTTTTCTATATGGTAATGCCAATGCTAATTTTAGTATTGGAATAGCAATTATTTTTCGAAACTGAACAGATTTGAAATACTTAGTTCTTCAATTTACAATAGGCCTGAAGGACCTGCAGCATGGTAACATCTACCAGTTCTCCAAAAAATCCACAGGTCTTGGGCCTGGGGACTGGTGTTAGTGTTGATCCCTGAAGATTATTCCAATTCTTGTCATACTAAATAAAAACATTGGCAAAAGTGCATAAAAATCAAAGTGCTGAGAGCACTAAATACGCTAATTGTATGTCATTATTTATTTTTCCATTTTTTTTAGCTTTCTGGTTTGAAGAGGCAGGTCAGGTGGTATAAACAAAGATCAGACTGCACTTACTGACTGATCTTTGTTGATACATCCTGCATTAGCAGTAACATTCGGGGTTCAGCATGACAAGAGTTAAGATAAGATCTTGTAGGAATCATGAAAAACATTCTTTAAATTTTCCAACAATGTTTTCTATAGCTACATTTCTTTAATATATGAAATAAAGATAAATTTCTTGTTGATGGTGATGACATAGGCCAAATGCGCCACCAAGACTCAAACCTTTTGACATAACAACCACACATTATCTAGAGTGCACTGTGAAAAGATTGGTAAGGAAAACATGGTTAAGATATGGTAAGAGAGGAAAAATTGCTTGTAACAATCAATTTATCTTTTTTTCCCATATTTTTAAAGAGGAAAGATTGCTTGTAACAATCAATTGATCTTTTTTCCTCATGTTTTCTGACTACCTTATACTGCACTTATTTTTTTGTAAAATAGCACTCTGTATCATAGTTTGGTAATCTTTTCTAAAGTAGGGCATCAATAATCTTTGTAATTCCATTCAGGGATTTATTAACTAATTGGAAGTTACCATTAGTAGTCATCAGTACCAGACTCTGTATGACTAAAGCCAGTATTTTCTTTTTGTATGTCCATCCGTGTGTCATGTTGAAGGATAGGCCAGGATGGATACTGCCCACCTTTTGGTCCCAACATCAAATCTAAAATAAAAAGGAATATAAACCAATTCAAATAAGGATTCACCAAAAGATGATATACAATATCAATAAAAAGCCCCTAATTTCTTGTATCTTATCCATCTATATCCAATACTTAACATATCCTGGTAATTGGGAGAAAAGGAAATTACAAAACATAAGCATAACTTAGAGGGGTGGGGGTTTGGGACATACACAATTTACTGATCCTATTTGGTTTAATGGAATAAAAGAATAAAGAAAATTCTAATCAGCAAGTAGACTTTCAGACTTTCATTGTTTTCCTCTATGCCCCCCTTCCTAGATCCACAAACTCTAGGACAATGACAAACTACACTACTGCAAAAAAGATCAAAGGTTTCATACTGCATGTTTGTCTAATAATCTGATAAGCCTTGAGTAGATTAAAACCTAGATTATGGTGCAGACAGAAGTCTGGGTTAGGTCAATTTTATTCCATTCTAAATTGTCTACAAATAAACATGCTAACCATCTGGTTTCCATTTCAACTTGGAGCTAAGTTTATGATAATCTTGAAATCAACCTAAGAGAACATGAAAAAACAAAGTTTCAGCTAATAAATTTGCATGTACTTATTTTCGCTATGCAAAATTTCAAAAGAAACAAAACCTCAAATACATAGTGTACAAAGTTCAAACAAGACTGATTTTGCGTAATTGAAATGATAATTTTTATGGCTTATCGTCAAACTGTTGTAAATTTACATTATCTTGTGCTAATTTTTTTTCATAACCTGATGTAAAATCTTATGTGGATTTACAACTGTTTAATAATCCAAGATTATTGCCCTGGCAGGGCCAAGCCTGATTATCAGTTTTATCAGTTGTATTTAAGGTAGTGGACCCATAACAGTTTTGCAACGATTGAAAGTAATGAACTTTAACAGTGTTAACCAAGGTTTCCTAATGATTTACATTAGGAAACCTCGGTCAACATTGTGGAAGATAATGGTTTCCGAAATATTGTGGAACAATTACGGTTTTACTACCTTAAGGTCAAGGTAAATAAGCTATCATTAATAATTGCTCAGGTTTATAGTTGGTTTAAACCTATTCATTTCACATCGATTGGGAAACAAGTTCTTACAACTTAGGTCTCAATTCTGCTTCCTGGAAAATTCGCCAGTACTCGTGTGGGCCAATAAAAGAACCAAGATTGATAGTTTCATAGTTGGTTGATAATCTTTAAATAGAAGGTTGGCAACAAAACTCGGAAAATTCAGCTTGGACAAGCTGGAATTACTAGGATTTGGTACTGAAGTTATGAGGATTTTGTAACCCAAACATAAAATGTGTTCATTTGCTTAGCACCTTTATCCTTTTGGTTTTAAGATACAGTAGTTTACAGGAGTTCACAACGTCGCCTAACTTTTGAAAGAACACAAAATATTGAAAAGTTACGTCATGGCTAAGCCAAGCCCTGCCAGTTGAATAATTGCGCATAATAAATGTTGTAAATTCATGTTGTGCTTATTTTTAGTGTTATTTTTAGTAATCAAAATATGATTTGTTAAGTCCTTGGTTTGTTATAGTGCAATTTGCATTTCAAAGATAGTCATCTTTAATTAAGACTGTAGTAGTTTTGACTGTCGACATTATTTCTGGAGCCACTGTACACTGCATTTATTTGACTTAGACTAGCCTCAGTACTTTTTTGTTGACATTTTCAGAAATATTTTTGTTGTAGTTCTATAACAAGCCTATTTTATCCAAAATAATATTAACAATTGCTGAACAAATTAACCTTCTTTTTAGACACAGGGAATTTAATTGAAAGTTTTATAACATCTTTATCACATTTACTTCCCTTTGAAAAAATACTTTAAAGAAGAGTCTGGTGGCCAGCCTAGAACTTGACTGTTTAATGCTTCACAAAGGGCATTTAGTGATTCCTGTAATTTATAAGATAATGAATAACAAGAGCTGTCACTGTAAGATGACAATGCCCCCGACACCGCTTTGATAGTAATAAGGAAGTTATGGCCAATGTTAAAGTTTTTGGACGGAATGACGGACGGACGGACAGACGGACGGACAGACGGACGGACAGACGGACGGACAAGTCAAATTTATTATGCCTCCCTATCGGGGGCATAATAACAGTCTATTGTTACGTTATCCAGAAGTGAGCTCTACAAACACAGATTAGATCAGAGTATTTTGAAATAATTATCTATCTAATCAATATCTCATTAGAACAGCATATGTTACCAGAAGGTAATATTAGACGAACAGTAGTCATACTGAGATATACAGTACTTATTCTCATATGCATTAGGGCTCATATACTAATAATAGCCCATCCCATCCCCAAAAAAGTGGCAGGGGGGGGGGGGGGGGGGGGGGCAAACCCTTGTCATGCTGATCCTTGAATATTCCTACTATGGTAGGAGTTTTAGACAAATATCAGGCTGCACATATCTGATATTAGTCTTTACCACATGTTTCATTTTAACTGTCAGCATAGATTTAAAAGTTATGTCTTAGAAATAAATATTGACTCACACCTCTTGCATCCAGTGTTTTCAGCCCTTTTATTTCAATGCATTTTTTTTCAAAGTTTTATTCAGCATGACATTGGTTAATTTTAGAATAAATACAGTAATACAAGAATAAGTCAAATAAACTCTTGTCATGTTGAACCTACAATATTCCTGGTTTGACAGGAATTATAGACAAAGATCAGCTTTCACATTTGTCCATTCTGATCTAAGTATACACCACCTGTTGTTGTTTTTTTGGTTTCAGAAAAAATTGTGTAAAGAGTTGTAATCTTTTGTAAAAAATATTTGCATATAATTTCATCTTTCAGACCCTTCTTCACTTTGATTTGTGTGTAATTTGACCAACATTTTTTATTTAGCATGACAAGGGTTAAAGCCTTGTCATGCTGAATAAAAAAAAAACGCATAAAAGTCAAAGTAGTTAATGCACTGGAAGAAATGATTGTGGGTCCCTAATATTTTGAAAATACCTTTTTTACTTTCCTCATTTAAAAAGGAGAATCAAATGGTGTATAAAAATATCAGGCTGCACATATTAGCAGGCTTGTGTTTGTCTATACTTCCTGCTAAAGCAGAATTATTCTTAGACTGGTGACAGACTGTTAAAATGAGATATTTCAGGAAAAGTAAAAAGTGTAGTAAATAGTAGAAAGTGACTTTATAACATATTTTTTCAAAGTCTGATTCATACATTCAGTTTGATCTTATGCGCAGTATGTTGGTGACTCAGCCTGAAACAGTTGTAACTGCCTATAAGTTTATAGGCAGTTACAACTGTTTTGCACCAAGCCACCAATGTACAGTCTGATCTTAAACTACTTCTACATCAAAATTTGAAATTAAAATGTTCTTCATGTCCTTGAATGTGATGCTATTTCTAAACTCGAGTTATATCCAAGGTAATGAAATATGAAACTTCCAAAATTGAGACTACCATGAGTGCCTTCATCCCTTTGATTTTCATGAATTTTGAGGCATTGAAATATTGTTCATATAATATTATTTATTTTATCTGCAAGTTTGATTCTTAAGCTCTCTCTCTCTAAAGGTATAATATTTTAGCTAGTATATTCTCATAGAAAATAATTGCGAAATCTCATGCAGAAAATCAAACAATGGATTTAAGTAAAAAAATATATTCCTACCAAGTAATATCTGTGATACGACTTTGTACCGGCTTATGAATTACTTCAACCTCCTTTAATTGGTTATTTTTTATTTTTTTTTTGCAACTGAGACTAAGTTTTTAACAATTTATAAACAAATTGTATTTCCTTCACAAAGCACCTATTTGCAGATTATATCTTCACTTTTTCTTTTACTTGATATGTCAAGGTAGATTTCCAACACAATTATCCTCTTTTCCAAATTATTTTTTACTATATTTCATTAATCCTCAAGCACATAAAAAGTAAGCTCCTTTTCAATACTACTCCAATATGAAACTGGAAGTTCAGCTATTATTTCTGCAATCCTATACTATGACTAATGTAGGTAGCCAATACATTAGATTGTTTATTGTGTCTTCAGAGCTTAAGACAACTTTTAATGAAATGTGGACACTTAAGACTGGAATTTTTTTCTTTCAAAAATTCTACTATATTGTGGGTACTTATCGGAATCTTCCTAAAAAAGTAGAAAAAAAATGAATACTTTAAATGATAATATTATAATTGTCAATGCTATTCAAATAAATAGTTAAATTGTTTGATCTGAGGTGTGTTAGTTACAATTAAGATTTTTAAGAATCTTAACCTTTGTCATGCTGAACCTGGAATATTCCTGCTTTGTCAGGAGGCATAGACAAAGATCAGCCTGTACATATGTGCAGTCTGATCTTAGTTCATACCACCTGAATTTCATTTTTAAACCAGAAATTGGTTAAACAATCCATTTCCGAAACCAATACTCACTCGCATTTGGTAACTTCCCGTGCTTTTAGCACTTTGGTTTTACATTTATTTTGCAAAGATTTTTATTCAGCATGACAAGAGTTAAGATTTTGCAGATTCATACAGGATGTATTGCGCAACATCATAGAATTTCAGCTGAGTTGCACAAGAATATTTCGTAAAGAAATCTTAACCCTTGTCATGCTGATCCCGGAATATTCCTGCTTTGGCAGGAGGTATGGACAAACATCAGCCTGCACATATGTGCAATCTGATCTTAGTCCATACAACCTGATTTTCCTTTTTAAACCAGAAAAGTTTCAGAAATTATATTTTCAAAATCAAATGTTGACTCACAATCAGGAAATACAGAGCTTTCAGCACTTTGATTTTTATATAATTTTGCCAAGGATTTTTTATTCAGCATGACAAGGGTTAAGATTCTTAAAAATCTTAACCCTAAAAATTGAACTCCAGATCTCTGTAAAGGGAACTGAAATATCTGACTTTGCCACTGAATACAGACTGTACTGGTCCTTTTCAGACAGCACAGACTGGAAAAATTATCTCACTTTGACTTAAGCAACTATTCAACCTTAAAATATCCCGATGGCTGCACTCATTCTTTCTGACTATTTGTCTCACCAATGGTTTTATAAATCATAGACCTATTTCGAAAAGCAGCTGGAGGTGAAAAACTCAATTCAAACAAACAAAACTCTGAATAATACATACTTTACGAAATAAAAACTCTAAATTACCTAAGTGTATTTGGTCCTATTTCTTTTCCATAAATTCATTTAATTCTTTTCAGATAGTCCCTATAAATTGAAGAGTTAGCGCAAAACTATTGCAAGTACCTATTAATATGTAAGCACTTACAATAGTTTTGCACTGACTCCTTCAAAAGTGATTGGAATGGACATGATCATATGGGTCAAAAATGCTTTCCTTTGCATATCAAGGTAGGTAGTACAGAAATCATTTGGTCTCAGTATTATTTTTTTCTATTTTTATAAAATTGATGATAATGCTAAGATTGATAACAAAAGAGAAAAAACAAGATGTGTTTGTGAAACACAAATGCCCCCGTAACAGCATTTTTTTTCAAAGTTTGACCTTGACAGATGACCTTGACCTTGTCACATGACCTTGACTTTAGTACCAGCGGATGCGGAACATTGAGATCTATCATCATGCCAAATATTAGCTTTGTATCTTGAATAGGCTTGAAGATATTGGCAAGGTTATGTTTTTGGGTTAAGTTTTCGGACGTTTGACCTTGACAGATGACCTTGACCTTGTCACATGACCTTGACTTTGGTACCAGCCGATGAGGATCATTGAGATCTTTTATCATGCCAAATATTAGCTTTGTATCTTGAATAGGCTTGAAGAAATTGGCAAGGCTAAGTTTTCGGACAGACGGATGGACAGACGGATGGACAGACAGACAGACGGACAGACAGACAGACAGACGGACATGAGTAAAACAATATGCCCCCGATCTATCGATGCGGGGGCATAAAAATGCAAAACATTTTTAACAAATTTTAAAACCAGTAAAATCAAATTCAATTAATAATTGCATGTTGCAACTTATATTTCTCAAATCATTTTAGTTCAAAAAAGAAAAATGTTTGCAAAATTTTTTAACAAATAAATAATTAATCAGTAAAATAAAAATTAACTAATAATTTCTGCAAGTAATATTAAATTTCTCAAATCATTTCAAAGTTTGTTTGCAAACAGTCTAATATTTTGATGTTATGCGTCAATTTAAATGACCTTAGCATGACCTTGCTAAATGACTCATAAAGTTGAACTATGACTATATTCACAGTGAAATAGTAATTTTAAATCTAATTAGAATTTCCCCATTGGCTATACAATAAGTGCACCACTTATAAACATCAATCAACATTTAATGTTTGTTTTATGGATTTAAATTTTAAACAGTAAACAACTTTGAAAATAAAAATTTATTGTAAACAGCAATTGTCGAGGCTAATTTAGTCACTGTTACTACACTTTGGCCTAGCTCTGAGAGCTCTCAATACTCTTGTCATGTGTTTGATCCCTAGCTCATCTGATAATTGATATAACTCCTAAAAATTAATCGTAAGTCAAAATTACAAATCTTTACTGGCGTTTTCATTTATTGATAGATTCTGACTTGCAATATCTGATTGGAATCGTCTTCTGTAGACGATTCCAATGAGATGATGCATGGCAGAATTCTATATTTAATTACTAATTTAGAAGCAACTTTAATTTTTGCCTTGCGCAAAAAAAGATCAATGTTAAGTAAAACAGGCCCCTCTTCTGTTGTGGCCTTGACATTGCATGGATAAGCAAGATGATATATGTCAAAGATGCTTTTAAAATGACTGCTGTGCTATTTTCATACTAAGACAACCTTGACCTTTGGTGAAAGAGCCTGAATCAGACACGTCCAAAATTCTGTACAATTGCAGTAGGTTAAAAGGTCTGAGACAATCCCCCTTATTGACACACCTCAAGAAAAGAGAGCAATGAAAGGATTGTGGAAAATGAAGAAATTGCTTTGTAACAAGCAATTTTTGCATCATAAACAAGTTCTTTTACCCAAAAAGACAAAGTGTTTAAGTTTTCATCAGCTTGAAATTGTTTTCTGCAACTTTTTTCAATTTGGACAGTCAAATTATTTCTGTATACTTACAACAGGTTAAATGTTCATCATAATTAATGTAAGTGTTACCACTTCACTTCCCACTTAACTCCTCAAAAAGATTTAGGTGGCATTGACATACTAATATTTACACAAATTAACATTGTTGTCTTGATCCTTGTCTTGGTATTTGATTAAAGAATCTATGTTGAAAAATAAAAGGGGCATAATCTTTACTAAATTACATTTTAGAGTTTCTGCCCTTTGAAGATTTAGTTTTGTTTCACATATAGTTTCATACATATTACATACTTTTGAAGTTAAAAGATAATAAGTTTGCAGGCTAAATTTTCAGAAAGACAGACAGTGGTACAATTATACCCCCAATCTATTGATGTACTGGCACAAAAATTAGAAGAATCTTCCTGGACTGAGTATCATCGAGATCAATAGGCTTATTGCCTGAATATGCTATGAAAAAATCTGTAAGAAGATTGCTTTGTTCCTAGGCTGTCAACATAAAAACTCTCAATTTGACACCCTTGTAAAATAATTGTATGAAAAGTATGGGGAGAAAAAGAGAAAAAACAAGAGGGCCATAGTGGCCCTTAATCGCTCACCTGAATTAACAATCTTAAAAGGTTTTTCTAAGATTTGACTCCATGACCTAGTTTTTGACCCCACTTGACCCAATTTCAAACTTGTCCGAGATTTCATGAAGTTAATCATTCTGACCAATTTTCAGGTTGATTGGGCTATAAAAATGGCCTCTAGAGTGTCCACAAGGTTTTTCTAAGATTTGACTCTGTGACCTAGTTTTTGACCCCACTTGACCCAATTTCAAACTTGTCCGAGATTTCATCAAGATAATCATTCTGACCGATTTTCAGGTTGATTGGGCTATAAATATGGCCTCTAGAGTGTCCACAAGTTTTTTCTAAGATTTGACCCCATGACCTAGTTTTTGACCCCACTTGACCCAATTTCAAACTTGTTCGAGATTTCATCAAGATAATCATTCTGACCAATTTTCAGGTTGATTGGGCTGAAAATATGGCATCTAGAGTGTCCACAAGGTTTTTCTAAGATTTGACCCCGTGACCTAGTTTTTGACCCCACTTGACCCAATTTCGAACTTGTCAATGATTTTATCAAGATAATCATTCTGACCAATTTTCAGGTTGATTGGGCTAAAAATATGGCCTCTAGAGTGTCCACAAGGTTTTTCTAAGATTTGATCTCATGACCTAGTTTTTGACCCCACTTGACCCAATTTCGAACTTGTCCGAGATTTCATCAAGATAATCATTCTGACCAAATATCAGGTTGATTGGGCAAAAAATGTGGCCTCTAGAGTGCATACAAGGTTTTTCTAAGATTTGACCCTGTGACCTAGTTTTTGACCCCACTTGACCCAATTTCGAACTTGTCAATGATTTTATCAAGACAATCATTCTGACCAAATTTCAGGTTGATCGGGCCAAAAATGTGGCTTCTAGAGTGCATACAAGGTTTTTCTAAGATTTGACCCTGTGACCTAGTTTTTGACCCCACTTGACCCAATTTTGAACTCATTCGAGATTTAATCAAGATAATCACTCTGACCAAATTTCAGGTTGATCGGGCTAAAAATGTGGCCTCTCTTGTGCATACAAGGTTTTTCTAAGATTTGACCCTGTGACCTTGTTTTTGACCCCACTTGACCCAATTTCAAACTCATTAGAGATTTTATCAAGACAATCATTCTGACCAAATTTCAGGTTGATCGGGCACAAAATGTGGCTTCTAGAGTGCATTCAAGGTTTTTCTAAGATTTGACCCTGTGACCTAGTTTTTGACCCCACTTGACCCAATTTTGAACTCATTCGAGATTTTATCAAGACATTCATTCTGACCAAATTTCAGGTTGATCGGGCAAAAAATGTGGCCTCTAGAGTGCATACAAGGTTTTTCTAAGATTTGACCCCATGACCTAGTTTTTGACCCCACTTGACCCAATTTTGAACTCATTCGACGTTTTATCAAGACAATCATTCTGACCAAATTTCAGGTTGATCGGGCAAAAAATGTGGCCTCTAGAGTGCATACAAGGTTTTTCTAACATTTGACCCTGTGACCTAGTTTTTGACCCCACTTGACCCAATTTCGAACTCATTCGAGATTTTATTAAGACAATCATTCTGACCAAATTTCAGGTTGATCGGGCAAAAAATGTGGCCTCTAGAGTGCATACAAGGTTTTTCTAAGATTTGACCCTGTGACCTAGTTTTTGACCCCACTTGACCCAATTTCGAACTCGTCCGAGATTTTATCAAGCCAATCATTCTGACCAAATTTCAGGTTGATCAGGCAAAAAATGTGGCCTCTAGAGTGCATACAAGGTTTTTCTAAGATTTGACCCTGTGACCTAGTTTTTGACCCCACTTGACCCAATTTCGAACTCGTCCGAGATTTTATCAAGCCAATCATTCTGACCAAATTTCAGGTTGATCAGGCAAAAAATGTGGCCTCTAGAGTGCATACAAGGTAAATGTTGACGACACACGACGGACGACGGACGACGGACGACGAACGACGGACGACGGACATCCACCTTACCACAAAAGCTCACCTTGAGCACTTCGTGCTCAGGTGAGCTAAAAACTTGTATAAAGCAATCTTCCTCTGTACTGAGTTAAAGTTAAATTCTGAGTGTAGCCTTCTCTTTGAACAAAAATTGGCTCAATTCAGATAAGCAAAATTTAAATTCACTACATGTTAGGTCGAAAAGCAAGAACCAGGAATTGGTAGTCTGTTTACTTACCACTAGAACTCAGGGCTACCTGTCTCTTTCATCTGCCATTTCATCATTCAATTGATTGATTGAAAGGAGTTTAACACTGCTTTCAACATTTTTTTATTTATGTCGCGGAGCCTGGAGCACCTAATAAGGATTCCTGGTATTTCTCTCACAAGTACAACCATAACATCCTTTCCTAGCCTCCAGCTGCTATCTCACACAATAGTCGGACAGAATGAGTTTCGCCATTGGGGGTCGAACCCAGGACCTCTAGATTGACAGGCTGAGGCACTACCAACTGCACTATGAGGGCGGCTCCCTCATCATTCAACATAAGGATGCTATACTTCAAATAGATTGTTGGTATCCAATTAGGATAAGTACAAATAATCACTGTTAAAGTGATGGGAAAGATATAGGTGCTGAGAGAGGGTAACATGAAATAAATAAATTGGGATACAAGAGGTCCATAAGGGCCTGCAACACTCTCCTGGCTCCCAGTGCTTCATCATTTGAAAACTGGACAATGAAAACTAAGGTAATGATCCTACTAATGGGAATACTTTCCTAAACCCTGATCGTACTGAATAAACCTATCAAAATTGCTACAAAATCAAAATGCTGAAAGTAAAATAAAGGCAAGTCGGTATTAATTTTGAAATAAAACTTAAAATCTTCAAATTTGACAATGAATATCAGGTGGTATATACAAAGATCAGTTTGGTCTTTGTCTATAACCATCCTAAAACAGACAAATTCAAAGTTCAGCAGGACAATTATCTACTAGACTCCTTTTTAGAAATTTCCAAAGAAGAAGAGAGAACATTGAGGGTTAATTATTTTAGTTCTACCCCAGAAAATAATTTTGAAAAAAATTAGCCTGCAATTCAGTAGTGTTTTGTAGAATCTGATAAGTTCATAGATGACAGGACTGCACAACAATCTGTCTATAATCACACTATCTATCAACATGTAGTTAATTTTCCCACTGTAGTTTACTTCAAGGAAGAAAATCCTTAGTTTTCTCCTCCAGACACTTTTTTAGGAAGCTGCATGTGACAATATCGGGGAAAATGTTTTTTTTTAACTTTATATACACTGCAAAGTAGTCCTATGTTTATCAATTAATTAAACCTTGGTGTATCTCTAGCCTTAGACTACTCTAGCCTGCATGGCTCGAAATAATGGGTGGGTAGCCAGGTATCTTAAAATGAAATGTAACTGTGTGAGTTTAATGATACTTTCAGCAGTATTTTAGTTAGAATACAATGACAGATCAACTAACGAAACATCATCATTACTGCTTATTCAATAGACTGGCCTCAGTCATTTTTCTTGCATTTTACAGGCATCTTTAATCCAAGTTCGTATTAACAAGTGCTTAGAGACAGGGGACTTAATTGTAAGATTTGGTATGGTTTAATTCCCTTTGAAAGATTACTGTAAATAAGAGTCTGGCAGCCAGACTACTTTTCAACAACAATACAATAAATTTGTTTAGCTTGAATGGGGTTTTACACCACTTTCAACAATCTTTCTGTTATATTGCGGAAGCTGGGGCACTAAACAATGGATTCCTGGTATTTCTTTTACCAGTACTACCATTGTATCCTTTCTCTCATAGGTCCATGATTATCAACCTATTGGTGAAATTTAACAGCCAGAAAGGATGAGCACAGCCGGGATCAAACTCTTGACCTCTAGATTTACAGTCTGAGGTACTACCAACTGACCTTTGACAGCAACTTTAAATGATGAAACACGAAAGTAAAACTATTGACTAAGTCAATTTCCTTCCACTCTCAGAAAATATACAAAGCTATGGCAGTCAGTATAAACTAAGATCAGCCTGCAAAGACTTGCAGTCTGATCTTAGCCTACACTGTCTGCTTTGTACTTGTTTATCATGGGTAGAATTTAGGCCAGACTTACTGAAATAGCACAAATAATGGCAATTTGTTTGAAACAAATTTCAAATTTAACAGGATAAGAGTAAGGGTAGTCTGGCTGTCAGAATGCAGTATTTTTTTCAAAGGGAATTAAATCATTAAAAATCTTAAAATTAAGTCCCCTGACTCTCAAAAGAAGACAGTTTTGTTCAGCACTTGAAAATATGAACTTGGATTAAAGAGGCATTTAATAGAACTACAACAAAATTATTTTCTGAAAATGCTAAAAAAAAACCAAGGCCAGTCTAGAGTTAGGGGAGAAATGAAATTTCTTGCCCAGCACAATCTGAATGACATAAAATTCTCCTAAAATAAATGGTATTACACACTAAGGTTAAGTGAGGTCAGATTAAAGTTATTAACCTGTCACTTTTAATTTATCTACCTTTTAATTCAGGTAGGTTTTTATCAAATAAATGATATACCACAAATTACACAGCAGCAAGGTTTTCTAAATCTTTTCTATCCGTTCACCGATTTTAACTAATAACATATCATTTTCTTCACAAAAAGCCCCACCTTCCTAGCACAGTTGGTAATGTCAATCTAGAGGTCCCGGGTTCCATCCCTGACATGGCACTGACAATTTCTCCAAATATTTGTCTCGGCCTCCAATGGGTCGATAATCTTAGACCTATGTGGGATAGCAGTAGGTGGCAAGGAAAGGATGGTAGTACTTGTGTGAGATATACCAGAAATCCATTGTTAGTTGCTCCATCCCCGTTATATAACTGAAAAATTGTTGAAAGAAGCGTAAATTCCCATTCAAACAAAAACCAAATCAATTTCAGTTTATTACAGTGCTACAAGCATCAACTTTTGTTTGACTGTTGAATTACCAAAGCTGACCAATTTTAAAACGTTGGACAAGTTCAGCCTTTTTTTGTAAAGGTTCCTTATTTTTTACTGTTCAAGCACATTTTGATGGGTGGGTAACTGTAAACATTTTGTAACTGCCAATATATCTAATTAAAATTTCTTGAACAATCTTGTTAGAGGGTCACGTAAGGTTTGTTCCAATGAAACTATGTCTATTTTTTTTTAATAACTAAAAAAAACCTATTTATTCATCTATATTATTACATACAGTGCTCTGTGCCTTTTGATTTTTTTTTTATTTTTTTTTTTTTGCAATTGGCCTAGGGTTTACATTTAGCATGACAAAAGTTAAAAGACAATGCACACATTTTCAGCAAGTTAACAGAAGACTTGGTTAAATTTGTTAACTGTTATATGTAAGAGTGCTTATAGTGAAAACCAACATAAAGTTCCCTTTTTCTTTGACAAGAGATTTGAATGACTATCATCAGGGAGCTTCCCCATGACTATTTTGCTACAAAACCTTGTACACAAGACCTTGCTACTACTGGGTAAATGTGAAAAGGTATTTAGCCCATGTCATTCTGAATAAAAACCTTAATAAAATTGCTGAAAAGTGCTGAAAAACTGGATGCACTTATTTTGAGTCTGTATTTATTATGAAATTACAATTTTAACTAATTTGATTTAAGAAGGAAAATCAGGTGGTATAGATTAAGATCAGACTCCAAAGATGTGCAGACTGATCTTTGTCTATACCTCCTGCCAAAAAAGCAGGAATATTCAGGGTTTAGTGTTAAAAGGGTTAAGCCTACTCTAAATGCAGGTTATTATCAGGATATTGCACTACCCATGAAATTCAATTATCAAGGTCTCTTGTTTCAAATTCCATTAATTAAACTCATTACTCATATCTTGAATAATGTAAACAGACAATCTTGTACAAAGAAAGACCAATGACTAATTCACAAAACAAAGCAAATGGGGATAACCCCGACCCCAATCTAGCTGTATGACACATAAATTCTATTGTAAGTTACTTCCTAATGGGTATTGGGTGTCCTCAATGATACCCACCCATTATATGGGTATCAATTGAGGGGCATCATAACCCAATTTAACGGGTCATCAAATCTCTCCCACACACAGTGGGATTGATAATGAAATAACTTCATTTTTGCATTGATGTGTCCATGAATAAAGTCTGATGGAGGAGGAGTTATATGCAAAAGGTAAAATTTGAGGGCAGTCTCAGCCCGAGGACTTTGCTTTGCATTATCACTCCTCCTTCCCCATCAGACTTTATACATGGCACATCAACACAAAAATGAAATTATATCCATTTTAACACAATCACAATTATGAAATTAGTTTTATTACCCTTAATTGGGAATAAAGTTCTATGTAATTTCTTCTTATTTCATTTATAAATGCGTTGTTTCTCATCTTGTTAAAATATAGAATTGAACCCTGAAATTTTATGTACCAAGCAAAAATAGGTTTTTGTTGATGTTCTACTTGCATCTGTGGGATCTTCCTACCTGGCTCCTAGTTAAAGAGAGAGGTGATTGTCCGCTGGTTTGTCTACTAAACCGTAAGATATTTTGAACATCATGGTAGGCTGCGCAAAATCATTGATGTCTTGACTCTTCTTCCCAAGGGAATTAAATCATTACAAATTTTACAAATAAGTCCCCTGTCTCTAAAATGAAGTTTGTAGAGCTCATTTCTTGATTAAACATCACCTTGGACTGATAATATTCATTAATTACAACAGTCAGATTAACTGGAATCACTAAGTACCCTGGGTATTAAACAGTCAAGTTCAAGTCTGTCTGCCTGACTCTTTTTTACAGTATTTAGGAGAATTAACCCTTGTCATGCTGAATAAAAAACCGTGGCAATAACTCCAACATTATGCAAGCAAGAGTTGTAGTTCTTGTGCACTGCACTTCTCCTGCATGAGATCTATCCTCCCATACAGTTTCAAGTTGATAGCTTTAATACTTTAGGAAATTTGCTCCGGACAAAATCTAAGTCTTAAAAATAACAAAGGGCAATAACTCCAAAATTATGCAAGCATGAGTGATAGTTCTTGTGCACTGCACTTCTCCTCCATGAGATCTATCCACCCATAAAGTTTCAAGTTGATAGCTATTATATATTAGGAGATATGCTCCAGACAAGTTTAGTGACGGAACCTCGGAATGACAGAATGACGGAATGACGGATGGAGAGCATTACTATATCCCCTCGCTGAAAACGGCGGGGGATAAAAAGGATTTTGTTCAGCACTTGTAAATATGAACTTGGATTAAAGAGCCATGTTATAGAATAGAACTACAACAGAAATATTTTCTGAAAATGCTAACAAAAACAACTAAGGCCAGTCTATGTCTCCCCATGCTCATACCAAGAAAAATATGGTCATCAAAGTAACATCTTATTAATTTACTGCCTATGGACAAGCTTAAATGGAGTAACTACAGATTAAATAAAGTTAAGTTACAACAATTTGCTCACCTAATAAGGATACAAGATGATTACATTTTGTTAGGTCAGTTCAATATATGAATATATAGGCACTTACAATAGTGTTGTGTTGACCCCTTGATTTGGACAATAATCCCTGAGAGAAAAAAAAACATGCATCAGCCTGTGCTCTCAATAGGTTTCTTGTATCTCTCAGGGAGTCAATTCAGAAAATGTTTTTCCACCACTGAATTCTTTAATGAAGAGGCTTCACTTGAGAGTATTTATTACAAGCTTGTCTATTTGGCTGCTGATAAGCCACATGATGGATAAAAATCCTGTTATCATATTATGACAGGGGGTCTCATGGCTTGATGAACATATCAAAGACTACAAATCAATCAACTAATAGAGGGCTGCCCCAGGTTAATTGGAAAATCTCTTAAACTGTGAAATTGAGACAAGATTAGCAGTGGGAGACTTGGTGATAAGATTAAGAAGATTCTTGTTGAAATATTTTTATTGGTGATTGATGTCAGTGTCTAAGGAAAGAGAGATCACAGCCAGTCATTGACTTTCCATGCATTTTAGATTGAAATCTTTTTTTCAGGATTTGTTTTCACCCATCCAATTAACCCTGATCCTGATGAATCTATCAAGTTTTTTCTCCAAGCAATAAGTGCCAATTTTGGCCATTTCAACCAATTATGCTGATGTTTGAAAAAAAAAAAAAAAAAAAAACCAGTAGAAAACAGGCTTTGCAATCAGTAGAAAACTGGCTTTGCAGGATGATCTTAGTCTATAATGTCTGCCAAAGCTTTGTGCACAGCAGAAAAATGTTATGAATAGCAGAAGAATTAACACAGAACTCTGTGCATTAATAACAGGAAGAAATGGTGCAATTGAAAAATTGACTTTTCATCTTCTTTTATCCTTTTAACCTCTAAATATGCATATAAAGTGGTCTCAATTCATAGGCTAAGTTGAAGGAAAGCAGGACAGAAGCTATTTGGCTGTTACTGCAAGAAGGAATTTCAGACTCAAGGAAAATAGTTTGGAAAAAAAAGAACAAGAGGACCATGATGGTCCTGGTTCTCTTTGACCCCTGAGACATCACATCAATTGTTTCAGAGAAGAAGAAGTTTTTAAAATATTTTCGCTCTTTGATTCTATGTAAAAAGGAATGCAACTGAGTGGAGCTCAAATATGACCCCAGGGTCTGAGTCGATATGAACAAACTTGCAAGAGGTCAACTAGATGATGCTACATAACAAATGTTAGTCTGGTCGCCAGGCTCTTCTTTAATGTATTTTTTTCTAAGGGAATAAACTGAGTCAGTCATTACATAAATTCCAATTAAGTCCCCTGTCTCTGAAAACTTGGATTAAAGAGGCTTGTAATAGAACTACAACAAAACTTTTCTGAAAATGCTAACAAAAACAACTGCGGCCAGTCTAACCAAATGTGAAAGCTGTCTGCTTTCTGGTTTCGGAGAAGAAGATTTTTGAGATTTTCACACTTTGATTCTATGTGAAAAGGGTTGCGCCCGGGTGGAGCCCAAATATGACCTACATACCAAATATGAAAGCTGGTTTCAGAGAAGATTTTTGAAGATTTTCCTATTTTCATCCTTTTTGTTAAGAGTAAATGGAGAGTTAAGGGTGGATTTCATTAATTTGAATTACTTTGGTAGGATTTGTTACAAGGACCATCCCTCCCAAGTTTCATCAAGAATGGCCCATTGGTTAAGGAGGAGAAGATGTTTAACCCTTTCCTGTCTAATCCCTGGTTTTTACGTCCCTAAGATTTTTTAATTGAGAAAACATTGTAGAAAAAGAAGAAATTGCTTCTGACAAGCAATTTCTTCTTTTTTCACACTATTTTCTACCCTACTGAATGGTTATTTTTCAAATTAAATCCACTTTAAATTTTCGTCTGCAAAACCTCTGAATTTGGACAGGTCCAAAATTTTGTAAAACAGGAAAGGGTTAAAGAAATTGCGGATGACAGACGACAGACATTGGACAATAACAATAGCTCACCTTGAGCACTTCATGCTAAGGTGAGCTAAAAAAGCTTGTAACAAGAAATTTCTTCTATTCCCACATCATCATCATTGTTTTCCATACATCTTATGAGGTTTTAACTCACAACTATCCAACTTTTTAGTGATCTATTGCTGACAGATAAAAATTTGAAGGCCAGATCGAAGGACCTGCATCATGGACAGAAAGTGCCAATCCTCCCTGAAAATCACAGGCCTCGGGACTTAGTACTTAGTGTGTTAGTGCAACTGTTGGAGAAATCTTTTCAACTTCACCAGTCAACACTCTAACAAATCTACTTGTAAACACTGAGTGCTTGACAGATGCCAAAGAAAAAGATAAATCACAATCATTAATAAGTGGTGAGAGAATTGACAAAAATATGGGCAAAAACAAAGCTGTAACTTAGTATCCTACTATCCTTTTTCTTTGCATGAACATTTCTTTCCCTGAATCATTAGGCTCAAGATACCATATTTCCTCTTATAATAGCGCCCTCCCTAATAGTAGCACCCCAACATTATTTACAAAGAACTTGTTCAGACTTCTTCTCTAATTTGATGTGAATTTCCTCTCATCAATCATTCATATGATTGTTTAGAGGAAATTTACCTTAAATTAAAGGGAAAATGGCCAACAAGAGGGCCATAGTGGCCCTAAATCGCTCACCTGAATGAACTGTCAAAAATTGTTTAAAGTAGATTTAGAAAAAATAATGAATTCTTACCAAATTTCAGGTTGATTGGGCAAGAAATGATGCCTCTACACTGCTTACAAGGTTTTTCTAAGATTTGACCCTGTGACCTCATTTTTGACCCCACTTGACCCAATTTCAAACTTGACCTAGATTTCATCAAGATGATCATTCTGAACAATTTTCAGGTTGATCAGGCAAAAAATATGGCTTCAAGAGTGTCTACAAGGTTTTTCTAATATTTGACCCTGTGACCTCATATTTGACCCCACTTGACCCAATTTCGAACTTGTCCGAGATTTCATCAAGACAATCATTCCGACCAAATTTTAGGTTGATTGGGTAAAAAATATGGCTTCTAGCGTGTCTACAAGGTTTTTCTAAGATTTGACCGTGACCTCATTTTTGACCCCACTTGACCCAATTTTGAATTTGTCTGAGATTTTATCAAGACAATCATTCTAATTAAATTTCAGGTTGATTGGGCAAGAAATGTGGCCTCTAGAGTGTCTACAAGGTTTTTCAAAGATTTGACCCCGTGACCTCATTTTGACCCCACTTAACCCAATTTCAAACTTGTCCAAGATTTTTTCAAGACAATCATTCTGACCAAATTTCAGGTAAATTGGGTAAAAAAATGGCTTCTAGAGTGTCTACAAGTATTTCAAAGATTTGACCACATGACCTCATTTATGACCCCATTTGACCCAATTTCAAACTTGTCCAAGATTTCATTAAGACAATCATTCTGACCAAATTTCAGGTTGATTGGGCAATAAATATGGCTTCTAGAGTGTCTACAAGGTTTTTCTAAGATTTGACCCTGTGACCTCATTTTTGACCCCACTTGACCCAATTTCGAACTTGTCCAAGATTTTATCAAGACAATCATTCAGGTGAAATTTCAGGTTGATTGGGCAAAAAATATGGCCTCTAGAGTGCATATAAGGTTTTTCTAAGATTTGACCCTGTGACCTAGTTTTTGACCCCACTTGACCAAATTTCGACATCGTCCGTAATTTCATCAAGACAATCATTCTGACTAAATTTCAGGTTGATTTGGCAAAAAATGTGGCCTCTAGAGTGCATACAAGGTTTTTCTAAGATTTGACCCTGTGACCTAGTTTTTGACCCAACTTGACCCAATTTCAAACTCGTCCGAGATGTCATCGTGACAATCATTCAGGCTAAATTTCAGGTTGATTGGGCAAAAAATATGGCCTCTAGAGTGCATACAAGGTTTTTCTAAGATTTGACCCTGTGACCTAGTTTTTGACCCCACTTGACCCAATTTCAAACTTATCCGAGATTTTATCAAGACAATCATTCTGACCAAATTTCAGGTTGATTGGGCAAAAAATGTGGCCTCTAGAGTGCATACAAGATATTTCTAAGATTTGACCCTGTGACCTAGTTTTTGACCCAACTTGACCCAATTTCGAACTTGTCCGAGATTTTATCAAGACAATCATTCTGACCAAATTTCAGGTTGATTGGGCAAAAAATGTGGCCTCGTAGAGTGCATACAAGGTAAATGTTGACGACACACGACGGACGACACAGGACGGACGACGAACGACGGACGACGGACATCCACCTAACCACAAAAGCTCACCTTGAGCACTTCGTGCTCAGGTGAGCTAAAAAGGCATAAGTTGTATGTGATTTTTTTCAATCAGAAAATGCATACTAAATAAAAGCTCCCTGACCATATTATGTATAGCTCCTGGGAGTGCTTATTAAGAGAAATATGGTAGATTTTGTTTGTCAAGGTTTCGACCAGTCTTGCTCTAGGTTTTCTCATAATAATAAAATATAATAATTGTGATAATAATAATAAATGATTTATTTAATGAGGCAGCAATTTTGCAAACTCAATCAGGGGTGTCAGTCTAACCTGACTTTGCATATTTAGGTTAAACCTTGTCATACTGAATAAAAATTTTAGCAAAATTGCAGTTGAATCAAAGTTTTGTTTGTTTTATGCCGTTTTCAACAATCTTTCAGCTATATCGATGCCTGAAATACCTGGTATTTCTCACACGAGTACTACAATAACATCCTTTCCTAACCTCCAGCTGCTATCCCACATAGATCTACGATTATCAACCCATTTGAAAAAGAAAAATAGTCGGAAAGGACGAGTGCTACCAATTGCACTATAAAGTTGGCTGAATCGAATTACTGAAAGCACCAGCATCCAAGAGTATATGACAATCTTTCTTTTAATTTTCAGTTACAAAAACAACTCTGCTTTGATAGCGGACAAACAGGTGATATAGACTAAGATCAGACTGTATATATGTGCAAGCTGATCTTTGTCTATTCCACCTTTTTTATACAGGAATGTTCTGGGTTCAGCATGACAAGGTTTAAGCAAAAGATTATGTAAACTTTGATTTTAGAAAAAATAATTTAAAGCAGTAATAAATCATTCAATGTAGAAATATGTACAGCTTATTGAAAAACATTCGTTGATATTTCTAATCAGACTCTTGATATAACAGTTACCCAGAATAATTTAGTAATTCTGAAATCAATGTAACTCCTATCACTTAGATAGGAAAGGAATTTAAAGGAAACCCTGCCCTTTAACAAGCTTTATCAGTCTACAGAAACTTGGTAGCTGTAACGCAATTTATTAACTTTTGGCTCACCACTGGAAGTCTTATTTATATTCAGTATCAGATAGGTGTTAATCATAAACACTATGTAGTATAAAGGGGGATGTGGGCCTCAAACATAGAAAATGAGTTTGAATGTCTCAAAAAGGTCCTGTGTCAGGTTGGGGAGGCCTTTATAGTATATCTCCCCCTGTCTAAGTGTTGTGTTATTTTGAAGATTTTCTTTCTCCTGCATTTTCAAACAAGTAGGTTTAAGGATATGTTAGTTCCACCTGTCAAATATGTTTCATGATTCTAGCTTGCATACTTTTTGAGATATGCTTCGGACAAAAATCAAGTTATAAATCTAATAAAGGGCAATAACTAAGTAAATATGACAAGCAGTTACAGTTCTTATGCAGTACACTTCTCTTCAATGAAATCTACCCACCTCTGAAGTTTCATGATTCTAGCTTGTATACTTTTTGAGATATGCTCTGAAAAAAGCTCTACTGAGAGACCAACCATCGACAAGAGCAAGGTTTGAAGGAAACAAACCCCATCCCCTCTAGAGCAGTGGCCTAATTCTGTTACTATTGGGTAAATTTGATAAACAATTAACCCTTGTTATGCTGAATAAAAAAACAAGAGGACCAAGATGGTCCTAGATCGCTCACCTGAGTCTCTATGACCCCTGGGACATCACATAAATTAGATAGGCAGTTATCTGCCTAAGATCAATACCATGGAACGTTTTCAGCGAAGAGCAAGACAGATATGCCTTTTTGCTCTTTGATTCTATGTAAAAAGGGATGCACCCGGGTGGACCCCAAAACTGACCCCAGGGTCTTGATATGAACAAACTTGGAAGAGGTCCATAAGATGATGCTACATTCTAAATATGAAAGCTGTCTGCCTTCCGGTTTCAGAGAAGAAGATTTTTGAAGGTTTTCCCATTTTCACCCATCATGCTTAGATGAGCTGAAAGGGAGGCGCCCGGGTGGAGCCCAAATATGACCCAAGGGTCTTGATATGAACAAACTTGGTAGGGACCCACAAGATGATGCTATATACCGAAAATGAAAGCAGTGTGCCCTCTGGTTTCGATTAAAGAAGATTTTAAAAGATTTTCGCTCTTTGATTCTATGTAAAAAGGGTTGCGCCCGGGCAAAGCCCAAACATGACCCAAGGGTCTTGATATGAACAAACTTGGTAGAGGTCCACTAGATGATGCTACATACAAAATATGAAAGCTGTCTGCCTTCTGGTTTCAGAGAAGAAAATTTTTAAAGATTTTTATTTTTTTACCCTTCATGCTCATAAGAGATAAAGGGATGCACCCATGCAAAGCCCAAATATGACCCAAGGGTCTTGTTATGAACAAACTTGGTAGAGGCCCACTAGGTGATGCTACACACCAAATATTTAAGCTGTGTGCTATCTGGTTACAGAGAAGAAGATTTTTAAAGATTTTCGCTCTTTGATTCTATGTAAAAAGGGTTGGGCCCGGGCAAAGCCCAAATATGACCCCAGGGTCTTGATATGAACAAACTTGGTAGAGGTCCACTAGATGATGCTACATACCAAAGATGAAAGCAGTCTGCCTTCTGGTTTCAGAGAAGAAGATTTTTAAAGATTTTCATATTTTCACCCTTTTTGTTAAGGGTAAAGGGAAAGTTAAGGGTGGATTTCATTTATTTGAACAACTTTGGTAGAGCTTGACCCAAGGAACATCCCTGCCAAGTTTCATCAAGATTGGCCCACTGGTTTAGGAGGAGAAGATGTTTAAAGAAATTGTGGACAACGCACGACGCACGACGCACGACGGACGACGGACGACTGACGACGGACGACGGACATTCTACGATCCCAATAGCTCACCTTGAGCACTTTGTGCTCAGGTGAGCTAAAAATGACAAAAAATAATTCCAATCAAAGCACTGAAAGCACTGGTAGTGCCAATTGTAAGAAAGAAATAGTTTTTGGTAATACAAATTTTAAACTTTCCTTCTTTGAAAAGCAACATGTGCAGTCTGATCTTCGTCTACACCTCCTGCCTAAGCTGGGTTATTCCAGGCTCAGCAAGACAAGGGTTAAGAAAACCAACCCATTAATTAAGTAAGTTCCAACCCCTTACCAAAAATCCTGTATACACCACCAAAATCTGTCTGTTTCAATATCATCTCACATTATGACCTGGATCTTCTGATGGAAACTGCAAAATCGGGTCCAGGGTTCTTGATTAGTTTCTGGATCTCTAATCAACATATACACATAGACACAAACAATGCACTTTGTTCCTTTAAAATGCTACAAATCCATTCTTTTCACTTGAGTTTACAGAGACCTTTTTGTTGAATTGCACATGCGCAATTTGATGACCTTAAGGTGTTCCAATATGGGAGACTACAGTCTAGATAAAATGGTCCATCAATGATGAATATATCAGAGTATGAAGGGCTATATTGTTGATGGCCTTCAGAATACGTTATTACAACAGATCCAGGATTTCTGTTACGGGAGTTCAAACATTTAAAAGGTGGGAGGGAATTTCTCTATTTATTACTGTCATCTTGCACAACCAATAATCTTCAGCACGTTGAGAAAAGCATTCTTTGGTATTATCATCAATTTTGAATCGAGAATCAAGAGGGATTAATCTAAGTTGTAAGAATTGTTTCCCAATGATGGCAATCAATGTAAAATAAATAGGTTTAAACAAAAAAATCAATTTTAGCAAAAAAAATTTCTACTTACAACTTAACTTGTCTTTTAACCCTTTTCATGCTGAATAAATTTTGGCTAAAAATTTTCATCAAAATCAAAGGGCAAAAAGCACTAAAAGTACCAACTAAAGGTCAATTTTTATATGAAAAACTAAATCTAACTACAATTCTGGTTTAAAAGTGAGAAACAGGTGGTGTAGCCCCTGTTCTTCAAAGGGGGGCATAATAAGTTTACAAACAATAATCTGTGAATTTCTTTTTCATTCTAACAGTTTTACAGGCATTGTAGTTTGGTTCTTTAAAACTGCACTGCCCAGGTTTGGCCAACGAAAAAAGCGTTGATAATACACAACACAGTGTGCCACTGTTCATCACTGGATTGTATAATCTTATCATATGGCAGTTTTGTTATATACAGTGCTGTCGGCTAACCCTGCGCACTTAAGAAAGTCAAGTACAAAATTCGTCTAAAGATATCGGTTTTACAAAACAAATCAATACACGAATGTACTCGTTGACCATTTTTGCTATGTAAAAGACATTTTATCTAGTACAAAATGTCACTAGAATTACCCAATCCGTTGATGAACAGAGGCACCGTCGCGTATTTTCAACGCAGTTTTCGTCGGCTAAACCTGCGCAGTCGAGGAAAGAACCTAAAAGTATGTCCGTAAGCTGTTAAAATTAAAATGAAAAACACTGAGACAAAACGGGAATCTTTTTGCTTTAAAATACACACATGAATTTTTTGTTTAAAATGGTGGAATTGATCAAATTTTGAGTATGAAAAATAGGTTGTTCTGCTTTTATGTTTAGCGGCCATTTTCTTAGTTTACATGACGTCATATAGCTGCGCAGCTTTAGACGACGCGCAGGATTACCCGACATGAGTGTATGTCTATAACATAGCCAAAAAGAGTTTCCTGCAGACAATGTAGCTCCCCCAAACCACAGGGAGATGTTCCACTGATCTTTTAAAATGAGTTGATTTCTAAGTCAGTTTATACCAAATCTGCATGAACAGTACATCATTTCATAGCAAAATGAATAAGCTATCATTGAATACTTAATTTCGAGACCGAACGCACTGTGTTTGCGAAGGCCAAACTAAAATGTCGGTGCAATTCGACGCCAATTTCGCAACTCAGACAATTTGGCAACTGGGCCCCTGTTTGTCTTTCTCCCTGAGGATAAGCCAACAGCAGTATTTTTTTTTTAATTTAATGCATTGTAACCATTATCAAGAATTTGGCTTCCATTTGTTGATATGCACATTACAGTGACTTACACCTTTCGGATTGAATTTGCATGAAAATGAAATTATTTGACTACAGTACTCTTTTGAATCCCCTCTGGATCTGCCGATGATTCGATCCTGTCAATTTACTCTAATCTTATGAACTAATGAAATAAACTATTTACTTTGTTTTCAGTCTTTAGTAACCTTCTGAAAACTTGAGAAAAGAGAGACAGAAATCAATTGACTATGAAAAGATACAAGAAAAATTCGTCGTCTGCTTGAACTTGAGTCAAGTTCAACGCCCAAAAAAGTGAGCTAAATCAAATTTCATCGTAAGTACTCCCCCCCCCTTTCTCCAAGGTAGGACTATTTGCTCGTGTGCCAACCTTATTAACTAATTTACCTCTTCGAACCTAAAACTACGTGAAAGTAGTAAGCCTCAACCAATACAGCATCATCCTGAACTGAAGTCAAGTTTGATGCCTCCCAAAAATGAGCTCTATCAAAATATTTTGTAAGTAGCCCCCCCACCAGGTAGGACTATTTATCCAAGTGTCAAATCTATCATACACCACCCTTCGTTTCGGACCCTGAATTTTTCGAACCTGTCTGAAAGTAAGTTCCACAATTTTATACTTATGTTTAACAACGTCTCAACATGGACCTTTTAATTTCTAGCTTCCTCCTAGTTCTTCTCGCACTAGGCAACAGTCTTCTACCAAATCAGCTCCAACTGAGTGAACTAGAAATTGAGTACCAAGAAATCCCGAAGTTCCACAGCATATTTGTAGCAAATAGAACCTACAAAAATAGACATCAAATCATTAGAGGTAAAACAACTCTCCTCTTCCTTCACTGCTTGTTGGTCAGTCAATGTGGAGACATTGAAACAAATCCGGGACCAAACAGCTCCTCCTCACAGTACCCCTGTGGGCACTGTGGGCAGCAGGTGACTTGGGACCAAAAGGGCATACTGTGCGACAGCTGTGATATTTGGTTTCACTGTGATTGCCAAGGTATAGGTGACTCCACATACAACCGCCTATCTGATTCTCGTTTTGCATGGTTTTGTAAGCACTGTGGATCAACAAACTATTCAAACTCCCTTCAAGAGTCCCTGGACTCCATCAATGATACAAACACATTCTCACTACTACAGAACAGCCATCTATCATCCAATGTAAGTAATGTTAACAACATATCCCTATCATCCAACCTAAGCATATCCTCTAATTTGCCTTCCACTCCTCCAAAAGCATTTTCAACACCAAAGAAACCCATGAAGGGTAAGCTAAAGCCCAAACCAAGTGAAAGGATATCAATTGTCAAT
The DNA here is from genome assembly GCA_948146395.1 of Fragum whitleyi. Lineage (NCBI taxonomy): Eukaryota > Metazoa > Mollusca > Bivalvia > Cardiida > Cardiidae > Fragum > Fragum whitleyi. The sequence goes on from OX411543.1 coordinate 81,503,742, forward strand.
ATCAATTGCAGATCCATTAAAAACAAGATACCGGACCTGCATCAAGTCATTGACCAAATCAAACCAGATGTCATCTGCTGTACTGAAACTTGGCTGAAGCCCAATATTCACACATCAGAAATTTTCCCAAACAACTTAAACTACCAAGTTTTCAGGGATGACAGAACAACAGGTCAGGGTGGTGGGGTACTCACAGCTATATCTCGCAACCTTATAAGTCAAGAGCAACCTGACCTGAAAACCAACTGTAACATCAACTGGGTAAAAATTTGCATACCAGGTACAAAAGATATTTTTGTTGGCACTTTCTATAAACCACATGAAAATGATGCAGATGCCCTCTCTGAATTGTGGTTATCGGTATCTAAACTCCCCAAAAACAGTATTATCTGGTTACTTGGAGATTTTAATCTCCCAGATATCGAATGGTCAACCGAAACCACTAAACCTAAGTGCAAATTTACACAATTATATGATACCTTCCTGGATAACATCCGTCATTTCAACTTGCAGCAAATGGTCAACCTCCCGACTAGATGTGGAAACATCCTAGATCTATTCCTAACAAATTACCCCACCTTAGTACAAACTACAAAAACTCTTCCAAGCCTTGGGACATCAGATCACGATATAGTCTTCCATGAGCTTAACATTAAACGAGGTCGACCCTCTCAACCTATCAGACCCATTAAGCAATTCAATAAAACAAACTGGGAGGGCTTCAAGCTTAAACTGCTTGAATTTAGCAAGTCCTTTGAGCAGTATGGCCATACAGATCCAAACAAGGCCTGGTTAAGCTTCAAACAGGAAATCCATCAACTCAGTAGTCAATTCATACCAACTAAAATGTCAAAGCTGCGTCGCGATCTACCATGGCTAACTCATTCAATACTGAGGCTTATACGTAAAAGGGACAAACTTTATTCTAAGGTCAAAAAATCTAGAAATGACCCTCTATTAATAAATCGACTCAAATCTCTGAAATCATCAATCCAAAAACAATTAAGACAAAGTTATTGGTCATATCTTGATTCAGTCATCCTTAATGGGGACCCACAAAACAACAAGAAATTTTATTCATTTATAAAACAGCAAAAAACAGAGAACAGTGGTATTGCTCCCCTAAAGCACGAAGGAGTCACATATACTGACCCAACCGACAAGGCAAACATACTCAATAGCCAATTTGAAAGTGTTTTCTCTAAACCCCAACCCTTTAGCCTAAAGCAGCTTTGTGATCAATTTATCCCAAACACATCAACACCAAAAATGCCCCCTATAAACATTTCAACTGAAGGTATTGACAAGCTCCTGCGTGGCCTATCCCCTAACAAAGCTGCTGGCCCTGATGAAATATCTCCTAGAATCCTTAAAGAGCTCCACCACGAAATAGCCCTAATCCTCAAGGTCATCTTCAATCTCTCACTAACAACTGGTATTGTCCCAGACGATTGGAGAAACGCAATAGTAGCCCCAGTTTATAAAAAAGGCCCAAAATCTAAAGCCAGTAACTACAGACCTATCTCCTTAACCTGTATTGTATCAAAAATAATGGAGCATATCATGGTCACAAACATCATGAATCATTTTGATAAGAACAATTTACTGAGCCAGTTCCAGCATGGCTTCAGAGCAAAACATAGCTGTGAATCACAATTGATCAGTTTCACCCAAGAAGCCTATGACAATCTCGAAAATGGTCAACAAACAGATATAATTGTCATGGATTTTAGTAAAGCCTTTGATAAAGTCGATCACAGCAAACTCATCTTTAAATTAAACAAGCTGGGAATCCATCCACTGATATCAAGATGGATAAAATCTTTCCTAAAAGATCGATCTCAGAGAGAAGTTGTTGATGGCCATTCATCAACTACCCTCCCCGTTCTCTCGGGTGTCCCTCAAGGTTCAGTGCTCGGTCCTTGTCTCTTCTTAGCCTACATAAATGATCTCCCAACCTGTATCAAAAGCAAAGCAAGGCTCTTCGCTGACGACACAATTTTCTATCTATCTGTGAAATCTATCTCAGATGCAAAAATCCTCCAAAATGATCTTAGAGCACTGGAAAAATGGGAACGAGACTGGGCAATGGAGTTCAACCCAGATAAGTGTGAAGTCTTGAGAATAACTCGCAAGAGAAAACCCTTAATATTCCCCTATATGCTCCATAAAGTCCAACTTAAATCTACTGAGGCTGCCAAATATCTAGGGGTGACGATCACTAAAGATCTAAACTGGTCAAATCACATAAACAACATCACGGTCAAGGCCAATAACTCCCTTAGGTTCATTAGAAGAAACATCCGTACATCAAACCAGCAAGTCAAGACCAAAGCCTATACAACTTATGTCCGACCCCAACTTGAATACTGCTCTTCTATTTGGCACCCCTGGCAAAAAACCCATTCCTTCAAAATAGAAAAAATCCAAAGAGCCGCCGCACGGTATGTCTATAACAACTACGACTTTACAAGCAGTGTTTCCAGTATGCTACAATCCCTAAATTGGAGGACCCTCCACCAACGGCGTATACAGTCCTCACTCATATACTTTTACAAGATAAAGAATAGCCTAGTATACGTCGACCACAGCCACCTAACACCCACCCGTAACCTTAATTACCTTATTCCACAGTCCCGTACTCAATATCATTGTAACTCATTTTTTCCCAGAACAATCCGCCTGTGGAACTCCCTACCATTTGAAGTTAGTCTAGTCCAAACCTTGACATATTCTCCTCAAGGTTGGACTCGGCATCCTATATGTAGTATCTTCAGTCCTGTTTTTATCCTTTTATCCTTTTATACTTTTCCACTAATCTTTTATCTTTTTAGCGCAAATTCTTTACTAACAATGACCCGGTGGTAGGTGATCCCTCCCATTAATAATCAGTATTGATTGCCTGGGAGTACCAAGTAGAAGTAGAAGTAGAAAAAAGTGACTGCAACGAGATCTTTTATGAGCTAATGGGCTCTAATTAGTCTGTTTCCATTTTTGCAGTGATTAGGTTTCTCTTACCTCTACTCATAACACATGACAATATCTTGAGCAGCAGCAACAAATGAAGATTTGTTTTCTAATCTCATTATCTCACGTCACAGCAGGAGGCTGCCATTTGTAAACAATAATACGCCCCCAGTGATCAAATCAAGGTAGATAATCAGGTAGTACCATAAGATCAAAGCCACAAGAGTATTGATCCTTGTCATTTGAAAGACCTTTCAATTTCTTAGTTTTTTCCTATTGGAGATTTTCAATTTTACTAATTATGGAAGTTGGAATATACATGAAGGCTACGCGCAACATTTCCAACAATTTCCCATGTGCACCGTAGTAGGACTCAGATCAGCCTGTGCATTTTTGTTGGTATTTGTCCAAATAGCCAAATAATTTTTTCATAAATGTGGAAGATAAACCAAAGGTGTATCTGCCATTACATACATGACATACATTATGCTAGTGCGCATTAGAAATAAATTCATTTCGAAACATTTCTTTGGTAAATGATCATAACATTGAAACTACAGATTATTCAAAAGTGGACAGAGGACATTCATCTTTTGCCAAAGTCCATTTATCACCTTTACCCTATATATTATTTGATGGTCGCCTTCTAATGTGCATAAATTTCAAAATTTTAGCTAAGCCTATGTAAACTACAGGATGAGCTTACTTATGAAGATTTCAACTAACTAGAGCTGTGACCTTGAGCTATCTGAAATATTTCTTTTTATGGTATTTCTACTCATGATGGATATCAAAAAATCTGCAAGCCATTCATTACAGCAGGAGATATGCTCCAGTCAGGTTCAATTTTGATATTTGACCTTCAGCTTTTATCTTGACCTAATTTCTTTCAAATAGCAATCCTGCTCACCATAAAGAATAATTGTATAAACTTATTTTGAAATCCATTTTTTAATTGTTGAAGATATGCTCTGGACAAGCTCAATTTTAATGTCTTATTTTCATTGGGAAATGAAACCAATTTTTCAGCCAATTAGAACATACAAACATTGATGGAATAATAAAGAATTAAATTATTTTGAAATCAAATCACGAATATAGAAGATTATGCTCATGACCAGACAAGTTTTATCGTTTGACATTCAGCTGTGACCTTGACCTTCGATGTATTCAAACAAATTCTACGGATGCCACTAGTTCTCATCAAGGGGAAGAACTGTACCAGTTATTTTGCAATCCAATTCCCTTAATGTTGGCCTGTGACCTTGACCTTACTCAATCTAATATCTACACAAGACACAAGAAGTTGTCAAGGGGAACAACTGTGCCTAGTTACATGTGTATTTTGAAATCCATTGACAAATTTAGAAGTTAGACTCTGGACAAGACTAATATGATCATACGACCTTGAACAAGGACCATTATAACTCTTTGCATTATTAGAATACAAATCAAAAGGAACAATTTGATGACCCAGCACAAAACAGTTGTAGCTGCCTATATGTTTGTAGGCAGTCACAACTGTTTCACAATGAGCCATCTAATTGTGCCAAGCTATTTTGAAATCCATTCATAAATGTAGGAGATATGCTGTGGACAAGACCAGTTTTACTGTTTGATCATGACTTATGACCTTGGGCTAATCCATATAAACTCTTTGACAATTGTACTCCTAAGGACAACAACTGTGCATTTTGTAATCCTTTGCTCAAGACATGAATATGTCACTTGACATTAAAAAGTTACCCTGTTGACCGTCAGCAGTGATCTTGATCTTGGCCATATCTAGACAAACTTTTGCAAGGCACTTGTATTCACCCAGAGGAACAAAGGTTACTGTGTCAAGTTAATATGAAATTCATCCATTAGTGAAGAAATTATGCTCCAGAAAAATTGTGACACACACTGTCCCACATGCACACCCAATCAGACAGTGGTTACTCTATATGCAAATAATTTTCATTCAAATTAATCTAAATTGGGCAAAAGATCCAAGATGACAGACAGATTGAGATGATATAATCTTTTATATTTTTTTCTTTTTCTGATGATAAGTTAGGGTTGGGAATGATAACAGATGATAAATCAAAAGAAACTAGTAAATAACATTTAATTTTCTTTTTTAAAAATCAAAATAATATTTGGCACAACAAAATAATGCATACCGGGTATTTATGAAATAATTTCATTTTCATGTTGGTGTGTCCATGAATAAAGAATGATGGAGGAGGAGTTAAATGGAAAAAGTAAATCCGAAAAGCCTTTTTTAGTTTTTTATAATTTGTTTACGTAAAACGTCATTGTGAAAAGGAATAGTAATACGATAAAACCAATATTCTGATATTCAATTTTGAATGAAGCTTCAACGAATAATTGAATATTCAAAACGAATTTTCAAATTTGATTTTTGCTATTTTTTCCAATCCCTAAAAATAAATGAACTAGAGCTGCTTGAGCAGCTGATTTGCTCCACAGGACTGAATCTACTGACATGATTACACGATAATTTAAGTGAAGTGTTTTCAAGTTTCACATGCTGAAGTATTGCTGCAAAGAAAAATTCATGACTGATGAATAACATATAGAAAATTGACCTCCACCTGTTAATCCTTGTCATGCTGTACCTAGAATATTCCTGCTTTGGCAGGAGCTATAGATCAACATCAGCCTGCACATATGTGCAGCCTGATGTTAGTTTACACCACCTGTTTCTCACTTTCAAACTAGAATTGTCAATAGATTTAGTTTTTCAAATAAAAATTGACCTAAAGTAGATGCTTTCATTCAGTGCTTTTTGCCCTTTGATTTTGATGAAATTTTTTAGCCAAAATTTAATCAGCATGACAAGGGTTAAGATACATATTTTTCATCCAATCACAATAATTTTGTGTGGTCTCATTATGGGTTACCAAAGGAACATTCCAATGAAATTTGGTTGATATCCATCAGTTAGGTTCTGAGAAAATAATTTTCAAGGTTTTCACTTTAACATTTGGAGAAATGAACGCCCATAAAAGACACATTTTCATCTGATCAAAATAGTTTTTTGTAGATTGATAAAGGAGATAAAGGATTATTGAAGGATCATTCCATTGAATTTGGTTAGATTCTGAGCAAATAGTTTTCAAAGTTTCCACAATATAACATATAGAGAAATGACCTCCGGCCATAAAAGACACATTTTTCTTCTCATCACAATATTTTTTGTAGACTGATAAAGGATCACCTAAGGAACATTCCAGTGAAATTTAGTTGAAATGATCCATCAATTTGATTCTAAGAAAAGTCACCTATAACCATTTACGGTAATTAACCAACATTAAAGCCTTGTTTTTTCAATTGGAACAAAATCCTTGAACAACTTTGACAGAGGGTCAACCAAGGATCATTTCTGTGATGTTTGGTTAAAATCCATCAAGCAGTTTCTGAGAAGATTTTTAAAGAAAAAGTTTACAACCGGATCCACCAACAGACACACACAAAGACACAGCGCAATGACAATAGCCGCAGTTGCCTATGGCCAGTGGAGCTGAAAATTAATGACATTGACATTTGGAGAATTTAACAGGAAATGAAGAGTGTCATTTATCACATGGGTTATATAGGGCCTTCTCTGGACTGAAATTTCTTGTCACCAACACTTTGGCCAAATCAAAATAAATGAAGCCAAATTTGGATTTTAGGAGCCAAACTTGGAGCCATTTTTCTTCTAGAATTATTCTTGATAAAATCTTATGTTCCTTTTATATAGCTCATCTTCGAGGGTGATTGTATTTTTTAATGTCAATTAACATTTAATCGATAGTTAATTTTTGTAAAACAATCACAGAAGTGTTATGGGTAGCCAAGAGATTACCAGTTGACACACATGCCTTTTGCCTCAATTAATTTTCGTCACTCGTGAGCTACACAATATCCTCTCAGCCCATGTCAAAATCAATAATCGCTGATAGGTCACCAGGCATTTTTGTCGTTGGTCATTTCGCAAATTTCATTTTTTTATCCCCAAATTCATTTCATTTTCACATTTGGTGATAATGGCAACCCCCAGAGAAGAACTTATATGACATCAAAAACATCATATTCACACAAAAGATGATGGTGAGCACAGTTATCAACATCGTGAAATTGACAATCATCCCGATCAAAACCATTCCAAATCCCTCCCTCAGTGCTCTATTCATTGAAAACACACACTCCAATCATTCAAAAACACTTTTAACTCACTGGAAAATATAAAATCAACAATGTCTTTCAAAATAAAACAAGAGCTTTGCAGAGCGGTGCATATACGCCCAATGGGGCTTGTCAGTAACCTTGGCTTGTCAGTGACGTGAGCTTGAATGATAGCTAAAAATATTTCAAACAGACAGACAAACAACTAGTGCCATAACATAGTATGACCTTTTGAGTGTAAATTGAAAATGATTTTATGCACAACTATAAGCCAAACAGTTATTTTGCAAGTTTCAGTTTATTCCAATTGAAAGTGTGAAGAATTGCTCGCAAAAGGTATATAGTGAATTTCAATCAATTCAAGGGCAGATAATACAAGAAAGACCCAAGCTTTTTGAATTTCTGAAGTCTTATGCTTACCCAAATATCAGAGTTACATTATGACAAGATTCATTTCAATCCAATTAAATTTGTAGGAGTTGTGCACACACAGGCACAAAAAAAATCTGTAAATTTAAACTATTTTGTGAAGAAAAGGGCAGATTAATCAGGAACTACTTTAAATATCAAAATATATTTAGTCCTAAGCACAAATAGACAACCTACAGAGTCATTATGGCAAGTTTCCTTTCATCCCATCCAAAATGTAGGAGAAAATGAGCTGACAAGAAATTTTGTTTTTCATCAACTCAAGGGCATATATTCAAAGATAACTCAAGAATGACTGGAGCATTTTGAATTGAAAAGTCTAATGTAAAATTAGACATCATAGAGAGTAATTGTGTCTAGTATCAGCTCATTTCAATTGATAGTTAAGGAGGAGTTGCACACAAAATACAGTGATTTTCTTTTAATTCAAGGGCAGATAATTCAAGATTTCTCAGTAATGACTGGAGCGATTTTAATTTCAAAGGTCTTATGCACAACTAGACATCATAGAGGGTAATTGTGTGTAGTTTCATAGTTTCAGCTCATTCCCATTGATAGTTTAGGAGGAGTTGCGCACACAAAAAACAATGATTTTGGTGTAAATTCAAGGGCAGATAATTCAAAATTTCTCAGTAATAACTGGAGCGATTTGAATTTCAAAGGTCTTATGCACAACTAGACATCATAGGGAGTAATTGTGCCAAGTTTCAGCTCATTCCCATTGTTAGTTTAGGAGGAGTTGCGCACACAAACAAGAGGCCCAAGAGGGCCTGTATCGCTCCACTGGCTTTAAAATCTTTAGACTTTCATTAAATAAAGCTTTCTTTAAAATGAATATATTAACACTCCAAAATTTCCTAAGACCTATTTAATAATGATTAACTGGTTCTGGTCCATATTGCATCAAAATACTCAATCACAATGAACCTGCAACCCTTTACCCATCTTATTAAAACATAAGGTTCAAAAGGAGATGTTCAAAGATTTCGGGCTCAAAATAGGCCCTGCCTGCCACGCCCACATTTATGACCAATCAAAATTTCTTGAACAATTTAAGTAAATAGTCACCCAAGAAACATTCTGGTAAAGTTTCATTGAAAATGGCTGAGTGGTTCCGGAGGAGATAACGTTCAAAGATTTTGGCCTCAAAATAAGCCCCGCCCTGCCACGCCCATATTTATGGGCCAATCAAAATTCTGCAAATATTTTTTGAAAAGAGACACTCAAGGAACATTCTGGTAAAGTTTCATCGAAATCAGCCAAGTGGTTCAGGAGAAAATGTCATTCAAAAATTTTGGGCTCAAAAAAGGGCCCGCCTTGCCACGCCCATATTTACGGACCAATCAAAATTTCTTTAACAATTTAAGAAAAGGGTCAATCAAGGAACATTCTATTAAAGTTTCATTGAAATCGGCCCAGTGGTTTAGGAGGAGATGTCGTTCAAAGATTTCGGGCTCAAAATAAGCCCCGCCCTGCCACGCCCATATTTATGGGCCAATCAAAATTTCTTGATCAATTTAAGTAAAGGGTCACCCAAGGAACATGCATGCCAAGTTTCATTGAAATTGGCCCAATGGTTTTGGAGGAGAAGATTTTTAAAGATTTCAAAGTGAAAAAATGCCACGCCCTGCCAGGCCCATATTTGGGGGCCAATCAAAATTCTTTGAACAATTTAAGAAGAGGGCCACCCAAGGATCATTTCTACCAAGTTTGGTTAAAATCCGCCCATTGGTTTGGGAGGAGAAGATGTTTAAAGAAATAGTTTACGCACGGACGCACGCACTCACGACGGACACTCCGCCATGACAATAGCTCGCTGGCCTTCGGCCAGTGGAGCTAAAAATTGCTAACGGACGGAAAACCGACAGACAGACGACTGAGGCCATGACATAATACGACCCTTCGGGCGAATAAAAAGCTAGAAAAAAAGTGATTTCACAGACATAAATTAAATTTTATACATATTCTATTCAAAGGGAATAATGAATATCATAAATTTTGTTCATCCTAAACATTTATGATGTTTCATACTGGAAAAAGCAGAAACTGTTTTTATCAAAGATTTTCTCTTTTTTTGCGCCAATACTTTTTACCACCTGAGATGAAAATAATTTTTCACTTCATCTGTTACCTCTTTCAATTTAGAATTCTAGTTTTAAATTTTGAATGATAGCATTGCCTACGGGTGCAACACTTGGCTGCAGGTATAGGATAATGCAAAAAATGTAAGTCAAGAATGGGCCATAACTCTTTAAAAAATACTTCCAGAGTTATCCTCTTGGTAGTCTCAGTAGCTCTAGTGAATATACATGCAAAGTTTCATAAAGATAACTTCAATAACAACAGAGATATGATTACTGCAAACAGGGTAATTTTGGTGGTGGTTTTATTTTGGCTACATTGGTGGCCAAGCTCTGAAGAACCAAAATTAATCCACTGCCAATATTCTTCATAATTAAATGAAAAAATCCTTCCTTTAGTTGAAAATGTAGTTTCAAATGATCAATTAGTCAATGATTATGGACTCTATAATAAAGATAACTATACCTACTTTTTCAAATTAACATGAGAAAACTGCTGAGGATGTTTAAATTGTTTATGTTTTCAGATACATTTTCAAGTTTTCAGTTGGTTGATATGATTATAATGAAAGCCCATGGAAAATGTGTGAATAAGTGGTTTACAAGGGTGTGAAAACAATCTATTGTTTACTTTGTAGAAAGATGGCATTACCATAGAAAAGTGTCGCTCTTATACTTTTGTCGCTTTGAACTATGGAATATGAAAATTGTTAAGATGTTTTATTTTGGCGATATAGATGTACCAAATAAATCCCGGCCAATTAATCGAAACACACAAAAAACCAAATGTGGACAGCGCCAATAAAAAGCCATTTACACAAAGTTAAACATTGTCACGCCTAGGCCAGTAACAACACCATAGCCAACACAAATGACACCAAGGTTATAACAATTCATCATGTTTTCTTTGAAAACCAGAGCTATTAAAATGGAAGTTGGTTTAATCAAACAAGAATTGAACAATTTATTTTGTTGGACCGAGATACATAACTGAATAGGAATAATCAATGAATAGACTGCTTCCATATTTTCCCTAATTTGTTCAAATTAACTCATCTAATCAAGAATGGACACAACAGAATGAAAAGCTGTTTTGAAATCCATGTTTTTTTTCTGTTCTTTTTTGTGGAAAAGGGAGAACTTTTTTACGAATACTTTTTTACCCTTTCCCAGGGAGATTCCTTTTCAGGAAAGTCTGACAATGAGTGGAAAACATAATAATTTAACCCTTATCCTGCTGAAATCTGTTTCAATTGTATTGGGACATTACAACCAGCCTGGGTAAAGTTTTTTCACAATAGTTATACAATTCATACTTAGTGTTTTGTATGAAAAGAAAAATATCTAAAGAGGTTGGGGGAATTCATTGAGATTCTCTTTACCACCAGCCAGCTTTTTGACCATTTATAGAAACTACCTTATTTCGAGGTACTTTATCAAACAGCAAAAAACCTGCGGCCCTCTCAATTGCATCTAATGGAGTCAAGAATGTTTTTAGAGGGACACTCTTCGTGGCAACATTAGGTATCACATATGACAGAATTTCAAAATTTCCAGAGTTATTTTCTATCACAATCACCTTGAAAAAATGGGTTGGTACAGCTACATTGCTTCTGCCGATAACTTCATACTTTATATATCGCTTTCCATCTGCTTCTTGGCTGAAAAGAAAATAAGAGGTGTTTGTGAAATAATAATTATCCTCTATTTTCTGTCAAAATTTTCACCTTAATTGATGACCTGGTCAAATAACCTATGTCCTTGTCATTAGGAGTTGTCTAAAATGAGAGGTAATTTCATACGAAATTAAAGCATTTATTATGTTCTTCAAGAGATCAGTGCAAAAACTATTGTAAATGCCTATAAACATTTTGCCACTTCTAATAGTTTCGCTCCGACCTTTGACTTGGAATGTATTTAAAGTTATTATAAGGTCCAACAAAAAGTTAATTTAACCCCATGAAAAACTAAACAAAAGCTCCGGTCTAAGTTCACAATTTCAAACGCATTTGTGAATTGTAGAGATATGATACTTTACACTAGCACTTGGGTACAGAGCAGGGTGAAATTTCTAAATCAATAGAATGTTCCAACTAGAAAGCCATGAATGGCTTGAGTCGCTCCACAGGCTTGAAATTCTTGTAAAAGCAAATAAATGTTTTGTCTAGATTTTTAGATATTTGGGGTTCTACCGATGTTGAAAATGATTCCATCAGTTACATTCTGAGAAAATGATTTTCATAGTTTCCACTATTTAACATATTGAGCAATGACCTCCGCCCATAAAATACATATTTTCATCCAATCAAAATAATTTTTGATACACTGATAAAGGGTCACTCAAGGATCATTCCAGTGAAATTTGGTTGATATCCAAAAATAAGATTATGAGAAAATGATTTGCAAATTTTCCACTATATAATATATAGAGAAATGACCTCCGCCCATAAAATGCATATTTTTCATCTGATCACAATGATTTTTAGTAGACTGATAAAGGGTCACCCAAGGATCATTCCAGTGAAATTTGGTTGATATCCATCAGTAACCTTCTGAGAAAATGATTTTCAAAGTTTCCACTATATAACATATAGAGAAATGACCTCTGCCCATAAAATGCATATTTTCCATCCGATCACAATGATTTTCTGTAGACTGATAAAGGGTCACCAAAGGATCATTCCAGTGATATTTTGTTGATATCCATCAGTAACATTCTGAGAAAATGATTTTCAAAGTTTCCACTATATAACATATAGAGAATTGACCTCTGCCCATAAAATGCATATTTTCCATCCGATCACAATGATTTTTTGTACACTGATAAAGGGTCACTCAAGGATCATTCCAGTGAAATTTGGTTGATATCCATCTGTTACATTCTGAGAAAATGATTTCCAAAGTTTCCACTATATAACATATAGAGAATTGACCTCCGCCCATTAAATGAAAATTTTCCATCCGATCACAATGATTTTTTGTAGACTGATAAAGGGTCACCCAAGGATCATTCATGTAAAATTTAATTGGTATCCATTGATTAGAATCTGAGAAAACTCACTTTTTACTATATATGGAAATTAGCCACGCCCATTAAATCCATGTTTTTCATTGGATCAAAATTTCTTGAACAACTTTGAAAGAGGGTCACCCAAGGATCATTCCTGTGGAGTTTGGTTGAAATCCATCCAGTAGTTTCTGAGGAGAAGATTTTTAAAGAAAAGTTTACGACCGGACGCACACACGCACGCACGGACAGACGCACGACGGACACAACACCATGACAATAGCCCCAGTGGCTTTCAGCCAGTGGAGCTAAAAACCTTTTTGCATCTTAACCCAGGGTTTTTTTAGGCTTAACACAGATTTAGATGAGATTTTCTGTTAAATTAGCAATTTCTCCCTTTAAATTGTCTCAAGTTTTCCAAATATATAATCTTCAGCAAATAAAAATTCCAGTTTGTGTAAATGGTTGCACAAACAGGTAAAAAGTTTTTAATCATTTTTGGACTATAACTTTAAGTATAACATACATTTTCTTCTTTTGAATACAAGAACTATAGCATCATTCTTTTTCAAATTGGAATGAACACTAATTTCATAGCCATTTAGGCAGTTTTTTGTGGATTACTGATGATTTTTATTTGTTACGAGTAACAACAAGAGCTGTCACTGTAAGATGACAATGCCCCCGACACCGCTTTGATAGTAATAAGGAAGTTATGGCCAATGTTAAAGTTTTTGGACGGAATGACGGACGGACGGACGGACGGACAGACAGACGGACAGACGGACGGACAGACGGACGGACGGACAAGTCAAATTTATTATGCCTCCCTATCGGGGGCATAATAAAAAGTTAGCCCAAGTGTCTTACGTTGGTAAGTATAAAGGCCCTGTGCACACATATGTATTTCTGTTCTTTCTAGCCAGACTGCGGGTATATTTTTCAAGATCATTCCATATTCCTCGATTGAAGCCTTCCCCAACCTGAAATTCATTCAACAATAATTAGATACTGAATTTTACCCTTATCCTACTGAATTTAAATTTCAAGTCAAATGAATGAAGTTTTTTTTAAAGTTAAGCAAGAGCGACTGTAAGTTATTGCTAACTAAAAAAAGCAGACTTATACCCCCCACCAGCACTTTGTCAAAATGTAAGTGCTATTAGTGCAGTATGTGTTTGTAACAAATATTGAGGTCATATGCAGCATTTGCATGAAGTTTCATGATTGTAGGTTGCTTGGTTCTTGAGTTAGAGTCTGGAAACGAACAAAATTGAACAAAAATTGAACGTGACCTTGACCTTTGACCTATGCGCCCCCAAAACAATAGGGCACTTCCTTGAGTCATAAGCAAAATTTGCATAAAGTTTCATGATTGTAGGTCGCTTGGTTCTCAAGTTAGAGTCCAGAAACGAAAATTGAACAAAGGCTGACTGTGACCTTGACCTTTGACCTATGTGATCCAAAAACAATAGGGCACTTCCTTGGGTCATAAGCAACATTTGTATAGTTTCATGATTGTAGGTCACTTGGTTCTTGAGTTAGAGTACGGAAACGAAAAGGTCTATGGAAGGACGGATAGACAGACAGATATGGTGAAACCAATATACCCCCTCTACTTCAAAGGTGGGTGGTATAACAACTATTATGCAGAAATCAGGCAGTGTAGGTTAAGACCTGACAGCATGTCTCAGACTTCAAAAAATACACATATTTTTTACCGGACAGTGGGTCTGGTAAAATTAAGATTTTTACCAGACAGAACTTAATTTCACCAAACAATCTCATTAAAAATCATCTCTGCGAAACCACTACGATATCTCTCTGTTACATAGATCAGGCAGGGGCGTAGCGGTAGGCAATATGGTGGATCTGATTTTAATGAGATTGTTTCATCAAACAGAACAATAAAACACATTCTGTATGTGGCTAGAATTTACCAGTCAGTCTGGTCCATGCACAACTAATCTGACTGGCATGATTTTTACCCGACATGTCAGTGAGATCAGCGGTATTTTTGTGAAGTCTGATGTCTGCTCAAATTGATCTTAGTCATTAGTGTCTGCCAAAGCTATGTTAACAGCAGGTATATGTCCTGATATGCAAAAAGGGCTTAACCCTTTCCTGTTTTACAAAATTTTGGACCTGTCCAAATTCAAAGGTTTTGCCGATGAAAATTTAAAGTGGATTTAATTTGAAAAATAACCATTCTGTAGGGTAGAAAATAGTGTGGAAAAGAAGAAATTGCTTGTCAGAAGCAATTTCTTCTTTTTTCACAATGTTTTCTCAATCATAAAATCACAGGCACGTTAAAAGCAGGGATTAAACAGCAAAGGGTTAAATGTTTCATGACTTTGTCTGCTTAGTTTCACTTCCATGAAAATGTTCAGAATTAGAAGTGAACTAGACTGTAGCAAAGCAGACCTATACCCCCCTACAAGTGCTTGTCAATAATGAAAAGCCATTTTCAATCAAAGGGCCATAACTCTGTCAAAAGTCAATGATTTGTAACAAAAATTTCACTGAAACACCTCTGCTTAATAATGATCACATCTGTAAAGTTTGTATGATATCTGCCCATTAGTTGCTGAGTAATTGAGCAGACAAAAATCTATGGACGGACCGATTGATTGATTGATTGAATGGAGTTTAATGCCGCTTTCAACATTATTTCAGTTATATCGCGGCGGCCGGAGCACCTAACAATGGATTCCTGGTATTTCGTTCACCTGTACTACCATTACATCCTTTCCTAGCCTCCGACTGCTATCTCACATAGGTTTACGATTATCTACCCATTGGTGAGAGACAAACGTCGGAAAGGATATTTGCCGCCATCGGGGATCGAACCCACGACTTCCAGATTGGAAGTCTTATGCCTAACCAACTGCGCTATGGTGGCGGCCATGGACGGACCGAAGGAACAACTGAAAAGCTGGCTCCTATATACCTCAAAACATAGTTTTGGGGGGTATAATTAAGTATATAAATCAGAGGGAGAGCTGGGTCAAGTACTCAGGTACCTTGGTTCTGAATCATTACTCTTTACCAGAAATATTGTTTAAGCACTATGTACATTTGTGGATCAACTTCAGAAAAGAATTGAAGACTGTCTTGGCTACTTATTTGCGAGCCACAGACTCATAACATCTGCGCCCATAAAAACAATGGTCCAATTTGTATGTTTGAACCCCTTTACAGAAATTCGGATCTGCCTTTGTACTAAGTTTTTAAATAAATTAATTTATTTACTTGAATGGGGTTTAACCAAGCTTTCAACAATCTTTCAGTTATATGAATATTGTTAGAGCTGGAGCACCTAACAATGGATTTCTAGTATTTCTCACACCATTACTACCATTACATACTTTCATAGCCTCCAGCTTTCCCACAAAGGTCTGAGATTATCAACCCATTTGTGGAAGATAAATAGTAGGAAAGGATGAGTGCCGCCATCTGGGATCGAACCCAGGACCTCTAGATTTACAGTCCAATGTGCTACCAACTGTGCTATGACGGGCGGCTTATAAACAAATACCAGTAATCATAAGGTAGTGGTGTACTTGCAGGTACTATTGGATCTCGGGTACTGGGGAACAAAAATTCTACCTGTCAAAGCTCTAATCAGAGGAATACAGTAACATACCATATTTATTCTTATAAACAATATAGGGAGCCAGGGATTAACTCTTGCTTCTAGGACCCAAGGCCTGTAAGTTTTATCAAGGACATGTACTAGCTGCCATGTTGCAGGTATTAAGAGCCTGTAGTGATTGTTCAACTTAGTCTCTAAACCTTGCAGAATATGGATATATAAATTTGCTGTTTCCCATTCTTAGAATTTTTATGATAATCAAAAGGAAAACATTGTGGTAAAGAGGAGAAATTGAGGCAATTTCTTCTTTTCTCACACTGTTTTCCATCAAATAGTTTGTGTTTCTTTATGATTTACAATTATTTTTAATTTTGATATATTTCGAAAGAATTAATACAGTTTCTTTGAATGACCCCAGCGCTACAGATCTACAGATAGAGGGGGTATTTTTGGATTTCAAATAAGATTATTTCAACTATACTTGCACAAATCCTATATTGTTGGTACTCATTGGAATCGTCTGGTCAAGACAGTTCAAATAAGTACCCACAACATAGGGTTTCAATGAGACTGGCATTACCCCTCTCATCTTTACCTCCACAGATAGA
The DNA here is from genome assembly GCA_948146395.1 of Fragum whitleyi. NCBI lineage: Eukaryota > Metazoa > Mollusca > Bivalvia > Cardiida > Cardiidae > Fragum > Fragum whitleyi. The sequence goes on from OX411543.1 coordinate 81,520,605, forward strand.
GGAAGTATTTTGGATTTCGGACCTGTAATTACTAGGTAAACTGTTGATTTTAGAACCAGCAAGACCTGCAGGTTTGTTTCTTATGTCCAAGCTGAACAAAACATTTAGTTGAACAGTGAACAGGGAATTTTTTTATTCAGTACCATTACCATTATCTAAAGTAAACTATCTATCAAAAGGATGGTTGTTTTACTTTTTCAATTTTCTCCTTTAATTCAAGGTCTCTTCTTTACAATCAATTAAACCTTGACTTTGAACTGTGCTTATTTCACCAGGAAGAGACCAAAACCTTGTAACTTCAGCTTTATTTAAGCTATAGTAATGAGGTTAGGTTGGCCCAAAACCAATTTACTGTAATTCATATATAATATTCAAAAAATATACCTCACTGTGTGAAAGAAACTCACTTGTGGTGAAATATTACTCAAAGTAAATGTCTGATCCATTGCAAATTGACTATGTCGGTGGTTCCCTGCAGCTGCTAGGTGACCTCTATCAAACCCACTACCCTTAAAGTCTCGAAGATAAGTTCGAAACTTCTCATGTATTTTATCATCTTCAAAAAATTTAGAGTTTTCTCTGTTGGCAGAGTTTTTATCTTTCACATGGGGAAGTTTGTCTGGAGACAAATGTTCAAACACCCAGTTGGCATTTCTATTTCTTCTGTCATACGAAAGAACAAAGTCATTGAAAACACGAATGTTATCAAGAGATGGGTAACCATATTGCATTATCACAGATGCGTTCGAGTTCAACACACTAACATCGCCCCTGTCATAAGGTCCATTTATTGGTGAGGCAGCATGGATTGTAGTCCAAGGGAGATTACTCTCATCTGATTGTTTTGATTTTAATCGTTCGTACTTAGCACCTAAAAATGCTCCTATTCCTATTGAACACGCGGATATTATTGGAAGAATGTTCCTTCTTACAGCGTTCATAGCAAACCCTGTGATGAATTGTTCTGGATTCAACAATCTTGACAAAACTATGGGTTTTACCCAATTTCTTATTCTAAAATAGTAACCGGAAGTTGACGTGGACCATTGTACTTAGCTTGATAGGAGTCTCAGGGTCCAAGACGTCGTCTGTAACTGTAATGTAAATTTTATGGGTATTTTATATAGCAAATAAATCATTATGCTTAATTTTTCTGAATAATTTCAAGATATGTGTTTTAAAATTTACCACTGGTCCATCAGTTTATTCTATCACAATTCGATTCAAACAACCCGCACCTCCCACAGAATAGAAGTGGTAATGATCTTAGTCTATAAATTTTAGGTAACATTCTTGTTGTGTCATTACACTGTGGTATTCATTGTAGAAGACGTCAGCAACAGAGAACAATCACAATGGCATCAACGAGTAAACGGTAAGTTGAAGGGGAACTGTGGCATCAATTATAGATTAGATTAATTAATACTGGCTCGGACAATGTTCCCACTGACTTTTAAATTTGGGGGTGAAAACAGTCATTTTACAGCATACTTGTACCCCCCTTTACATGAAACAAAGAAGGCTTCTTGCAAAAATTGGGGGTACAAGATTCAAATTGGGGGTGAAAAACCTCCATTTGAGGGTTTTTGGGAACCCTGCTCGGATCCAATAAAGATTTTCAACTCTCACTTGATAATGAAATGAATTCTCTCTGCTGATATCCTATTAATAATTGCTATACAATTAGCAGTAAAACACATCCAGGACTGAAAAATTACACATTAGTAGTAAAAATTGCTTCAGTTCAAGGGTAGTGGATTCGTGGAATGGTCTTACAACAAAAGTTGTTATTCCCCTAAAATAAACTGTTTCAAGATCAAGCTTAACAACCATTAGAAAAAAACGTCCTTTTAAGTTTGACCCGCTATGCTACTCTCAAGTAACAACAAACAGCCAAAGTTACAAAATCAGATGGTCACAGACTTACCCATGATGATCCTGGGATCATAAGTAAAGTTAAACATTTTTAGTGACAGCCAATGCGCAGTTGGCCATCTAGTCCTGGGTTGGGAGGCCAACTCTCACAGATCAACCATCATTGAAGTTAAAGGTGATATACAGGAATTAGAAAACTCTGGGGTCAAGGTAGAGATTACTTGGACATCTGGACATTCCGATATTAAAGGCAATGAGTTGGCAGACAAGTTAGCAAAGGAGGCAGCTGAAGAAGCAAAAGAGATGGAATTGAAAGATCTTCCCCCAGTATTATCTGTGGGTGACATTAAAACAGCAGCAAAAGATTCAGTTAGGAAGAAATGGCAAGAGAGGTGGGATATCTCTGAGAAAGGCAGAAGTTTGTCCTGTAATAGACCTACAGTTGGTCACAAGTTAAAGCATAACTTTGTTACCTAAAAAGGAGAAAGTATTATTTCCCAGCTACAAACTGGCTACATGAGACTAAATGAGTATTTAACCCTTGTCATGCTGAACCCGGAATATTCCTGCTTTGGCAGGTGGTATAGACAAAGATCAGCCTGCACATATGTGCAGTCTGATCAAAGTCTATACCACATGATTTTCATTTTTAAACCAGAAAAATTTAAAGAATTTATTTTTGAAATAGATACTTTGTCACATTTAGTGCATCCAGTGCTTTCAGGACTTTGATTTTAATGCAATTTTTGCCTTGAATTTTATTCAGCACGACAAGGGTTAAACAAATGCAAATTGAGTGATGATAATCTCTGCCAATGTGGAGAAATCTAAACTGTCAAACATTTCTTGATTGAATGCCCAAAGTTTGAAAGCAAAAGAGAGATTATGAGAAAGAATTTATTTGAACAGTTTGGAATCATCCATCTAGACACAAGTGTTTTGCTTGAAGCAAGAGAGGACGATAAATTTAAAGTATTGAGAAGCACAATCCTATCAGAATTAGAGACATTTGTGGTGGAAAGTGGCCGTTTCACCACACCAGCCTTTAACTAATGTTGTGCACCACCTTAATACCGCGAGAAAGTACATGTAACTGATATATCTTCATAGTATACTAAAGAAGATTACCCTTTAGGTTATGTCATACTGTGGCTGAATGGCTGAATACCGACAATATTCATAAATCATATTACAAAAGAACTGCTAGACATTCTTGAATCTTCAGATTATATTTTTTACTTAAACATACATGAAAAAGATATTTGCATCACAAAAGCATCAATTTAATGTAACAAATTTCATAGAATGCACACTTCTGAATCATACTTTTCAGCATAATAATGATCAAAGGCAAAAAATATTTACTCCTTTCGAATTCAGGTCGAAAGGGACCTTCTTTGAAGTTAGTAAAGCATGGACCCTGGCCATAAAACAGAGGCTGAGTCTAATCTTTTTGCACTTGGCTGATTGTCTGAATCCAGATAGAATGATCAGTGCCGTGAGGATCATTAAATTTTTTTCAGCACACTTGATCATGCTCAAGGTGAGCTTTTGTGATCATTGAATGTCTGTCATGTGTCGTCCATTGTCCAGTATCAACAATTCAAGTGTTTATAACACTCAAGCGGCCACAAATGTGACCCAATCTTCATGAAACTTGGTCAGAATGTTTGCCAGGTCACATGGATGAACCCTATTGAATATATTTGAAAATGGGATAATTCCACACCATATCACAGGAAAAGGGGCCATAATTTCATGTTAACACTCTAGAGGCCACAAATTTTTATGGCCCAATATTCATGAAACTTGGTCAGAATATTGGTCAGGTCATAAGGATGAAGACTAGAGATAGTCAGAAGGATCCCTGCTATTTCACAGGAAAAGGGGCCTATTTTTTAGCTGAGGAGAAAACCCGAGGTATTGCTATAGCCTTCATGTCGTCATTGTCGTCGTCTACGTCATTGTCGTGTGAAAACTTTGACAGTTTGTGATATCTCTGGTTCTACTGAAAGCATTTACTTGAAACTTGGCAGATGTTCACCATCAAAAGAGCAAGCTATACTATCAAGGGGGATGCATTTTGAACAAATTATGCCCCTTTTTGGACTTAGATTTTTTCCCACCATCCAGCACTCCAGCACTCAACAGCCGTGCGTAGGCACCCGTAGGCAGTGCTCTTGTTTCTTGTTTACAATAATGATAAAAATAATAATAACAACTTTATTTAAAGGGGATACATATTTGGTTTCCCAATCTTCCATATGGTCCTTATAAAATTGGTTCAAAAATCATACAAATATTTACACAATATTAAACATAATGATCAACAAATGACAACAATGATTAATCCATTTCCTAACACTCCAGCTTTTTAACACCTTAGGAAAAGCTTTTTGGAAATATTATGGAAAATGAAGAAATCACCTGAGGCCACAAAAGTTAATGTGGCCCACTCTTTGTGAAACTTTGTTAAATTGTCTGTCGGGTCACAAGGATTAACCCTTTTGGAATTGGGAAGGATTCATTTGATATCACAGGAAAATGGGGCCTTAATGACAAATTTCTTGCTTACACTCTAGGTGCTACAATTCTGGTACAATCTTCTTAAAGTTTTGTCAGAATGTATAACTAGTCAACAGGATAATCACTATTGAAAAATGTATTGTTCTTTGAGAAAATACAGTAAAAGGAGCATTTATTTTCTTTATGAGTTTATCCACTCTATGGGTAATTTTCTCAGTGTTTCAGTATGTTTTGTCTTGTCAAAGGATGAATCCCTTCATGAAACTCGTTTAGAAAAGGCTAGAAACTTATACAGGGATCAAAGGAATAGAATAATGTCTTTCTTTGAAAAAATTAATGGTCATTTAATGATCTTTAAAGCATTTAGATTTGCTAAGAAAGGAGTCAAGGATACAAAGATGAGCAATGTAGGACCATCATTGTCCTCTTGTATATAAATTTTCAACCGAGGATTAATTGATCTTTCAATTTGGACCAGTCTAAAATTTTTACAGCAGGAAAGTATCAAAATACATTTTCAAAATGTAGTTTTGTCCTGTTATGCAAATTTGGGCATGAACTTACAACCATCCAATTACATTTCAAGCATCCCACCCACTTGACCTACTAGCTAGACAATATCTGTTTCTTGAAACCCAAATGAAAATAACTGTAATTAAATTAGATGTGCCCCATGGGTCCAGATAAGAGGAGGTAAAGCCAGTCTTAAATCTTTATATTAAAATTAAACCCTGTGTTGTGGGTACTCATTTGAAGCGTCTCCATGAGATGTTTGAAATGAGTACCAACAAAACAGGGTTTAGGTCGAGACTAGTGAAATATTTGACCCGTTAAGAGGGACCATCTGGGTTGGGCATAAAGTGTCGACCCCAGTCAGACTGCAAGGATTGCACAGACTGACTAGGGTCGAAACTTTTTGCACATAGCGTATTTTCTGAATCTACAATGATTAATTTACCTCCATGTGAAAGAATTTTTGAATTACAAACTCTGGTTGACCTTTCAGCAATTGCTGAACCAAATCTCTTTTCCAACTATTTATCTAACAGAGTTCCCAGATGGTCCCTTTTAGCCTAATGGATCACATATTTGAATTTTAAAACCAAAATATCCCCTCTATCTGTAGCTCTGTGTGTCCCATTTAATGGGCTCAGTGTAAAACAGTTGTAACTGCCTATAAACATATAGGCAGTTACAACTGTTTTGTGTGATCAATCAATTTGTTTATTTCTACAGAAGTAAGGCCCAGCTCAGCTGTCCGCAGCACCCTGATGCACCACTAGTTGAGGATTATCATGCTGGTGATATGATCTGTCCAGAATGTGGGCTGGTTGTTGGTGATAGGTAATTAATGCTTTAACTGATATATCAAATAGTTGGTCTCATTGTTTTTACTGAAATTCAAGATTTATCTAGGTGGAATAAGTTGAAGACTATCTTTATAAAAAGTTAGATTGGGAATGGATTTCTCTATGTTTCAATTCAACAAAATCTCTTTAATTAGTTATAAACTCATATTTTAGCCTGTACATGGCATTTTCAACAATTTGACATGTGAGTAAACTGCAAACACTGAGCAACCTAGGTAGCCTTATATAGCAGCTATAAGCTTGCCTGACTGTCATAAAACACCCCATATTGTTAAAAATCCAGGAATGTGGAAAAATGGATTTTCTCCACTTGTCCCTTGACAAGTGAAAGATGAGTTTCTGCTTGTCCAGGATCAAAATGAACTTGTCTCCAAAAAAGAAAATAGATGAAAATTGAGAAAACATTGTCCTTAGTGAAGAAAATGTTGAAGCCCAGCATGTTCTTCATCAAAAATAAAGTTTTCTACCCTATGATACAAACATAAGGCCAATTAGTCTATCAAATCATTTTAGAACCATTCCACGATTTGCTCTGGTATTTACCGTACTTGTCCATGGACAAGTGGCCTTGAAAAATGTACTTGTTCGCAGGTAGAAAAGCCTTTGTCTGACAAGTCAGGCATGGGAATTCCACACCCATGATATATCTGCAAAGCATGTCGTGAAGTGCATGCTAGCCAGAGTCTTTTTTTTCCAACACATAATGCCATTCAAAATTGTAAGAAATTTCATGCACATGCTTATTTCAAAATTTTGTTTGATTCTCTTGATTTTACATGGGATTTCTTTGGAGATAGGTCAGGTCACATATTTATCAGAATATTTGCCACAGGCTTTGATCAACTTTAAATAATATTTTGATATGGTCTTTGATGCCATTAAGTTAGATGAAGAACAAATTGCTATAATTGCTTTATTTTGTTCTTCATCTCGCAATGACATTTAAATAAACAGCAAGTCGAGGGTTCAGTGCAAGAGTTTACTAAGTGTATATACAATGTATATACTCTTAGTACACTCATGTGCTAAACTGTCGAAGTGACTAGTGAATTCATGATTCACCTTTGAAAGATGTTTGACTCGGATAACTGACACATACAAGAAATTTTATTGCCAATGGTATTTTTGGATAGTGAAATGATACTATGCATTTTCTTTTACCTTTAGAGAAAATCTTTGATATTTTAAAAGAACAAAACGATGGCTCAGCATGAAATAGTTGTAACTCTCTATAAACATATAGGGAGTTACAACTGTTTCACGCTGAGCCATTGAAATCGGACCTCATTTGGGCACCTGAAGTGCCTCATTTAGTATCTAATTTCAAATAAAGAATATTCAATCATTTTGACATGGAACTCTTTACTATCAGGGTGGTGGATGTTGGAACAGAATGGAGAACATTCAGTAATGAGAAAAGTAATAAAGATCCATCAAGAGTGGGAGCTGCAGAGGTTAGTTACCATATACATGTATTTTACTTTTATAGTGTCAAAGTTAAGATCACCAATGAAGGTCAATTTTGATTTAGTCTTTTGAAAAAGAAAGAGAATGTTAGAAATCAATAAAGTGCCTTCATCTTTATCTTATGTTTGTAACCTTTAAATGAAATTGCTAATTTAGGGAAAAAGCATATCTTTTCTCCTGAATAAAAATGCATATATATAAAGCAAGCATTTTTGAATACTTTTTTCAAGAGATAACAAGCTTGCATTTGCTACTTTGGTTAGATGTCAGAAGATTTAGGCAAATTCACTAGTGTAAATTCATGTGACATTTGGCTTTGAGAAAATAATGGAGAGGGGCAAATGTTTTGTGTCTCTTTTGATTTACAGTTAAGTCTAGAAACCATTTCTATTTAGTGACCAATTTTATATAGCTACCATCATAAATGGCCCTTCAACAATATCAAAATCTGAAAAAGTGGACAAAAAATATGTGTATCATTAAATCTTATGTTGCTGGAACCCATTAGAATTGTCTTGAATATGCATTTCTAACGGGTTCGAACATCAAGTATGACTTAAGTGACAAGCTATATTTGCTATCATAATAACCCATCTCATTTAATATGAAATATTGTATTAAGGTACCATTCCCAAAGGCACCACTTTTTGGTGGCCCCTAAGTGGTCACTAAACACAAGTTTTATTGTATATATATTGTAGTTAAGTCAACATCCTTTGTAGATCCTTGTCACGCTGAATAAAAACCTTGGCAAAATTGCTACAAAATCAAAGTGCTCAAAGTGATGGATGCACCAATTGTAAGTCGTTATTCATTTTGATTTTAGTTTCAAAAAAGGAAAATCAGGTGGTTTAGACAAAGATCAGACTGCACATCTGTGTAGGCTGATTCTTGTCCATACCTCCTGCAAAAAGAGGGAATATTCTTGGATCAGCATAACAAGGGTTAAAAGCCAACAAGCAATGACCTGATATTTGTCTCTTTCAGAACCCATTACTAGAAGGTGGAGACCTGTCAACCATGATAGCTGAAGATCCTGGTAACGTGGCAGTGGATGAGTTTGGAAACAGAATGTACAAAAACAGACGCACTGTGAGTATGGTAGAGCTACAAAAAGAGGCCATGATTATATTTATATGAAAAGTCCCGTAAAATAATTTTTGAAATAACTATAACGCATATATTTTGTATTATTATTTTAAGTACCAACATTTCAGCATACGCCTTCTTCAGAGTACATTATAATGAAAACAAATTAACAACAAGTCATGTTATGTGAAAATAGCGGAAAAATAAATTGCGCTTGTCAGAGCGTGTGATTTTGTGATAATTGGTATTTCCTCGAAAAAGGCCATCAATGCCACAAAAAATTGAAACTACAGCCCTATATTGACTGGACTTGGATGATTCAGCAGCAAATGAACTATTTTTAGAACTTATTTATAATATAAAAAAGAGAAAATAAATATTATGCAACACACATAATGCACACAAAAAAGTAGCTGTAATTTATGGGACATTAACATGACAAGTGTAATGGTATGACTGGCAAGGTGTAATGAAATGACTGAAATTCTTGATCAAAAGACTATTTATGTTTCAATGAATCTTGTATGGAAACAAGTGACCATTTGAAACATGGCAAATTTAGCTTATAAGGATATGGGACATTATTTGTTAAAGCTAAGTATAATTCATGGTCCAAGGGACTTTTTTAAAGCAAAACTCATCAGATATTGATGGCTCAGAGTAAAACAGTTAAACTGCCTATATATGTAAAGGCAGTTACAACTGTTTCACTGTGAGCCATCAAATTTTATAGTTTAATTTCAAGACTAAATTTTCTACAGTCCCTTTAACATAATTTTAGCATGAATTAACTGTACTTGAAATTGAATGTGCTATATCCATCTAAACAGCAAATTTGTCAGGGAAAGTGTAAAAAAATATGAAGAAAAAGAAGGCACTTTAAAATCTGATAGCATACATGAATTTTGGCTTCCAGACAACATTCAGGCCCCAGCTAATTAACTTTTTTTATAATATGACCTATGCTGCGGAAGTGAAATAACCCTGTTGAGTAATTTTGATATTACACAGGTGTTATTACACTAGCGGAATGACTATGCAAGTGAGCTAAAACTAAGACCAACGCTATTTTGTAAACACGAAAATGAAGTCATAATGTGTATATCATGATGTCAGTTTTAAACAGCGTTAAAAGTTTCGTGGAAAATTAAAATGTTGAATTTCAAGAATTTTGACGTTTTTTCGAAAAAATTTGGGCAATATTAAATAGAATATAAAATTTGTGCTCATAAAACACAGAATATATTAAACTCATCAACTGAAACAGATAAAAACTCAGCGCAGCCTCGTTTTTATTAGCTCACCTGAGCACGAAGTGCTCAAGGTGAGCTTTTGGGTTTACTTGATGTCCGTCGTCCGTTGTGCGTCGTCTGTCGTCCGTCGTCAACATTTACCTTGTGGACACTCTAGAGGCCATATTTTTAGCCCAATCAACCTGAAAATTGGTCAGAATGATTATCTTGATGAAATCTCGGACAAGTTCGAATTTGGGTCAAGTTGGGTCAAAAACTAGGTCACGGGGTCAAATTTTAGAAAAACCTTGTGGACACTCTAGAGGCCATATTTTTAGCCCTATCAACCTGAAAATTGGTCAGAACGATTATCTTGATAAAATCTCGGACAAGTTCGAAATTGGGTCATATGGGGTCAAAAACTAGGTCACAGGGTCAAATCAAAGAAAAACCTTGTGGACGCTCTAGAGGCCATATTTTTAGCCCAATCAACCTGAAAATTTGTCAGGATGATTACCTTGATGAAATCTCGGACAAGTTCGAATTTGGGTCAAGTTGGGTCAAATACTAGGTCACGGGGTCAAATTTTAGAAAAACTTGTGGACGCTCTAAAGGCCATATTTTTAGTCGAATCAACCTGAAAATTGGTCAGAATGATTATCTTGATGAAAACTCGGACAAGTTCGAATTTGGGTCAAGTTGGGTCAAAATCTAGGTCACGGGGTCAAATTTTAGAAAAACCTTGTGGACACTCTAGAGGCCATATTTTTAGCCCAATCAACCTGAAAATTGGTCAGAATGATTATCTTGATAAAATCTCGGACAAGTTGAAATTGGGTCATATGTGGTCAAACACTAGGTCCAGGGGTCAAATTTTAGAAAAACCTTGTGGACACTCTAGAGGCCATATTTTAAGCCCAATCAACCTGAAAATTGGTCAGAATGATTATCTTGATGAAAACTCGGACAAGTTCGAAATAGGGTCATATGGGGTCAAAAACTAGGTCACAGGGTCAAATCAAAGAAAAACCTTGTGGACGCTCTAGAGGCCATATTTTTAGCTCAATCAACCTGAAAATTTGTCAGAATGATTATCTTGATGAAATCTCGGACAAGATCGAATTTTGGTCAAGTTGGGTCTAAAACTAGGTCACGGGGTCAAATTTTAGAAAAACCTTGTGGACACTCTAGAGGCCATATTTTAAGCCCAATCAACCTGAAGATTGGTCAGAATGATTATCTTGATGAAATCTCGGACAAGTTCAAAATTGGGTCATATGGGGTCAAAAACTAGGTCACGGGGTCAAATTTTTGAAAAACCTTGTTGACACTCTAGAGGCCATTTTTTTTAGCCCAATCAACCTGAAAATTGGTCAGAATGATTATCTTGATGAAATCTTGGACAAGTTCGAATTTGGGTCAAGTTGGGTCAAAAACTAGGTCACTGGGTCAAATCAAAGAAAAACATTGTGGACGCTCTAGAGGCCATATTTTTAGCCCGATCAACCTGAAAATTTGTCAGAATGATTATCTTGATGAAATCTTGGACAAGTTCGAATTTGGGTCAAGTTGGGTAAAAAACTAGGTCACTGGGTCAAATCGTAGAAAAACCTTTTGGGCACTCTAGAGGCAATATTTTTTTGCCTTATCAACCTGAAATTGGTCAGAATGATTATCTTGATGAAATCTCGGACAAGTTTGAATTTGGGTCAAATGAGGTGAAAAACTAGGTCACGGGGTCAAACCTTAGAAAAACTTTTTTAGATTGTTAATTCAGGTGAGCGATTAAGGGCCACTATGGCCCTCTTGTCTGTTTATAGATGACTAGTTTAATAAATTCAGTATTTCATGACCACTCATTCAATATTTGCTAAAAACTGGACTGGCAGCATGACATGCTTATTTCCAGATGAGCAGTGGTGACAGGGCGTTATTAAATGCTTTTAAAGAAATAAACCAGATGGCTGACAGACTGAATCTACCTAAAATGGTCGCAGTAAGTTGTCTTATTTTATCCGAGCTACTTTCACCTAAGGTTGGGCTATCATATCTTACAAAAACTTTTTATTTTGTCATAAAACTCACTAACATTACTAAGACTTAGAAAAAGGGTGTTTTCACCTAGTCAACAAAAAAAAAACACTTTAAAAACATCCATGAAATGAAAGTGAAATTTCACTTAAGATAATATTTATGGAATTACCTTAAGTTGACAATCATCAATGTTGGGAGGATGAGTACTTTAGGGCTCAAAAAGGGTGATAGACCACATGAGAATTACAGGAGTCCATTTATAGGTGCTTAAGTTTCTGCAATATAAAAAAAGTGTAAGAAGTAGCTTTAAACCCCATTCAAAAAAATCTTTCCTTTAATGTCTCAATGACAAATTGCCTTGTCACAGTGCAAAAGGTTACTTCAGAAATTTGTGTTAAAAAAAAAAACTTTTTAAGCCTTATTCTTTTGAATTTAAATTTTGCTTCAGGGAAAATGCCAATTTTTGGTAAAATTTAAATGATGCTCTGGCTAAAGCTTTTTCCATAATAATGAATTAGAAAGCAGACTGTGAAGGCTAAGATCAGACTGCACAAATGTGCAGGCTGATCTTAGTCTATACCTTTTGTCAAAGTAAAACAGGTTCTGCTGTAAGAGTACAAGAAGGGTTAAATAGTGATTGTATGCCATCAAGTCTATTTATGAAATCACCTTTTAATGGGATTCTTCAAACTAATGTAATGTTTGTTGGCCTTATTTTCCAGGACAGAGCAAACACCTTGTTTAAACAAGTAAATGACACAAAGTCTGTTAAAGGGCGGAGTAATGATGCCATTTGTTCAGCGTGTATGTATATTGCTTGTCGACAAGAGGCAGTTCCTAGAACATTCAAAGGTAATACTTCCTATACTTCTATAAAATGTGTCATTAAAAGGGATGTGTCCTGTCTCACAGTTTCATCTAATGAAGGTTTTTATGCCTTAGCATTCATAAATAGATCTGTTATATTTATGTAGGATTTTGGAATTCCCAGGCACGACTTATCCAAAATGGGCTCTCCTACATGCTGGGTATGTCTGTGGACAAGTTAATACCAGGGCAAATCTTGGAATGGTACCAAATAGATCTTAGAGATGAATCATTCTAATGTTTATACATGTTCTTAAGGGAAGAATACTTTGATCTTAATGGTGAAAATGCTGGGTTACGACATTTTCTTCATAAAAACAAAGTTTCTCTCAAAACATATCTAGATCTACTCACATTTTTTTTGCGGACAGTACATAATCGTCTTTTATTTTTCCAAGGACAAGTGGAGAAAATACATAATTATGTAACATGCAGGCATATGAATTTTCATAAAAATTCATATTGCTTCAAAGGTAATTAAGTTACCATGTTTATATTTGTTATGAAGGTATATTTAATCTGTATGTACAGTTTATTTTCAAGGTTATCAGTGGAGGTAAAGGACATTTATCAAGGTCAAACTTGGATAAAATTGCTGTTTCAAAGATATTTGAACCAGTGCGTTACATTTCCAGCAATTTCAAAAATGCGCTAGGCAAAGACTCTGGACAGTCTGTGCATCCGCACAGCCTGACCAGAGTCTTCACTATGCTATTTATTGATAAATGAAAGGTCTCAAATTATCTGTAGACATCTAATCAGTCTTCTCATTACTCTTTGTAAATGTCTATGCTGCTAAATGTTTACACCTCACACAGATGAAATATTGTTGGAAATGTCACGCACAGTGCCATTGTAATGATTGGCTTCCAAAAAGTCAGAAAAATATGGCAAATTAGAACAATTGTTTACAGTATTTGAACAATTCCATGAGGAATACTACTGATATTGTGATGATTTAAACTTTTTTCTTCTTTTAGAAATTTGTGCAGTATCAAAAGTATCAAAGAAAGAGATAGGTAGAGTATTCAAACTGATATTGAAGACACTGGAGACCAATGTTGAACTGATTACAACTGGTGACTTTATGGTAAGTATATAATGACAGACCTTTATTGCAGGAGTGAAGTAATCCATTTTATATTTTTATGCCCCCGTATCAAGAGATCGGGGGCATATTGTTTTACTCGTGTCCGTCTGTCTGTCTGAGTGTCCGTCTGTCTGTCCGTCCGTCCGTCTGTCCGAAAACTTAACCCGAAAACTTAACCTTGCCAATATCTTCAAGCCTATTCAAGATACAAAGCTAATATTTGGCATGATGATAGATCTCAATGATCCGCATCTGCTGGTACCAAAGTCAAGGTCATGTGACAAGGTCAAGGTCATCTGTCAAGGTCAAACTTTGAAAAAAAAATGCCATTCCGGGGGCATTCGTGTTTCACAAACACATCTTGTTGATACTACATGGATGTTATTGCACTAGTGATTTAACTATTTAAAAGAGCTCAGCGCCTAATTAAAGCTTTTTATTAGTTCACTTGAGCACGAAGTGCTCAAGGGAGCTATTGTGATTGATCGTTGGCCGGCGTCCATCTGTCCGTCACGGCATCAACTTTTTCTTTAAACGACATCTCCTCCTAAACTTATGGGTCAAAATCAACCAAACTTGGCAGAAATATTCCTTGGGTGGTCCCTTATGAAAATTGCTCAAATGGAAAGGATCTGTGCCATATCACAGGAAAAGGGGCCTTAATGACAAATTTCTTGTTTACACTCTAGAAGCCACAAATATGGTCCAATCTTCATGAAACTTGGTCAGAATGTTTGTTAGGTCATGAGGATGAAGTCTATTGAAAATGGGAAGGATTGGTGCCATATCAAGGAAAAAGGGGCCTTAATGACAATTTTTCAACAATTTCTTTAAACGACATCTCGCAAACTTATGGGTCAAAATCAACCAAACTTGGCAGAAATATTCCTTTGGTGGTCCCTTATGAAAATTGCTCAAATGGAAAGGATCTGTGCCATATCACGGGAAAAGGGGCCTTAATGACAAATTTCTGTTTAACACTCTAGAAGCCACAAATATGGTCCAATTTTCATTAAACTTGGTCATGAGGATGAAGTCTATTGAAAATGGGAAGGATCGGTGCCATATCACGGGAAAAGGGGTCTTAATGACATTTTTTTTGTTTACTCTCTTGAAGCCACAAATATGGTCCAATCATCATGAAACTTTGTCAGAATGTTTGTTAGGTCATGAGGATGAACTTATTTGAAAATGGGAAGTATCCGTGCCATATCACTGGAAAAGGGGCCTTAATGACAATTTTCTGGTAAGAGCTCCAAACGCCACAAATATAGTCCAATCTTCATGAAACTTGATCAAAATATTTGCCAGGTCACAAGAATGAACTCTGTTGAAAATGGGAAGGTTCATGCCATATCATAGGAAATGGAGTCTTAATGATAATTTACTTGAAATATCAGGTGAGTGATTTAGGGCCTTCAGGGTCCTCTTGTCTTGTGAAAATGGTGTCATAGTTAATACACTGTCGTCATAACACACCATGTTAATACTGTCGCAAAAAAATTAATTTACTTTATCAAAGTATCACAAAAGTTTGGTCATATAATGAATAGAATATCATAATTGTGGTGAAAAACAATTAATTTATTAAACTTGTCATCTGAAAAGATAAAAATTCAGGACAGCCATTTTTATAATCCAAACTTCCTTACATTCTCTCCCTAATCTCTTATATTTGTAAAACTTTTTTTTGGTCAAAACCCTGGTTTAAGGGTTGCATACAAGCTCTTAAAAAGTCTTCAATTTGTAATTTTATGTAAGCATATACAAATTCAAATATCCATTCTTAACCTTTGTTTGTACATTCCAGTCAAGATTCTGTTCCAACTTGGGTTTACCATCCAAAGTACAGAAAGCTGCAACACACATTGCCAAGAAAGCTGTGGATCTGTATTTAGTGCCAGGGTGGGTATATGTTGAATAATTTCTAGAAATACATCTTTATTATTTAAGACTGGGAAAATGTGTTTATGGAAAAACGTAAGAAATAAAACTTTAAGCATATTCAATAATATTTAAGATATGAAGAGAGTATTTTTATGCCCCCGATAGGGAGGCATCATAAATTTGACTTGTCCGTCTGTCCGTCCGTCCGTCTGTCCGTCCGTCCGTCCGTCATTCCGTCCAAAAACTTTAACATTGGCCATAACTTCTAAATCAAAGCGGTGTCGGGGGCATTGTCATCTTACAGTGACAGCTCTTGTTTAATTTCAAGGAGGGTTGAAACTTAAAAAAACCTTATCACATTCATGTATGAATCGGCGAAGCCAATTCATAGATGAATGTGATTAGTTTTTTAGTTTCATACCTAGATCAAATCATCAAATACTCTCTTCATATCTTAAAATTCAATAACTTGAAGCAAAAATGTAATGATTTTCCATAATGAGACTAATTTCTTATCAAACTTTTATGCACAAGCTTTCAAAATAGCTGCATACTCAAAATTGTTTTCATTGGGGAATAATTTAATTTTAGTTTTGTCAATCAAAATTCGTGCATTCTTATTGGCCAAAAAGGTTGTTTTATTTATCATTGTAAACAATTTAAAGTACCCAGCTATTTTGTAAGGTTCTGCAAAAAGTAGTCCCTGTAGAAAACTATTTCCTCATTGATGAATCTTTACATTTTTGTTTCATGATGCATTGTATTAAATATGAAGATAATATTTATTGATTTCATATAGGTGCGAAACTAAAAACGTTATCACACTAATGTATGAATCTGCTTTGCGTGTTCATACAGTGGGATTAGGTTTTAAGTTTCATAACTATGAAATCAAAAAATATTCTCTTCATCATTTAAATGAAACCATATTTTCAACCAATCAGAATGCATGAAAGTTGATGGAAATGACTTGAATTAAATTATTAGTCCCCCACCGGTTACCGGTTGGGTGACTATAGGTTTGCTCGATTCCATCTGTCCGTCCGTCTGTCTGTCCCTCCATCTGTCCATCACACTTTTGTCCGGGCTATATCTTCTAAACCATATGTGCTAGCAACTTCAAACTTGGTACACTTATAGATCTCATTTAGGAGAAGTGTCATGATCAAGAACCATTACTCTGCCTTGCCCACTTTTTGAGTAAATGCCCTTTGTTGTTTTTAGCCTTACATTCTTGTCTGGAACATATCTCCTAAACTATGTGTGCTAGCAACTTCAAAATTTGTACACTTATAGATCTCATTGAGGAGAAATGTCATGTTCAAGATCCATAACTCTGCCACACCTTTTTTTGAGTTAATTGCCCTTTGTTGTTTTTAGCCTTACATTCTTGTCCGGATCATATCTCCTAAACCATAAGTGCTAGCAACTTCAAGCTTGGTACACTTATAGATCTTATTGAGGACAAGTGTCATGTTCAAGAACTGTTATTCTGCCATGCCCACTTTTTGAGTTATTGCCCTTTGTTGTTTTTACCCTTACATTTTTATCCGGATCATATCTCCTAAACCATAAGTGCTAGCAACTTCAAACTTTGTACACTGATAGATCTTATCGAAGACAAGTGTCATGTACAAGAACTGTTACTCTGCCATGTCTACTTTTTGAGTTATTGCCCTTTTTTGTTTTGAGTCTTTCATTCTTGTCCGGATCATATCTTCTAAACTATAAGTGCTAGCAACTTTAAACTTTGTACACTGGTAGATTGCCCTTTGTTGGGTTTACCTTTACATTTTTTTCCAGAACATATCTTCTAAACCATAAGTGCTAGAAACTTCAAACTTGCTACACTTATAGATATCATTGAGGACAAGTGTCATGTACAAGAAATGTCACTCTGCCATGTCCACATTTTGAGTTATTGCCCTTTGTTGTTTCTATCCTTACATTTTTGTCCCGTACTTATCTCATAAACCATAAGCC
This sequence comes from Fragum whitleyi, assembly GCA_948146395.1. Classification (NCBI taxonomy): domain Eukaryota; kingdom Metazoa; phylum Mollusca; class Bivalvia; order Cardiida; family Cardiidae; genus Fragum; species Fragum whitleyi. The sequence continues at coordinate 81,538,025 of OX411543.1, forward strand.
CTAGCAACTTAAAACTTTGTACACTGGTAGATCTCATTGAGAAGAAGTGTAATGCACAAGAACTGTTACTCTGCCACATCCACTTTTTATACGCCGCCGGAGGCGGACGTATATTGGCGTCATCTTCTCCATCTGTCCGTCCGTCCATCCGTCCGTCCGTCCGTCCATTTGTCCGTCCATCCGTCCGTACATTTTCACTTTTCTTGTCAACGCAACTCCTCCTAAACTACTGGCTGGATCTTCTTGAAACTTGGTTAATGTTATCACCTCAATCGGTAGATGTGCATGAAGGAAGGATTTTACGGTTCGTTGATTTTTGCCTGAGTTATGCCCCTTGATAACTTAGTCTCTGGGTCCACTTTTCTTGTCAATGCAACTCCTCCTAAGTTTCTGGCTGGATCTTCTTGAAACTTGGTCAATGTAATCACCTCAATTGGTAGATGTGCATGAAGGAAGGATTTTATGGTTCATTGATTTTTGCCTGAGTTATGCCCCTTGATAACTTAGTCTCTGGGTCCACTTTTCTTGTCAACGCAACTCCTCCTAAGTTTCTGGCTGGATCTTTTTGAAACTTGGTCAATGTTATCACCTCAATTGGTAGATGTGCATGAAGGAAGGATTTTATGGTTCGTTGATTTTTGCCTGAGTTATGCCCCTTAATAACTTTGTCTCTGGGTCCACTTTTCTTGTCAACGCAACGCCTCCTAAGTTTCTGGCTGGATCTTCTTGAAACTTGGTCAATGTTATCACCTCAATTGGTAGATGTGCATGAAGGAAGGATTTTACGGTTTATTGATTTTTGCCAGAGTTATGCCCCTTGATAACTTAGTCTCTGGGTCCACTTTTCTTGTCAACGCAACTCCTCCTAAGTTTCTGGCTGGATCTTTTTGAAACTTGGTCAATGTTATCACCTCAATTGGTAGATGTGCATGAAGGAAGGATTTTATGGTTCGTTAATTTTTGCCTGAGTTATGCTCCTTAAAAACTTAGTCTCTGGGTCCACTTTTCTTGTCAACGCAACTCCTCCTAAGTTTCTGGCTGGATCTTCTTGAAACTTGGTCAATGTTATCACCTCAATTGGTAGATGTGCATGAAGGAAGGATTTTATGGTTTGTTGATTTTTGCTTGAGTTATGCCCCTTAAAAACTAAGTATCTAGGGCTTATTGAAATTGCAGCCTTTTGAACACAAATCCTCCTTACTTTTTGTCTTTATTTAAATGAAACTTGGTCAATGTCATCACCATAATTTGAAGATGTACATTGATCAAGGATTTTATGGCTCATTTATTTCCCTGAATTATGCCCCCTTAAAACTTAGTGCCTGGGGCTTATTGAAATTGCAGCCTTGTGAAGGCAACTCCTCCTAACTTTTTGTCTTGATTTAAATGAAACTTGGTCATTTTCAATTTGGTTCTGTCAAAATAAGTAGTGTCTACAATTATTTCTGTGAAACAGCAGCAATGTGGCGGCGTATTTTGTGACGATGGCACTCTTGTTTAGTTATTGTCTGTTGTTGTTTTTTATCCTGACATTTTTGTCTGGACCATATCTCCTGAGCCATCAGTGCTAGCAACTTCAAACTTGGTACACTTATAGATCTCATTGAGGACAAGTGGCATGTGCAAGATTCATTCTTCTCCGCCCACTTTTGGAGTTTTTGCCATTGGTTGTTTTTACTCTTATATTTTTGTTTGGGACATTTTGTTCAAAACTTAATGTGCTAGCAACTTCAAATTTTGTATACAGTTATAGATCTAGTAAGTAGGAGATATATTATAAGAAAGGATTTTTTGTTATCCGGTGGGGGACTCCTGGCAATACGACATGCACTTGTTATGTGTGAATGGTACTCATTGTTGTTGAAATAGCCCCCACCCATGAAGTAGAGGGGGATATATGGGTTTAACCCAATCTGTCTATTTGTCCATTCTGTAGACCTTTGTGGTTCCCAGATTCTAACTTAAGAATGAAGTGACTAAGGGTCATGAAACTTTATACAACTATTGCCCATGACCCAGGGAGGTGCCCTCTGTTATTTTGGTGTCACATTCACAAATGTAAAAAATAATGGTTGTAATTGAACTTTGTTTGAAAACTATATACAGATCTGCGACTTGGCTCCAGTGGAGATGTATATAGTTTTGTGCTAAGATAATTCTGCTTAGCGCCCACAACATTCGACTTGTAAGGGAATCGAATCCTTTTCTACAACTACTATTTACTTTACGTAAGAGGAAGTTAATTACATTCAAATGTCTTCCCCAATTGGCTTTTTATGCCTTTCTCTCTCCCTTTACCTCTTGATAGAGTGAAGTCATTGTTTAATTGTACTTACAAATTTAAAATTTCCCCTTTAACTTCAAAAGTATTTACAGCAAAATGCTCATAATTTGCCTGCAAGTGCAATTTATTCATACACTTCAATTAATAATAACCAGGTCAATTATCAAGATCAAACTAAGAAAAAATCGCTGACAAGGTAACATTGGCATTCCACCAACACATCTTGTTATAATTGCAGGAGGAGTCCAGTGTCAGTTGCTGCAGCTGCCATCTATATGGCCTCACAGGCTTCAGAGGACAAGAAAACTCAAAAAGGTTGGTGTCCGTATTTAACAAGGGGTGTAACTCCTATTATGCAATATATGCAAGTGAGTAAAAGAAGTAATCCTCTGTTGAAAAATATCATCGATGATTATTCATAACCTCGAAACTACAGCTTATTCAAGCTGTAGTTATGACGTTTTGATATTCACCAATGCTCAAATCATTGAAAAGGAGCAAACGGAGGGCATTCATCTTTATGCATCACAATCATTATATCGCCTTTGTCCTATCTATTTGGTTGTTACCTTCTGACACTGTATAAATTTCAAAGTCCTAGATACGCCAATGTTTAAGGTAATAATTCTGCAACATTTTAGAAACCATGATCTTTCATAATGTTGACAGAGGTTTCTCGTATGTAATGTAATGGAAAATTTGAAAATCATTTTCTCTGAACCTAACTGATGGATATCAACCAAATTTCACTTGGATGTTCTAGTAATGACCCATTATCAGGCTGTGCAAAAGTACTGATAATGGAAGTGAAATATTTATTTAACAGGTGGAATTTTATTTTTAGCTCCACTGGCTGAAAGCCACTGGGGCTATTGTCATGGCGTTGTGTCCGTTGTGCGTCCGTCCGTCCGTCAGGTCGTAAACTTTTTCTTTAAAAATCTTCTCCTCAGAAACTACTGGATGGATTTCAACCAAACTTCACAGGAATGATCCTTGGGTGACCCTCTTTCAAAGTTGTTCAAGAAATTTTGATCCAATGAAAAACATGGATTTAATGGGCGTGGCTAATTTCCAAATATGGTAAAAAGCGACTTTTCTCAGGTTCTAATTGATGGATACCAATTAAATTTTACATGAATTATCCTTGGGTGACCCTTATCAGTCTACAAAAAATTATTGTGATCAGATGAAAAATATGTATTTTATGGGCAGAGGTCATTTCTCTATATGTTATATAGTGGAAACTTTGAAAATCATTTTCTCAGAATCTAACTGATAGATATCAACCAAATTTTACATGAATGATCCTTGGGTGATCCTTTATCAGTCTACCAAAAATTATTGTGATCAAATAAAAAATATTTATTTTATGGGCGGAGGTCATTTCTCTATATGTTATATAGTGGAAACTTTGAAAATCATTTTCTCAGAATCTAACTGATAGATATCAACCAAATTTCACAGGAATGATCCTTGAGCGATTCTTTATCAGTCTGCCAAATATTATTGTAATCGGATGAAAAATAAGTATTTTATGGGCGGAGGTCATTTCTCTATATGTTATATAGTGGAAACTTCGAAAATCATTTTCTCAGAATATAAATGATGGATATCAATCAAACTTCATTAGTATGATCATTGGGTGATCCATTAACATGCAGCCAAAAATTATTGTCATTGGATGAAAAATATGTCTTTTGTGGGCAGAGGTCATTTCTCTATATGTTATTATAGTGGAAACTTTGAAAATCGTTTCAACATCAGAAGACCACAAAATATCTAAAAATACAGTCAAAACTTAGATTTGCTATTACAAGAAATTCAAGCCTGTGGAGCGACACAAGCCATTCATGGCTTTCTAGTTTATTTGTTATTCATCCATCATAAATATTTTTCTTTGCTAAAATATTTCAGCATGTGACTAAGCATTCTTTTAGATAAATAGGGGTAAAGACTTAAAACTCTTACACTCTTATCTAATCATATCAGTAGATTCGGGCTTTTGAAGCAAATCAGCCTCTCAAGAGGATCTTGTTCCATAAATATTTTCCCAGGTATAAATTCACAGGAACTTAAACTTCTAGGACTGCAGTGGCACTTAAAACCTTTAAGAACCTTAAAGGACTAGGATGTCAATATTTCAATAATTGGATTTTAGTTTAAAGAGTAAATCAACTAATGATCAGTTGTGCAGCTCTTCCAGTATCATCCTTTTGAAGAATAGCATGTGAAAGTTTAGTTAAAACTTATGACCTAATGACTTTTTCTGCAGATTTTTCTACTAACTTCATGGATCAGCATGAAACAGTTGTAACTGCCTGTAAACATATAGGCAGTTACAACTGTACCACGCTGAGTCATCAAACTGATGTCGGTTTCAAAAAAAATTAAAATGGCTTTCATTTATGCGTTAGGAACTGATTATTTGATTAAGAAATTTCTTATAGTCGATTGTCACAAACAAAAGCCAAAACCAACTCATTAGCAATCATAATCAATTAATCTGCCCATCATTATCATGTATCATCAAATAATTCTAGCTGCATCAAATTTATTTTCAGAAATTGGTGATATAGCAGGAGTGGCTGAAGTTACAATAAGACAAGCCTACAAGCTGATGTACCCGAAAGCTTACGAACTGTTTCCTATGGGCTTTGCATTTGCAACACCAATCGAAATGCTGCCCACTCAATGATGGGTGAAATAGGACTATTAATTAGTGTTGTAGTCCAAGCTATGCTATAATTGGTTTAAATTGGTTCTTGTGATAACTTACATGATTTTTGGAGCTGTCCATAAACGGGATAATTATATTATACGCCCAATTGTTAGAATCATCAGTTGAAATCATTTGAATTAGAGTTACACCATTTGAAAATGATTCCAGATCTGAGATCAAAATCTGTTGTTTTCACTTCTTTAATTCCAATTTTAAATTCTTATCTAGAAAAATTCAGCTTGATAAAAAATCATATATCGTTGATTTTCTGCTAAAAACAGCTTTATACAAGCTGTAGTTACGAGTTTTTAGAAGAACACTGACAATATATTTGATGTTTGAAAGATTTTTTTCACTCATACAGATTGCCCAATTTTAGTCTGTTTAAAATTCATAATCACAGATTAATATTTCAAAGATAATAGGACAGTTTAGTGTTGTAAAATCGGACTCGGATCAGAATCGATAATCGAATTGAATCGGAAACTGTTTTCGATTCAATTATCGATTTTAGAATCGAAAGTTCATTTTTGTTGGATGCAGTTGTTTATTACCTCCAAAGACTCAAGTTTGTCATCTGTTGTCAAGTATCAACAGTAAGTGTAAGCAAAAAATGGAATTCAAATCAACTGTACAAGTAAATAATAAAGATCAGAAATATTGGGGAGAAATATATGTGAGACAGAAAATCATTAGAGCCTTCAAATCTAAGTTCTATAATGAAATCTCCAAAGTATCAAGTTAAATGTACTTCCAAGTTGGTGATTTTTTGTTTCAGAAAATGATGATTAATGCGCTTTGATAGTTATATAAACCAAGGATAATTACCATTTTTTTAAACCTTAATTGCTCACTAACTTCTTGTTGGTCTAAAATAAGAACAACAACAAAAAATATAATTGCTGACATCAATAATTATTCCAAAATTACATGCATCATTTATATATATTTATAATTGACACACAATTATGTAAATTTTGAATATAACTCGAGAGAGAAAACTTTTAACTTTGTAGCAATAACATTTCAGGCCTAGGTAGGTGGTAAGATTTCTCTCAATCTGTCAGTGTTTTTAGTGCTTTGATTTAAAAGCCAAAATTAGATCTACAAGAGTTGAAAAAAAGAAATGTCTTTCAGAAGAATACAGGCACTTGAAATTGTCATAAAATAACAAATGATTTGATGGGTCGAACATTCTTGGGTACGAATAAGCAGAAAATTATCATTGTGTTTGTGCTTTTGAAACTGGAAAAATAAAAAAAAATCAGGTAAAATAAGACTAGCTATCAGTAATTCTTTAAAAATTGGACCCTGAAATCAGTTCTAAGGCCTCCTAATTGATGCGATTTGTAAAATAGAATTTGCTTTTTCTAGCGGTGCCGAAAGTCGTAGAAAATTTGTTTACCAATTGTCAATTTTTCATGAGAAATTTGACCTTTTTAGTGTTTTCATAAACATCAGAATGGATTTTCAGTTAAAAAAGCATTTTGCCAAGAACATAGTGACTGACATTCGGACTGACAATCTGGTAAAATTTACCCGACCCAGGGATTTTGTTCCGGCCATGTCTGACGGTCACTCTCCATGACTGGATATTGAAAAATATCTGACACAGAAGCATTATTACCATCATCTGCCATTTTTTAATTTGAGTTTAAGAGTGATGTCCTTTTATTTTCAATAAACACAACAGATAAAAACTACCGGAAAGGAAAACAAGTAACGACATCGATTTTTCGAAGCAAGAATCGATTGTCGCCGATCTCAGACTTCAGCGACGATTAATCGATTATTTCCGATAATCGTTACAACACTAGGACAGTTTATCAAAGTTCTTAGCATCAGGACGGGTTGAATATTTGAGAAAGGGTGAAATAGCCTGGTATCTCCATTTCCCACTACATTTTTCATAGATAATTTTGCAGTTGGTCAAAAACAGGATTATGTGATTATTTGTTAAGTACGATTTTATACTAGATGTATAATTATTGTGATATGTTGTTTATAAACAATTATGTCATAAAATGTTTTTGTCTTTAATTCTCAATTGATATCCAACCTTAATCAACTGATTCTGATTTTTAGCTCGGCTGTTGATAGCATAAACCTGAGATACTGCTATAGCCTTGGCATTGTTGTGGTTGTTAGGCAAATACTTTGACATTTGAGCAATTGCATGACATATTCATCAATTTCAATTGTGCGCAAAGTAAAGACTCTTGCCAGCCTGTGCATCTGCACAGTCTGACCATAGTCTTCACTGTGCTATTTGTAGATATAAATTTTTTTAAAGTATCTGTAGACAGTTAGAAAATCTTCTAACAACACAAAGTAACTGTCCGGGCTACTTATTAACACTTTCCCTTTTCCAAATTTAAGATAAATTCTTAATAAATGAGGTTGCAAGTGACAAGGAAATGTTGGTATATTTTTGCAAGAAACTATCCTTGAGGGTAGAAAATATGATGTCTTTTTTACACCAATTCTCCTGCTATTTTTTTTAGCTCCATGGCTGAAAGCCACTTGGGCTATTGTCATGGTGTTGTGTCCGTCAGTGCGTGCGGTCGTAAACTTTCCTTTAAAAATCTTCTCCTCAGAAACTGCTGGATGGATTTCAACCAAACTTCACAGGAATGATCCTTGGGGGACCCTCTTTCAAAGTTGTTCAAGAAATTTTGATCCAAAGAAAAACATGGATTTAATGGGCGTGGCTAATTTCCAAATATGGTAAAAAGGGAGTTTTCTCAGATTCTAATCTATGGATACCAATTGAATTTTACATGAATGATTCTTGGGTGACCCTTTATCAGTCTACAAAAATTCATTGTGATCTGATGGAAAATACGCATTTTGTAGGCCGAGGTCATTTCGCTATATATTATATAGTGGAAACTTTGAAAATCATTTTCTCAGAATGTAACAAATGGATATCAACCAAATTTCACTGGAATGATCCTTGAGTGTCCCTTTATCAGTCGACAAAAAATCATTGAGATCGGAAGGAAAATATGCATTTTATGGGCGGAGGTCATATCTCTATTTGGTATATAGTGGGAACTTTGAAAATCCTTTTCTCAACATGTAATTGATGGATATCAACCAAATTTCACTGGAATGATCCTTGAGTTACCTTTTATCAGTCTACAAAAAATCGTTGTGATCGGATGAAAAATATGCATTTTATGGGCAGAGGTCATTTCTCTATATCTTATATAGGGGACAATTTGAAAATCACTTTCTCAGAATATAAATTTAGGATATCAACCAAATTTCACTTGAATGATCCTTGAGTGACCCTTTATCAGTGTACCATAAATTATTTTGATTGGATGGAAAATATGCATTATATGCGTGGAGGTCATTTCTTAATATGTTAAATAGTGGAAACTATGAAAATCATTTTCTCAGACTGTATTTGATGGATATCAATCAAATATTTTTGGTATGCTCTTTTGGTGACCCATTATCATGCAGCCAAAAAATTATTTTGATTTGATGAAAAATATGTCTTTTAAGAGTGGATGTCATTTCTCTATCTGTTACATAGTTGAAACTTTGAAAATCATTTTCAACATCAGTAGAAACCCCAAATATCTAAAAATCTAGTCAAAACATTTATTTGCTCAAGCCATTCATGGCTTTCTAATTTAATGAATATAGGTCATTTATCTTTATCTTATATAGTGGCAAGTTTGAACATCATTTTTCTCAGATTCTAAATAATGGATATCAACCAAATTCGCTGGCAGGTTCCTTTGGTCTATCCTTTATTTATTGACAGAGGTCAATTATCTGTATGTGATATAGTTGAAACTTTGAATGTGACTTGTGGATATCAACCAAATTTCATTTTATTATTATTTTTAGTGATCCTTGGGTGATCATGTATCAGACAACAAAAGATATTGTGATTGAAACAAAATTTTCCTTATAGACAGAGGTCATTTCTCTATTATCTATTTACATATACTGCCTAACTCCCCTTTCTGGTATTACTGGCAGGTGTTATTGTCATGCAATAAGTGTTATTATTCCATAGAGGGAGGTATATTGGTTTCACCATGTCTGTCTGTCTGTCTGCCCATCCATCCATTTGTCTGTAGACCTTTTCGTTTCCATACTCTAACTCAAGAACCAAGTGACCTATCATGAAATTTTATACAAATGCAGCTTATGACCCAAGGAAGTTCCATATTGTTTTTTGGGTCACATAGGTCAAGGTCACAGTCAGCCTTTTTTTAAATTTTCGTTTCCGGACTCTTACTCGAGAACCAAGCAACCTACAATCATAAAACTTCATGCAAATGTTGCTTATGACCCAAGGAAGTGCCCTATTGATTTTGGGTCAAAAGGTCAAGGTCACAGCATTTGTTCATTTTTTGTTTCCTGACTCTAACTTAAGAACCAAGTGACCTAGAATCATGAAACTTTATGCGAATGTTGCTTATGACTCAAGGAAGTGCCCTATTGTTTTTGGGTTACATAGGTTAAAGGTCAAGGTCATGTCAATTTTGCTCAATTTTTGTTTCTGAACTCTAACTCAAGAACTAAGCGACCCATAATCACGAAACTTCAAGCAAATGCTGCATATGGCCTCGATATCTTGTTTCAAACACATCCTGCACAAAATTAATAGCACTTACATTTTGACAAAGTGCTGGTGGGGGGTATAAGTCTGCTCTGCGACAGTTCTAGTTATTCTTTAATGATCACTATCTAGAGATTCAGGCCTTTGAAGCGAATCCGACACCTAGAGTTCAACTGACGATTGGTAAAAATAGGCTTTGTTTATAGTCAATTCTGTCATGTGACCTTGAACCTTGGAGTATCTAATCAAATGTAATGATTGACACTTGCTCTATCGAGAAAAACAATGGTGCCACATGACTTTGAAATCTATTAACCCCATTAACCCAATCAAATGTAGCATGTGACATTTGTACACACCATTGGGGAACAATTGCACCAAATCATTTTGAAATCCAAACCTAAATGTAGAAGATAAGCTGTGAATGTGATGGGAAACAAGCTTTATCAAGCAATGAGCCCTGTATTGATCAGATATCACTTGCCTAATAAAATAAAATGATATCAGGCAGTCTCTTTTGAGAAACAATTTGCATATTCGTCATCTTTACCAGAGCTACTACTTTCACTTGAATTTCTTTGATTTTTAAGGTTTTATCAAATTTAAACAAATGGAAAATGATAAATAGAGAATAGATGATTTTATTTTAAAAGTCTATTAAAAGTCTATTCAATATTATCTGGAAATTTAATTTGATTCTGGATTTACCACACTGAATGCCCATCATAAGGTTGAATGAGGCAGGGTTATTGCCTATGACGCTTAAAGCTAAAGAACTTGATATTTGTACAGAATTATAATGCTATAGTAAGAAAACAATTAACAAAGAACACTAGTCTTAAGCAATACTTACATACCTTAAGATTAAGAAGATGTGAATCCGGTGATTTTCTGCTCAATCGCTATCTCAACCGTCCATTTTACTCTCAAGTTTTGTTGTCACACAGCTAAAAGCAAACCTCAATTCAATGCCTTCCTTGCTCTTTATCAGAGGATGGACATAGATTGAGATCAGATGCAACGCTACTTTCTCCAAAATCCTCATTAGGTGAATAAAATATGTATTGAATCCATCAAGATAATTTGTTTAAAAATCCTGACAGTTTTCGAGGTTAATCTTCATCCCAATTTTATAGATTACTTCATCAGTCATATTAGATTGATGTTGTCACAATTTGATTTTTAGAAATAAGGGAATTGAGTGAAATATTTTTAATCGACATTCAAATTCAAAAGAAATATTGTTAGGGAGGACTCCTTTTCAGACCTAACATCCACAAAAGAATGCTTGGCTGGTCATGTTACCAAGTGACATGATAAAGCTGTCATGTGATCAACTGACCTGATATCAACTTGTTTATCATACCCCCTTTTATCAGGCAATTTCTATAGTTAGTGAAAGGATAAATAATGATATCTTGGTGTCATAAAATATCAATGTTATCTGGTCTTGGCTGAAGCAAATAAGCATGACTTGGAAAAGCCTTGTTATGATAAATTCTCACGACCTTGTACAATTAAAATCAATATTTTTAAACACTGACATGCAATTCCCTATTTTCAGCCTGTATTTAAATTTCATTCTCCTTAAGACAATAATTAAATGTGATCAGTTTCAACTGAAAGAACTTGTTTCCCATGAAAAACTGATCAGTCAAAGTCAAGCAAAAAAAAAAAAAAAGAAAATGAGACAAAGATTTGATTGGTAGAGCTTTATTTTTGACTAAATATTTAAATGATAAAATTTGACCAGAGGTTTATACACAATATTCTAAAACATAAATTTATCAAATTAAATAGTTAACAATAACAACAGGGTGAATGCAATACAAAAGCTTAAAATACTGATAACTGCTGGCTTGACTAAATTAAGCTGGTAAAAAGCTTAAAGCACTTATATACAGGCGCAAATCAAGGGAGAAACTATACTGTAAGTGTACGATTTATAGATACTTGGACATCTTGCTATTGCCCCATGGTATTCAACATCATATGTGTCATGGACATAAGGAGCTTTGCATTTTAACCCTAGTCATGCTTAACTCAGAATATTCCTGCTTTGGCAGGAGCTATAGACAAACATCTACACCACCTGATTCTCACTTTGACCAGAATTGTCAATAGATTTAGTTTTTCAAATAATAATTGACGTACAGTTGGTACTTTCAGTGCTTATTACCCTTTGATTTTCATGAAAATTTTTACCCAAAATCTATTCAGCATGACAAGGGTTAAGATTGGCTTTGGGAACAACTTATCTTCAGTGTAGATGTAGGCCTTGGTGGTTGGATAAACCCTGACCTTGACAATTTTTCAAAGTATTTCCTGAAACTTGGCCTTCTGTATGTGTTATCTCAAATACAAGGTCATAACATACTTTTATGAGTAAAATTTTTAGCTCCACTGGCTGAAAGCCACTGGGGCTATTGTCATGGCGTTGTGTCCGTTGTGCGTCCGTCCGTACGTGCGTGCGTCCGGTCGTAAACTTTTTCTTTAAAAATCTTCTCCTCAGAAACTACTGGATGGATTTCAACCAAACTTCACAGAAATGATCCTTGGGTGACCCTCTTTCAAAGTTGTTCAAGAAATTTTGATCCGATGAAAAACATGGATTTAATGGGCGTGGCCAATTTCCAAATATGGTAAAAAGTGACTTTTCTCAGGTTTTAATACATGGATACCAATTAGATTTTACATGACTGATCCTTTGGTGACCCTTTATCAGTCTACCAAAAATTATTGTAATCAGAGGAAAAATATGTATTTTATGGGCGGAGGTCATTTCTCTATATGCTAAATATTGGAAACTTTGAAAATCATTTTCTCAGAAACTAATCGATAGATATCAACCAAATTTTATATGAATGCTCCTTGGGTGACCCTTTATCTGTCTACCAAAAATTATTGTGATCGGATGGAAATATGTATTTTATGGGCGGAGGTCATTTTTTTATATGATATATAGTGGAAACTTTGAAAATAATTTTCTCAGAATGTAAGTGATGGATATCAACCAAATTTCACTGGAATGATCCTTGAGTGATTCTTAATCAGTCAACAAAAACTAATTTTGATTGGATGAAAAGTATGTCTTTTATGGGCAGAGATCATTTCTCTATATGTTATTTAGTGCAAACTTTGAAAATCATTTTCTCAGAATGTAACTGATGGATATCAATCAAACTTCATTAGTATGATCCTTTGGTGATCCATTATCATTCAGCCAAAAATTATTGTAATTGGATGAAAAATATGTCTTTTATGGGCGGAGGTCATTTCTCTATGTGTTATAATAGTGGAAACTTTGAAAATCATTTTAACATCAGTAGAACCCAAAAATATCTAAAAAAAACTAGTCAAAACTTAGATTTGCTATTACAAGAATTTCAAGCCTGTGGAGCGACTCAAGCCATTCATGGCTTTCTAGTTTAATACATCATCATTTGATTATGCCCTTTTTTATCTTGCATGTTTTCACTATCAATGACCTGATGCCAAGCATTACATCTGATAGGAGTTCTCACCTTAGACTATAGGATCAGGCTTGCTGATTTATTGAAGAAATGATAAGATAATTTATTCATTTCGTTAAGGTATGAAACTAAAAACCAAATCACACTATATGAATACATGAAATGGTTTCAAACATGAGTGTAATTAGGTTATTAGTTTCATACCTCAATGAAATCAACGAATAATCTCTTCATTTCTTACAATTTTATACATGTTTTTTGAAGCAAAAAGGTAAAATTTTTCTGCATAATGATAAAGATTTCTTATTGGACTATTTTTCTCAGAAGCTGTCAACATATGTGCCAACTCAAATTTGTTTGCATTGAGAAATAAAACGGAGTTTTCAGTCAATCTCTTTAAGTGTGTCATTATTCATATGACAATTGACATTATTACTTTTTTTTCAAATGGACCTTTACAATGCTTTCAAAAATCTTTCAGTTATATTGTGGGGGCAAGAGCAAATTACTACGGATTCCTGGTATTTCTCACACCGGTTCTACCATTACATCCTTTCAAAGCCTCCAGCTGCTATCAAACATATCCTCTACAATTATCAACCCATTAGTGGAAGACAAATACTCAGACAGAGTGAGTGCAGCCATCAGGAATCAAACCAGGGACCTTTTGATTGATAGTCTAATGTGATACCACTTCACTATGCATGATTACTTGGCATAGGCATGACATCATGTGTAAAATTGACCCTGCTTAGTTAAAGTCAGATTCAAACAAAAGCAGGGAATGATCATTAGGTTTTATTACTGGTTTGGCAGCAGTTAGGTTACCAAATGAGCCTGTGTGTGACATTTCCAACAATTTGATATGTGCATGAGGTGCAAACATGGAGAAGTGTAGACAGCCACCTACTGTAAATATAATGCTACTTGGTTGTGTACAAGTACTTTGAGACCTTGTCTATCAACCAAATGCATAGTGTAGACTCTGGTCAGACTGTGCAAATGCACAGGCTGGTCAGAGTCTTTGCTATGTACATATATGAAATTGTTGGAAATCTCACACACAGGCTCAATTGATAACTCTTGATAATCAACTGGAAAAATATTTAACACAAATTTATTCTTGGAAAAAAAAAATGCAGTTGCCAACAGTACAACAATATATCATCCAGTTGATTAAATCCTGATTAATGCAGTGTCAGGGAAAAATAAAATTTCGACTAGAATTATCATAAAATCAAAATGTTATCTAAATGAAAGATAATTAAAACTAAAATAAAATCAAATTAAATAAATTTGATCAAATGGAACAAAAACATAAACTTCTCATTTTCAGTCATAATCTCATAGTAAAATAAAATTAAATGCATAATGCACACCAATTTCTTGTAGAACTTTTAACCTGATGTTCATAGCACATTCCTGCTGTGCACAAAGCTTTTGCAGACAATATAGACTAAGATCAGCCTGCACAGACATGCAGTCTGATCTTAGGCTATATCATCAATTTTCTTCTTAATCATTTCAGAAAAATCTTGCAACGAACTAGTTGAAATTTCAGGAAAATTGGAAAAAAAAATTACAGCAAAAATCGAGTTCAGCAATAGAGCAACGTCGGGTATTATCGACATCTTAACGGTCTTGGGGATACCATGCCGATGATATCCGATAAAATTACAAACGGAAGTTAACACTAGTTTATTTCGTGGATACCCTATAACGTGACGTCATTGGAGAGAGGTATCCGATACCATACTTCTGATAATAACTATCTTATCGCGCCGGTGTGTGGCGGGTGTTATCGACATGATTCGGCAGTTATCGACAGGTCAATTATTTTTTTAACTTCAACACAAAGGTTTTGCCTAAATTGGTTGTAAACAATTCACGAGAATGGCAAGACCGCTCACCTACATTCAGAATTTCTCCCTTTTAACTTACGCACCAATCTAAATCAAATCACAGCTATCTAGAGCATACTCCATCGCGAGGCATCTGTTGATGACCAGGTCGCGCTTACATTCCGACATATGGACGAACTGACAACTAGACAGGTGGATGAATTGAATATGTAATATAGAGTTTGCGCCCAAGGGACATTATATTAAAGATAAAAAAAAAACCTGCAATTCTTTAATAAACCCAATTCTCCCTTTCGGGTGTTAACATCGGCCATTTTGGGGAGTGGTTTTCGGTTTTATGACAGTCTAAAAAACGCACACTCTCCACGAAATCAATGTAAAAATCTATTTGTTGGTACGTGAATGCGACCTATCAAATTTCCTTATTTCAATTTATCTATCTAAAATAAATGATTACTTATCACGATTTCTTAATTTTCAGAGTGTAAATTAGGCTTTTTTTTTAATCCGTGTTCATCGCATTTTTCAGAATAAGGAGTAGACCACCGACCCTTAATATGCGTATATTGCGAGTCCCTGAGGAGACACAGCTCTCCTTAGAAAATTGTTTGCATTCTTTATCGTAGAAATGTTCGTTAAACGTATCTTCAAAAGGCCATTGAATTGATTATATCTATGCCTTAAATTTCGGAAAAGCAAGGCTTACATTATGTTTTAAAATCAAATTCCACGTAAGCTATGGTGTTCTCTTCCATGTCTCGAATAACTTACTTCAAATAGTAAACAATATCCTAGTCAAAACATCCAAGCGATACAGACACTAGAAAATCATAAACTTTCTTGTGTAACTCCTATTTAATATGACGTCACTCAGTCTCTTTAAATTTAGTTCTCCATGGACTTCAAAGAAGCCGACATAAAATTGGGTTGTCCGGGTCGACCCAACCCGGCTTTGTGAGGAATAGTAACACACTGGCTTTACACGTGTTTCTTTGTCGGATTACTCAATAAAACAATTAATGGATTTAAAGATTGTAACTTATCTACCTTAACAAGGTAATTTATTTTGAATCTATCTGTCCTCGTTCATCAAAATCAAAAAACTAAGTCTTGATTAATTGGCAATCTTGGAACTTGGTTTATTATCAAATGACCTTCAAATAATTTTAGTTTCCTAGTAACCAAGCAACCAAAGCAAACAAATAGATTACCAAATAATTGCGCATCGGGTCTGAAAATGTGTATTTATTCACGATTTGATAACCTGTGGTTTTGATCACGGCAAATTTCCGAATTTAAGCATCTCTTCACATTTAAAAGATGTCACATAAGTGAAGTCTGATTACCCCTACCCCGATATTCTTATGGGCATGTGATTATTGTATTACACTCTCCGGGGTTTAATTGTACTTTTACGGTAATTTCGAACCATGAAATGATCGAATGCGTCTATGCGAATGAAGGTTAATTGACGAAAATCAGATAGTTTTGATTTATTTATAGGTATGTCGATAAATGCCGATCGCTTCAATTTTTGTCGTCAGATATCGACAACGCGCTAATTGGGATTATTGCGTAAATATTACGCTCGGTTTAGGGTTGTGGAGCACTATAAAATGCATATTTGGTGTTTTAATCTATTTATAGACAAATCCAGTGAAGTAAGATTTCAAGCTGAAGTTGTACAAAAATAGTACCCTCCTTATCTAGCAAATAAACGCAGCGAAAATTCAGAGGGTAAAATTTTAACTTGCATTTCATTTTCATGGAAGATACTTTTTGGCTACTCTTTCAGCACTAATTGGAAGATGAGATATTATTTTATGCCATATGTATTTAAACTGATCATATTTCGTAGAAATAGAGGTCAAGTTTAAGACATGCCGATAACTACCGACGGTCGGTAATACCCGACGTTGCTCTATAATGATTAAAAGCTAGCAAGGCACTCCTTCTTTTTTTACATAAACATGTTCAGAATGAACACAAATATGGAGATAAATATCACCAGAAATACTGCAAACCCTATCTGTGAGGCTCTTGTATCAAGTCCCAGTGGACGTGTTTTCAACGCCTGTAGAGTCCTATCCCACTGTGACAAGATGGCCTTTCTTGCTCCCGACCATGGTAACGGGCCCTGTAGTCTGTACTGATATGGTGTGCACGGTCCAAATAAAACATGAAGGGCAAGTTTGGGGTCACTCAGGAACAATTTACCTGAAATTTAGAAGAAACACGCCATCTGTTACTCTTAAAAGATAAAACCTGTTTAAAATATCATTTCTACTTTTTTTTGTAAGGAAAAACATGAGCTGGACTGTTTGAAATATCGCCAAAGTTTTTAATTTGTTTGAAGAAAAATTCAGAAGGGCTAATCCTGCATGTGTCCTGAACTAAGCATAGCTGAAAAATATTCGACACGAGCCCGTCTCGAACTAATGTGGACAATATTCAAATAAATGGTTTACAAGTCCAATGTGCTAAGCACTGAGCCAAAGAAGATCTTCCCTGATGCAGGTGTCAGACATTGTATTTAAACCAACAAAGCTATGCAGGACAGTGGTAAGAGTAGTCTCCCATAACATGTTATGGGAGGCCACTCTCACCACTGTCCTGCATAGCTTCATTGGTTTAAATACAATAACACATGGAGGAGTGAACTTGTATTCTGGAGGGCAATGAAAGTAATTTAAATTGGTTGAAATATTTTTGAAAACTTTAAATAAAATATTTTCATGCTTAATATCTCAAAATTAAAAATCTTTCTTTTGCCTCTAATAACTATGTCAACCAATTGTAAGCTACCATCTTTATGTAATTGATTTCTTTAACACTAAGGTGATCTCTAATAATTGATACAGTAGGATATCCCCTGAATACTTGTACATACCAACATCGGGTTTACAGCCAATAAGTTCTGCAATTTCTGATGTAATTCCAACATAATCCACCTGGATAGTGTGACGCTGGGATTTCACATACTGTTTGGCCATGTCGTCTCTCTTCTGTACAATATCTCTCAGCATTTCTGACTTAGTGGGAAGATTGGTTTTACCCTTGATAGTAAGTTAGGAATCATTAACCCTTGTCATGATGAACCCGGAATATTCCTGCCTTAGCATGAGCTATAGACAAACATCAGCCTGTACAAATGTGCAGTCTGATCTTTGTCTATACCACCTGTTTTTCTTTTTTAAACCAGGAAAGTTTCAGAAATAACATTTTCAAAATCAAACGCTGACTCACAATGAGAAATACAGAGCTTTCAGCACTTTGATTTATATAATTTTGCCAATTTTTTTAATTCAGCATGACAAGGGCTTAAACTGACTTCTTAAAGAGAGGTACAGATAACAGTGGGTAAATCCAATCAAAAATATTTATTTCTCATTTAAACCCTGTGTTGTGGGTACTTATTTAAATTGTCTCGGCGAGATGATTCAAATGAGTACCAGCAACATACCAGTAAGCTTTGTGCTATATGTATAATTATAAAAAATACTTTGTTCTAAAATCCAAAATAAACTCTCTATCTGTAATTCTGTTATGGTTAAGAAGAAAAGGAAAATGTTCAAAAGAAACAAATATATATAGATCTGCAATACATTCTATTGTTGTGCCTGCTCTCAGTGCCACAAGCTATTTATTTGTAGTCCATAGTATTTTTCATCCACACACACACACAAAAAAACATTTAGAATTCTATCATGCAAGAAATTTTTCATCTGCGACTTCTTGGATTTGAACCAATCTTATATGTATGTTGTTGTCAAGCAATCGCTTAAAATTCAAGTCAAATACTGTTATTTTTCCCCTTTTGAACTTTTGAAATGAATGAAGTCTTTCACTAACCTTGAACACTCTTGTGGCAAGTCTACATTGCAACTCTGATATAGGCATTATAGCACCGTAAGGTTGAACACAGCCAATCACAGCCAGGGTTGGTTTCTCGATGGTTAATGGAAATGCGTATTTGAACAGTTCAACTTCATTATTGTTTACTTCAACAACACCCTGTTCCAAATAAGGAAACCCAAACACGTAGCCTGTTGCCAAAAACACTGCATCAATATTGTCCTCAAAGGTGCCATCTTCGAATTTTACACCTGTCTCCGTAAAACTTGCAACATTTGGTTTCACAGATACTGATCCACAGATAATTCTGTTTGGTAAGTCGTCGTTGACCATTGGGTGTTGAGCGAATACTCCATAATTTGGTTTAAGGGAATACAGAGCATGGTCAAACTTAAGGTTAAGCATAAATTCAAAGTATTTCCCTGCTAGATAAGGGAATGCAGATTTTAGTCCAATCAAAAATCGAGTTGTATTTAACATATCAACAGGCATTCCTCTGCCTGCAACCCGATTGATGACCCAGCTTCCTCTTCTTGTACTCAAAAATACCTGAAATGCAGGAATACCGTCAATATTCTAATAGAGTCCCTTGCTCTAATAAAACCCTATCCTCCTTTTCGGAGGTTGAAATTGACCATTTTTTATGTGATTTTACAATTTTTTAAGTCTCTAATAAAGGCCCATACCCACAAAATCAATGTCACCAAAAATTCAACAGAGGTTTGAAGCACCTTATTCCCAATCAAATGTACATATTTTGTGCAGATTATTTTTATTTTTGGCCATTTTTTCACAGTCTTAACAAACATCAATGGCTCAGCCAGTTGTAAATGCCTTTATGTTTATAGGCAGTTACAATTGTTTCACACTGCCCCATGGATAGGTAGCATAGCCTCTAATAAAAGCCTTTTCTAATGGAAACACAATGATTCTAATAGAACCCCAGTAATCTATTTCTTGTGGTTAAAAGCCTTTTTCAATCAATTTAAGTACTAAAAAATAATTGAACAAAACTTTTCTTAATGCTTTTAAATTTTATGACAAGCAATTTCTCCATTTTACACAATATTTTCCCATCATTTTTTTCTCCAGGACCAAAAAATAAATGGATTACTTTTCCAATAAACTAAAAGAATTCATTTCAACAGCCAAATTCCCTTTAGTTCCCTTTACCAAAAATAACAATTCTTTTATCCTCAAAACCATTCTATTACGGTGATTCTGGATTCACTTAACTGGTGTATTTCTGCCCATCTCAATAACTTAATTCTCTCCAGAGTTCCAAACATCAAAATTAACAATTCTCTTGTCATAAATACCTTAAGATTGTGGTCATTCAAGATTCACTTTACCCCTGAAACATTCCTGCTCATTTCAATAGCCAAATCTCATCCTGAGTTCCCTTTTCCAATGTAAAATTCTTTCATCCTCAATAGGGCGCAACTACAATTAGGCATATTACGCAAGTAATAGAAATAAATCCTCTCTAGAAAAATGTTGTCTATGAATGATCACAACATCGAAACTACAGCTTATTCAAGCTGCAGTTATGATGTTTGACCATTCACTAACGCTCAAATCATAGAAAAGATGTGGATGGAGGACATTAATCTTTTGTCACTGTATATTCTATGTTGGTTGCTTTCTGAAAGTGAATAAATTTCAAAATCCTAGTTACGCCTATGATATCTTTAATTTGTGATCACTCAAGATTCAATTTGCCTGAAAAATATTCCTGCTCGTCAAAACAGCCAAATTCCCTCTGAGTTCTCTATACCAATATTGACAACTCTCTATCATAAAACTATAAGATTGTGATCAATCTAGATTGAATCTACCTGTGAAGCATTTCTGCTCATCTCCACTGCCAAATCCCCTCCTGAGTTCCCTATACTAATAAGAAAAAACTGTCTTATAGTTTACTTTTAGATTGTGATCAATCCAGATTCAATTTACCTGTGAAGCATTTCTGCTCATCTCCACTGCCAAATCGCCTCCTGAGTTCCCTATACCAATAATCACAACTCTCTTATCCTCAAAACCCTTTGGATGTTTGTAGTCATGGGTGTGGATTACTTGACCTTTAAACCTGCCAAAAAAGCTATTTGTAAAGTAAATCTGGCTTAAGAACTAATTCTTTTTTCAAATGATTTCTACAGTGACTAGAATGAAATAATCATTGTAAAAGAAGGAAAAAAGTTTTTTAAAATGTAATTCTATGGCTCAGCTCGAAACGGTTGTAACTCCCTATAAACATATAGGGAGTTACAACTGTTTCATGTTGAGCCATCAAATTGGTCATGATCAAGCATCTAACTTTCCTCTTCGTTACACAGTTATCCAGACCTGGGGTAATCGTAATCGGTAGTCATGATTACATGTAATCGATTACAATTTTCAGGTAATCATATTGTAATCGGAGCATTTCTGATTACATGTAATTGTAATTTAATCGATTACATTGCAAAAAGGCCTGTAATCGTGATTACATCTCGATTACATTATGATTACATTTGTTGTGTTTGCAAGTACAAGGTTTGAAAAAAAAAATTCAATGATAGTCATATTAATTTTGACAAAATGTTATTTATACTTAAATAATGGTCCTAGGTTTTAGTATTGAATACAAAAATGTCAAATGAAAATACTTTCAAAGTTCTTGGAGTGACTAGATAAAATTTGAATTGAGAAAAAGATTTTTCCCAAAACAGATAATGTATTGGGAAAAATAATCAAGTAGTTAATTTTTCATTTGGCTTTATAGGAAATTCTTATTATTGTCTTATACCCAAATGTTGTTTTTCCCTAGTATAGAACATTCTGGTTTCTTGCTTTAAGTATTGAAAATTCAAACTAGTGATAATGTCTTATGAACATGAAGTGTTATAATGATAATGTTTAAGGTGTTAAGGAATTAAAAGAAGTGTCAGTCTCATCTAAGATAATCCATAGCCTCTGGCACATATTAAACAATTACCTGTAATTAACCCTTTACTAGTATGTGACAGCCCATGATAGTTATTTTTTGATATTTATTTATATGTTGGCAAAACAAGTTAATCTTCTCTTATAATAATTTTCAATTGTCTGATAATTTTCTCAAATCCAAATAACATGACAAAAGTTCTACGGAAATGAATCTATGCTATGATTGTCCCATTACAATATCATGCAGGAATCTTGATGTTCGTTCATTAGGGTAAATTTATAAGTCCATCAGGCAAAATTCAATAAAGTACTGCAAAACACAGGATAGTTATTACACTACCTTATGAAATTTTCCAACAAAGTTAAATGAGCCTAAAAGACATTTGACACATCCATTATGTTTTACAGTTTGACATGCTGTTTCCATGAATTGAAAAAAAGAAGAATTATTGACTCTGTCTACGGCCTTTACTTTCTTTTTTTTCTCAATGTTTATCATACTGAATTATTTTTTAGCATAAACTCATATTTTCTGAGCTTAAACAAAAATAAAAACAAGAAAATGTTAAAATAATTGAAAATTGAGAAAATTCTGGCCAGAAAAAAGTCTAAATTTTATATTTTATTTGTGCATCAAATATTCAAAAATACCAATAAGAGCATTTATAAATGTCAATCTAGGCTATAGGTGCTCATTGCTTTCCATAGCAGTGGAGGCAAATGTAAGAGGATATTAAAGCTTTGGGTATATCTAAATTCATAAAAGAGAACCACGGTAAATATATTAACAGACCTAAGAGAAGAATTGGCATAAATTATTTATTGTTTATCCTTCCATATATTTTTAATTGTTTACAAACCTAACTTGAATGAATAAACTCACAAAAAGACAAAAATGCTTATGTGTAAGGTTGATATAAAAATGTAATCACATGTAATCAGATGTAATCATGATTACATTATAAAAGTAATTGTAATTGTAATTGATTACAATGAAAAACTGTGTAATCATAATGTAATCAGTAATCATAGGATCTGCAAGTAATTGTAATTGTAATCGATTACATTGGCATGTAATCGACCCCAGGTCTGCAGTTATCAGAATTTAGGATTAAGAACAGAATCAATGCTGACAAAACATGTGACTCTTCATACGAGAATAAATTTACTTGTTCTCCACAGAAAAATATAGAAAATATAGAAAACAATAAGTCATGGTCAATGAGTTTTTTCTTTGTGTTTTTTTTTTGTTTGTTTTTTGTTTTTAAATCGTACTGCGAAGCAGTAGATTTATATCTACCGTTTTCCAGAAATCCAGTCTGTTTGACCCACTACATTTTTACCATTATCTTCTGAGCAATGTGTTCAAACCAAATTATGTGTTTTCAAACACCGAAGAAACGGCCTTTTCAGTCACAATCTACAAACTTTGTTTATACCTTATTTACTTTTCGACAAATAGAGAAGAGGCTAATACAAAATTTGATGTAATTTTTCGCTTTTAGTAATTACCAGTTAGTAGTTTCAGTGTTTATAACAAGATTTTAGGTTGAGTAAAGGAGTTGAAACGTACAATAGGTTAACTGTATAATTAATTTGTAGCACTTACAATATTACTGCTCTGAACTTTCTCGAACGGTCATTTACCAGTTGTAGGGCTGACAACCAATCAAATTCTGTTATGATTATCACTGGGTCAAAACCCACGCGTAAATGGACATCGTCTGCTCGAAATGTGTCAATTAACTTGTTTGTCATTAGTCAATAGTCGTCTGCACTCAAACAGGGAGCGTGAGAAGTTTACAAATAGAAATAATTTTGAAATATTTGATTTCAATGAGCACTCTGATCACGCTCCAATCCTATTTTCAATAAATTCAAATTTGAGTATGAAGAAAAATTATTCAACAACAAATAAACCGACAAAAACATACGATAAACTGGTAAAGGCTAGCAGTAAGAGCGATCTATTTTTAGAACAACTCATGAATAATCATAGAGTGCTGCTAGATTCAATCGATTGGTCAGAAACCAAAGATATAAATAGCATAGTTGGCGATTTCACGCGTTTCTTGAGGGAAAATGCATTTACAGTATTTGGGAAAACCCAATGCTTGAAATACAAACATGTTGGTAATCAAAATTGTAAATAGTTTAATGAAAAATGTTTGTTGCTAAACAGGCTTTTAAACTCTATAGAGAGAGGAATAATATTAACAGACAAGCTTTTAGCTTGGCGCGTGCTCATTATAACAACGTAAAAATCTGCTTAGAAATAATTTAGACTAGCAGAGGGCTATCGAATCAGCAAACTTTCAAAATCGGACCCACGAGGTTGGATGAGCTGGCGATGTCCTCGAAAAGATGGAGTGTTAAGACAAAAAACTCACAAATTTAAAGATTTTACCAACTTTTATTGTCCAAATTTGAGCCCTTTTGATTGGCGAACTATTGCACTATCCCAGTCTCTCAATGATGTACGATTTACAGTGCTGACAGCACTTTGATTTTAAATAGAAATAGATTCAGGGATAATTTCAGTAATTATCTAATGGTCCCTTTTAGTGTGCCAGGTAATGTATATAAATCAAGAGTTTACAGCACGTACCATAATTGTTAAGGTTTCATTTAACCTCCAAGAAACCAAACTATCTTACTTGTCAAGTCCAGGGAAGGTTGGTTTATGAGCTTCAGCATGATGACCCGAGGCCAGCAATACAGCATCATAGACAAGGTCCTGGGTCTCTCCTACAAATATAAAGAAGTTAGCAAGGTCAACCAATTTTAAAAATACCAAACAAGCTCTGTTTAACATTCATTTCAAAAACACAGCGAAATTCTGCTTATTATGGTAGATAGGAACAAGAGCTATGCCTACAGGTGCCTATACTCTGGTGTTAAGTATTTGATAGTGTATAAGGTCAGTCTGACATCAACAAAATACAGTCAAAAGGATTCAATCATTAGAATCTTGGGGTCCTTTCTTAAATTTGATGAGTCCCTGCTTTAGGTATAGACTATTTCTTTAAGGCTATAATCTTGTATTTTGTAGATTTAGAGCTATAGTCCTGGTTAAGGATAAAGACATTGATAAAAGTATATCAATATTTGGGGATGACTTCAGGAAAGAATTGAAGACTGTCTAAAGCAGTCTTCAATTCTTTTCTGAAATTGAGCCATAGAGAGTCCATGGGACTCACATCATAGAGTTTTGAGGGTCCTGGTTACTTATTTTTGTGTCACTGATGCACAAAACCTGCATCCCTTAAAACCCTGGTGCCTCCTTTGATAGTGTACTTGAGTGCCAAGTTTCAAGTGAATGCCTATAGGAGAACTAGAGATACATGTATCATAAAATGTCAAAGTTTTCGCACAACCAGTGACAATAATGCCAGGGCTATAGCAATACCTTGGGTTTTCTCCAAGAAAATCAAATCTAAAAATTCTGATTTACAATTTCTTAATAAACCTTCTCCCAAACAATCTCTGGTTAAACAACCTCAAAATAGATCTAAATTGGACAAATAAATTGTAGGAATTATTGATCATTGGCACATACTTACTTCTGTTTTCACAATATTCTTTATCGTAAAACATAATGTCTTTAATGCTTTTCTGTGGATTCGGATTATCGAGAAATAACAGAAAATTATCACTTGATAATCTCACCACAAAACAAGTGAAATGAGCAAACAAATATATCCTGCTCTGATGCATTTTACCCCATTTGATGTAATCAAGCCTAGCCCAGTAAACAAATGACATCATGATGTTGCATACTCATCACATGCAAAATGACGCGCTTTAAGGAAATTTGTCATGAAATGTTAAATATTTTGTCCAATTTCTTCATTAAAAAAATAGAATAATCATTCATTTTGTGAACAACAAAAGCTTTTTTTTGATGTGTGGCACAGCCACTTGTGAAAATATACGGGTAGCTTTTGTTGATCACTCAATGAAAGAAAAATCAATCTTACACTGCAACCAACATTTATCCTCTATAATTATTTCCCTTTTCATGAACTTTTGACAATAAGTAATTCAAGGCCAGAGGTTATAAAACTTTTTTCAGGCTCAACTGAGAATTTCTCAAGTTTTAAATTACAATAAATCTATGAAAATAAAAGATAATATTAATAAGTTGTTATTTATAACAACTTATTAATATTATCTTTTGTGTAAATACATTAAAATGAGTATCAAAATAGAATTATGGCTTAAATCTCAAATTGTAATTTGAGAAAATTTTAGATTGAGAATGAGAAAAGTTTTAATACCTCGGAACAAGATTTGGACCAGTCTAAAATTCTATGGTACAATAAATGGCAAGTATCTTTACCTGTCTGTTTGTTTCTTATCCTAACATCCCATTGACCAGTGTTTGAAAAATCTTTGTGTCTCTTTATATGAAGCACCTGTAAAATATTATTCAAATTACATTTATTGTTTATCAAATATTTTATAAACAAGATAGTTTTGACCTTATTTTATAATTATATCAAGAGCACCACCAATGGATGCCTACTCTTGTCTATTGAGTGCTGGATAGTGAATTCAAAAAAAGTCAGAAAGAGGGCATAATTTGCAAAGAATTATCCCCCTTTATTTTTCAGAATGCTCTGTTGATAGTGAATACATTGACAAGTTTCAAGTGACATCCGAGGTGTAATTCATGACAGGAGGTACCACTTGATTTTCCTTTTTAAACCAGAAGAGCATAACAAGAGGTCCAAGAGGGTCTGTATGGCTCTACTTGTTGATTGATTGAATGGAGTTGAACGCTGCTTCCCACAGATTTTCACGTATATCACGGCGGCTGGAGCACCTAACAATGGATTCCTGGTATTTCTCTCATCAGTACAAATATCATATGCTTTTCTAGCCTCCAGCTACTATCTTACATAGGTCTGCGATTATCAAACCATTGGTGAGAGAAACATACACCAATTTGTCATAGTGATAACTATTTTTAATGTTATCTGATTGATGTTTGAGAAATAACATTTGATTATCACTTGATAATAAAACTGCCAAACCAGTGAAATGACCAAAAATTTATACAGTTAAGAACATTGTGAAATTGACAAGATCAATGATTTTGGAATGATTTTGGAATGAAATTGAATGAGTGTGTGGAGTGTGTTTTCAGTGAAATTCAAGGGAGGTAATCCAATATAGCTAATTTTGTTCAAGATGAACATAATTAGTGATATTTATTACCTCCCTTTAATTAAATATGCATGCAGGTTCTATTACTAGTTATCTGCATCTTCACAAACTCATCATAGGCTTACTGAATTCAATTATGTCAGTGAAACCATTTATTTCTACCAATTTTTATTTTTAATGTAGTTGTAGATCTTATCATTTCTAGTAAATTTGGAGTGTTTTGAATGGTTGGAGTGAGTGTTTGGTATCAATGTCTGGAGCACTGAGCAAATGAATTTGAATGGTTTTGATAGGAATGATTGTCAATTAATTATGTAATTAACTGTATCCTGCTTTTGTTCATTTCACCCTAATTGACTTTATCCAAGTGGGATCATATGAATGATAAATTACATCATGATGTTGAAATCACATGTAAAATTATGCCCCTTACTAAAATTTGTTCCCACATTTTTAAATTTCATCTCATTTTTGCATTAAAGAAAAAGAAAAATTGTTCATCTTTTGAGTAACATTAACAAAATCTTTCATTTCTTGAACGTAAAAAGCTATATTTTCAATAGCGGCAAAACCACAATTTTGTTGTTCACTCAGGGAAAGATTGATCTACATTGTACTTTACACCGAAACAAATTATCATTCTCCATGTCCAGCTCATCGCAAGTGGGGACAGGCTCACCCAAACTAGTACAGTACTTGTATTCATAAACAAAATATTGTTGAGGTATTTTACAAAATATTCATTATTTTCATCAAAATATTCGCATATTGACAGAAACAACTAGATCTACATGTAAAATGAACCACCGTACAAAACTCATTTACCTCTGTGTTGAATTGTATGTAATCTTTCAGTTTAAAATGGTCAGCGTATTGGTGGAAATATTTCTGCACATATTTGTTGTGCATAAAGATTGGGTACTCTGATGGGATAGGAAAGTCACTGTAACACATCATCTCTTTACTGGTGTTGATTACCTGAAATAAAATTTAGCTTCACAGAGTGTGGAATTCGAGGGGTCAGTGCAATACTATTGTAAGTGCCAATAAATATAGGCACTTAAAATAGTATTGTGTTGCCCTCTCGAATCATTTTTTACCCAGCTAGTCCAGATATCTTTTAGAGCTATCTTTTCAGCATTTCAATGATTGTTTAGAAGAAATTAACCCTAAATTAGAGAAACAAAACCTATTATAAACCAAATTGATATTTTGCTTTAGAAAAACAATACTTAAAAAAAGCTTTAAAGCTATAGGCCTAAAGCCATAATGTTTTTTTATAGCTCAAAGGAGTGTTTGTTAGGATAAATACAGCTCTATGTAGATTTATCTTGTGTACTAGTCTTGGGTCATATGGGATAAGTAGATTTTAAGGATAAATATAGCAATTTGATGTTTCTATGAAACATGTAATTAACATAAACCATAAGTTATTGCCGAGTGATCAGAAATTTGAGACATTTCTGATTTTCAAAGAGGATACAAAAAAAGGGTAAAATAGTGTTAAAGTTGAAAATAAGAGCTATGGAGGTCAAAAAAATTGAGAGGAAAAGGAGAACTTTGCTTGTAAATAGTAGTTTTGTCATTACACGCAAGTCCAAAAATTACTTACTGTAGATTTCATGACACTAGCCTGCCCAGCTTGAACCTCATCCGAATACCGCCACAGTCCACCAATGTCATGTGACCTTTCATAGCAGACCGGTTCCAGCCCTTCATCAAGACAACATTTGATAGCAGTGAGTCCACTGGCTCCTGCTCCTATAATAGCAACCTTCATCCTGAAAAAAATGGTTGTAGTTGTATGAGTTCATTCACTTAACCCTTGTTATGCTGTACCTGGAACATTTCTTCTTTGTCAGAAGGTATAGACAAGGACCAGCCTGAACATAAGTGCAGTCTGATCCTAGTCTTTACGACCTTCTTATCCTTTTTAAACCAAAAATTAAAAAAAAAAATATATTTTTTCATGACCTTGATAAAGATAAACTTATTGATTTTTTTCTTCTGCTTAAGATAAAAACATTGACCCAAAAGTGTGCATGGCTTCAATTTAAGTTTTCAAAGATCTATTATGCACCCCTTTGAAAAAACTGTGTGAAAAACACTGCTCTCTGTCCCTCTCTCTCTCTCTCTCTCTCTCTCTCTCTCTCTCTCTCTCTCTCTCTCTCTCTCTCTCTCTCTCTCTCTCTCTCTCTCTCTCTCTCTCTCTCTCTCTCTCTCTCTCTCTCTCTCTCTCTATATATATATATATATATATATATATATATATATATATATATATATATATATATATATATATATATATATATATATATATATATATATATATATATATATATATATATATATATATATATATATACATATTTAATAACGTGCCAACCGGTTTCGCTGCTGCTCATCAGGGCGACGCAGCGAAACCGTTGGCCTAAAAAATTGAATCTAACGTCACTTATTAAATTGATTTCTATGTCGTTTTTTGTTTTATTATATAATTCTTTCTTGGATTTATATATATATATATATATATATATAGATAGAGAGAGAGAGAGAGAGAGAGAGAGAGAGAGAAGAGAGAGAGAGAGAGAAGAGAGAGAGAGAGAGAGACAGAGACAGACAGACAGAAGACAGAGAGAGAGAGAGAGAGACTGAAGAGAGAGAGAGAGACAGACAGACAGACAGACAGACACAGACAGACAGAGACAGACAGACAGACTAAAGGGAGAGAGAGGGAGAGAGAGAGAGAGAGACAGACAGACATAAAGGGAGAGAGAGAGAGACAGACAGACAGACAGACAGACAGACAGACAGACAGACAGAGAGAGAGAGAGAGAGAGAGAGGGATCTACGGATCCGCAGCTGCAGCCCATGCAGTACTTCCGTAACAGGTGATCCAACAATAAGCAAGGGGGTGGGGGATCCTTAAGGTTAACTCAAATATACGAATTTCTACATGAAAACGAAATAATTCAACTTAGGCAACAGAAGGGTGTTCGTTGAACCCCACAAACCAAATGTGGATCCGCTACTGAGAGACATTGTCCCCTCTGTCGCCCATCTATTTAATTTTAATTTTTGTGAGGAAATTCAATCAATAATATGAGACGAGTAGGTCTAGACTAGAGGCGCTTGAGCGCCTGATTCGCTCCACAGGCCTGAATATCCAAATAATGACTATGAGAGGATGATAAAGCTGTTTAAATGAGAATTGAAGTGAATGAATGAGTGAATGTTTATTTCAAGTAAATAAGGGGCATATGCTGAAATATTTCTGCATAAAAAACTCATGATCAGTGAATAACAAAATTGACCTCTACCTGTTACACAAATATTTTTCATTTAATCACAATAATTTTGTGCAGTCTGATAATGGGTCACCCAAGGATCATTCTAGTGATATTTTGTTAAAATCCAAATATAAGAATTTCAAAACTAACAGAATGTTACTGCACAATATACTGGTGTTGGTCTGCAAAATTTTGATTGTGGATCTTTCCACTTTTAATTAAACACTACTAAAAGATGTTACTTCACAATTGTTTGTCATCAAAACAAAATTCTAATTAATGATAGTAAGAAGTAAAATATTCAATCCAATATATTTATTTTATTCTGCCCAATGCTTTAGAGTGCAGTAAACTCAACTCTTTCTACCCCACTCTGAATGTCAGGAGGTCAGAACATCATTTTACACTCTGTGCAGATTCACCCTTTGTTCAACTAAACTCACCAATTCTGAGTGGGTATTCTCAGGCTACTTATTTCAACTAATGTTTCTATACATTTGAATTCAACAAAGGTTTTGTTCCTTCTAATCTATAATCATTACACCTATTAAATTTAACAAGTCTAGAAAAATTCATCATTGAGAAGATACCAAAAGGGTGATCAAATTTTCACTTTATATGTTATAATACCCTCTACTTATAAAAAAAATATGCTGTTCATCTAATCAAATATTTTTTTGCAGACTGATACAACTTCACAGAAATAAAATTTCCATGATATCTAATCCATCTGTTTAACCTTTCATGATAGTTTGTTTTACCCTATATATGAAGAAATGACCTCTGCCCATAAAAGACATATTTTTGATCTGATCACAATATTTTTTTAATAGTCTGATAAAGGATCACTAAAGATTCATTCTAGTAAAATTTGTTTGATATCTATCAATTAGGTTCTGAGAAAATGATTTTCACTTTAT
Organism: Fragum whitleyi; assembly: GCA_948146395.1. Taxonomy (NCBI): domain Eukaryota; kingdom Metazoa; phylum Mollusca; class Bivalvia; order Cardiida; family Cardiidae; genus Fragum; species Fragum whitleyi. The sequence continues at coordinate 81,569,116 of OX411543.1, forward strand.
ATGTTATAATACCCTCTACTTATAAAAAAATATGCTGTTCATCTAATCAAATTTTTTTTGCAGACTGATACAACTTCACAGAAATAAAATTTTCATGATATCTAATGCATCTGTTTAACCTTTCATGATAGTTTGTTTTACCCTATATATGAAGAAATGACCTCTGCCCATAAAAGACATATTTTTGATCTGATCACAATATTTTTTAATAGTCTGATAAAGGATCACTAAAGATTCGTTCTAGTAAAATTTGTTTGATATCTATCAATTAGGTTCTGAGAAAATGATTTTCAAAGTTTACACTATATAACATATAGGGAAATGACCTCCACACATAAAATACACATTTTTCATTCGATCACAATAATTTTTGCTATACTGATAAAGGGTCACTCAAGTATCATTCATGTAAAATTTGGTTGATATCTATCGATTAGATTCTGAGAAAATGATTTTCAAAGTTTTCACAAAGTTTTCTCTATAACATATAGAGAAATGACCTCCGCCCATAAAATACACATTTTTCATCCGATCACAATAATTTTTGCTATACTAATAAAGGGTCACTCAAGTATCATTCATGTAAAATTTGGTTGATATCTATCGATTAGATTCTGAGAAAATGATTTACAAAGTTTTTACTATATAACATAGAGAGAAATGACCTCCGCCCATAAAATACATATTTTTCATCTGATCATAATGATTTTTTGTAGGCTGATAGAGGGCCCCTCAAGGATAATTCATGTGAAGTTTGGTAAATATTCATTAATTAGTTTCTGAGAAAAGCCACCTATTACCATATATGGAAATTAGCCACGCCCACTACAGCCATGATTTTCAACCGATTAAAAATCTTTGAAGGAATCTGATAGAGGGTCACCCAAGGAACATTCCTGTGAAATTTGATTGGAATCCATCCAGTACATTATGAGGAGAAGATTTTTAAAGTAAAAGTTTACGGACGGACGGACGGACGGACGGACGCACGCACGGACGCACGGACGACGGACACCTCGCCATGACAATAGCCCGCTGGCCTTTCGGCCAGTGGAGCTAAAAAACGAACCCTATTAGTATTATGTAAGTTTGAACCTAATTTTGCAGTCGTCTGCTATAATTTCTTTGAATTTGGACCAGTCTATTCTTTTGTCGTCTGGTTGTGTTCGACGACAAACTGAACACTTTAAAATAAATAAATGCAAAAAATACCTGACGTGAGCAACATCAGCTTTGGGTAAATAAGTTGTTTCCAAAATTCAATCAGATCTATTTCTGATAAACGGGGATTTTATAATACAGGTTACAATTTAGATTGTGTAGCGATCTTTGGAATACGTTGGTTCCCGGGATTTTACGATATTGGTTCCCAGTGTTAGACAACAACATCAAAATTACGTCACGACACGATTGTTTAATCATGCACGCGCAGATTCAGAAGGGAGGCCATGAACGCACCCCTCTTGCCTGGAGTTTCGTTTTCAAAATCGGGAATCTAAAGATAAAACTTTAGATCTATAATTTGATCGGAGGCGAGCAAAATGTCGTGACTAAGTGCAGGGACTCTCAATATACGGAGCAAATACCCAATTTTTCTCTCTATTTCCTATTTTCACTTTAAAATCATTGAAAAATGATCATCTCCTCCTCATTCACATGGTAAATTTAAATGAAACTTTGCAAGAATGTTACTTGTGTGACATCCACTGGACCAATAAAATTCATGTGAGCGGTTAAGGGTCATCATTCGCTGTCCCTCTTTTTTCTATGTTCCATAGTTCAACCCCCTTCTAGACAGAAATCCTGCTCTGCGTTCAGGATGACAAAACGGTGCAAACTGTTTGCCAATTATATCCCGCTTTGCACACAAGTACACATGCAAAGCGGGATATAATTGGCAAAACAATTTGCGCCGCTTTGTCACTCTGAACGCAAGGCTAGATCCCAACCACACTACGACAATGCAGAGGTAGGTGCCTAAATTACTTAAAATCGCATCTTGAATGGCGTCTATAAGGAAAAATTCTTCCCTACGTTCAAGATGCAAAAAAGTCGCCTTCATAAGGGAGTTGGTAGCGCATGGGACTGTCCGAGCAATCTAGAGGTCCCGGATTCGATCCCAGACGGCGACACACGTTCTTTCCGACTATTTGTCTCTCACCACTGGGTTGATAATCGAATACCTATGTGAGATAGCATCTGGAGGTAAGGAAAGGATGTAGTACTGGTGAGAGATATACCAGGAATCCATTGTTCGGTGCTCCAGTCGCTGCGATAAAACTGAAACACTGTTGAAAGCGCCAGTAAAACTCAATTCAAGCAATCAATCAGGATACTAAAACGTTTGGGAACCGGATAGAAAATGATATCCGGTGCTTTGCATGTGCGCACGCACTCCCAAGAGCGGGGTCTAACATTCCCCGAGACGAAAGTTGGCGTTTTCATCCTGAAAGCAGGCCGGGATCCGCGTATGATTGCATCATAGTCCAGTCAAAATAGCGAAATATGGCCTCAACTCAGAAAACAAACTGCAACAAAAGCGATCTTGGCTTTTTTAGTAGCTTGATCCTCCCTAGATGACATACTAAAAGTAGGACAAAATCGGAAGATACATATTTTGATTTTTTTCACACATTTTGATACCCGCTAGTAATGCCTGTAATCATGTGACAACCAATTTAATGAGAATATTGTGTGATATACCTGGAATAAAGCTGATTTGTGCAAGGAAAACGTATCAAATATCCTTTGAATTACCTCTAGGAATTAAACCACAACTTTTATTAATGGTTTGAGTAAAATGTATGGCATTTTAAACATAAAAAGACTAATTCAAATTAATCTTACCCCACCCACTTGATTTAACATTAGAATGGATAGAAAAATAGCTTCTGGAATTGAAACATTTTCATATGCATCCTTATCAACAAGTTCAAAATAATATTGATTTACTGGATTGATCTTTCAATATGTCTGCCTATCCCACAGGCAATTGTTTCATGACAAAAGCCCATGTATCCAAAATATGCTCATGTAAACTCTCCCAGAAGCCACTGAATTTAAATTTTGTTGTTTCCTCAGTCTAATTATTATTTTGACAACATTGTCATCAGCTTATTATTATTATTATTATTATTATTATTATTATTATTATTATTATTATCTTTTTTGATAATTTTCCTTTTCATTGTTACCTGATTGTGTAAAATATGCTGGAAATTGTGAGAGTTGATGAGGTACAGGATTAGTTTGACACCTTGTCTTATATGATAACGCACATTTTTGATTTGACGAAAATTGAAAAAATAAGTTGCCTGTGATCTGTCTAAGAACAATATTCTGAAACTTCAATTCTAAACAATTCAAAATGAAGGTATATATGTCACCAATCTAGTGCTACATTTCTTTCATAATTTAGTTTAGCAATGACACATAGAAACTTTAAAAATTATTAAATTACCTTAGAAAAAACTTTAAAAGAGGCTTTGCAAAAGTAAAATACGACACTGGAACCCCGGTCATTTGAAAACCTTAAAGTGGCTACCACAGCTGCATTACACTCAAATTTTATAGAAAATTTTGTTGTATTTCAGATACATTGAAAATCAAATTTTTTCGGTTGTACAAACTTGTCTAATATACGTAATAATATGTCTTAAACTTTGACCAACTGGAGATTCGATAGACAACTTCATTCCAAATTAATATTTATGCCTCACATAGTCTGTCATTTTCATAATTTTGATATAAATTGTTTGTGAAAATTCACGGAAGAATTTTTAAGCATTAACTTGTTACCATTTGTTCTTCATTCATTTTTAAATGAAAGATTGGCATAACATTCTCAAAAGGATTTAAATCATTTCATATTTTGCTGCCAGTAAAGCAGACTGTCTTCGTATAAGTGCTTTAATTGATGACGAATACTTATTCATATCAAAATTAGTTTATTAGTAATCGGAGCACTTTTTCCAATTCATTCCTATGTCATTCTTCAATTTAACACATTATTTTTTGAGAAATGTTTTTCGAAACTCGTCAAATGACAAACAAAACCTGTTTCCTAAGTCATTGATGTTATGTACCTTTTTAAAAATGTTCAATTTAGATTTCTTAACGCCTAATATGAAAATCTCAAAATCTAAAACGAAAACTAATGACAATCAGTTTACCTTAGTTTGTCAATTTACTTTTAAATTAGGCATTGAATGGGACACACATCACATTGCATTCGAAAGAACTAGTACCAGACAAACCCACAGTCGTCACAACGCAGATGGTTGTGCGCTGGGATTCCAATTACGGGTTTCAAGATTCGATCTCTGACAGCAGCACACCCTGTCAGACATTTTTCTCCAAACAACGGGTAGATACTCGTAAAAATATCTGGGATTAGTAAGTTATAGCCGGTAAAGGAATTTCTTGGTAGTAGCAATGAGAAAAATACCAGGAACCATGGTTAGGTGCTCTGTCTGTAGCGTTTTGAAATTGTTAATAGAGACGTTGAATCCTTTCCAAACAAAACAGGCGATCTCTGTATCGGCAATGAATTTAAAAAAAGTATTAAGTTTGTGTGAATCTTATGCTTTTGAAAATATAAAACAGCTTCAAGGTTAAAATTTGTGAAAGGAACTAGATTATTTTTTTAAAAAAATATCCCATCCAAAACATTCAGACCTTAAGTTTAAGCATATCAAATCAAGCATTTGTTTATAACCGTGAGGTCAAACTACTGTGTTCTTGCAACATGTTTTCATATAATACTAGCATTTTCCAACTCAGGCCCTTTTTGGTTGAAAACTGGGATTTTGTATCAAATAGTTCCCCCCCCCCCCTTCTCAAATTTCATATCCATATGAATGTCTTTGTGCTTTGTATAGTACTAGATGAAGCTTCAATTCCATCATATGGTGAGGCAATAAGAAAAATCCATGGCTCTTGGTAAGATACAACTAAGCTAATGGGCTATGTAAAACCTTTTCTCAGAGAGAATTGATTTATTTCAAATATTAAACTCTTATGTTCAACAGACGGACAACCCATGGAAAACGTCATTCTTGTCATATCTGTATATATTCTAAAGAACATGTCAACCCAAAACATATCTCACAGTTTAGATAAAATCAAATCTAAATTTTTGAAAGTTTTTATTATTTTTGATGTGCTAAATAAGACTGGTGAATATATCTACAACTATTCTTAGTAACACTGTCTCACCTAAAATATTGTACATGGGGGGAGGAGGGGGCGGCTAAAAAGTTTTTTTTTTTTTTTTTTTTTTTTTTTTTTTTTTAATATATGTTTTTTATTACTCGAGGATAACACGAAAAAGGGTCGAATTACTCTTATTTCCGTCGTGGTCCTAACTCTTTCCAGATCTTATCCTACACATTGAGAGAGAGGCAATGGGTTAAAACCTACTTTGACTTAGAAATTGAAAAGATTTTGGACTGTTAAAAATGTTTTAGACCTATTTCTTGAAGCGAATGCCACTTTTGCCAAAGCGAAAAATTTCTGCTATTTTGCAATGTTAAAGGGAGTGGGTGGGGTAAGATGTTTTGAATATTATCTCAAAAATTTGCCAAATAACAAAGAATATCCTTTTTCAATTGGCGAATAACTTATTACAATCCACTACATAGCCTTTGATATACCAACAAGTTCTACTTTAGATTTAAACATGTTTCTGTCCAAAAGTCTTTACAGGTTTAGTTGGGAAAAATCTATGAAAAAAATCAAAATACGTATCTTCCGATTTTGTCCTACTTTATATATGTTAAATGGGAATGTTTATGGATGTCAAAAAACACAACATTGTTTTTGTTGCAATTTGTTTTGGGTCCTACCATAATTTGACTGGACTATCAATACTGATTATGAAAGTATGATAAAAAATAATCGGAGCCTGGGACAAGTACGGGCGGGATCGTGGTTACGGTAAGCATGAATTGTTAGATTGGTCAATCGAGTTTAAAATTGGCTGTGGCGATCCGCGCCATTAAAAGGTTGTTCGCCAGCCATTAATAGTTACAAATATTGTCTACTCTTTTGTATGACAAATTGTAAAGATATATAGCCCACCAACATTTTCAATATACATACAATTAAGAACATCGTGAAATTGACAAGATGAATGATTTTGTAATTAAATTAATTAAATTAATTGAGTGTGTGGAGCGTATTTTTAGTAAAATTCAAGGGAGGTATCGCTAATTTTGTTCAAGATGCACAATATTAGCGATATTTATTTCCTCCTTTTAATAAAATATGCATACAGGTTCTGTGACTAGCTTTCTGTATCTTCACAAACTCGTGATACACTTACAAAATTCAATTATGTATGTGAAATCGTTGATTTTTATCAACCAATTTTTATTTTGTATATAGCGGTGGTTGTTTATCTTATCATTTTTAGTGAATTTGGAGGCTTTTTTTAATTTTAAGGGTGCGTGTTTGGAAAAGATGATTGGAACGCTGAGCAAATGAATTTGAATGGTTTTGATCGAAAAGATGGTCAATTTCATGATGCGAATAAATGTATTTGCAATCTCCGTCACCTGACCTCGGCTTCTCGGGAAAACATTCACGAGATGGATTCCGGCATTGTATGAGCAACTGTTACAGGTTCTTTACTATGGACCAATATGCTTCTTTGATACCCTCTGTTTTAGATGAAAAGTATGAAAATGATAAATCACTACGATAAAAATTAAAGTTTCTTCTACAGTAGTAACTAATTATGGAATTCTGCCATCCATCATCTCATTTGAATCGTCTTCTAAAGACGATTCCAATGAGATATCGCAAGGCAGAATCTAACAGCGAATGAAACCACAAGGTACGAAATATAGATTTGACTAACGATTGTAAGAAGTTAAGTAAAGCGTGTTCCAGGTTTCAAGTGGATACCTTCAGTTACTGTATTGCCAGAGATATACTGTGACTGAAATGTCACGGTTCAAAGTTTAAAAGGGGGGCACAATTTGTACCGAAAATGCAATAAGTTACCACACCTGATATAATGTTTACTGATAATGGGTTGCTCCTTTGATTTTGTACATATACATATATTATAAGTTTTTAAGTTATTACCTTTAGTATTGCCTGAATATATATATATCAAAGTTTTTGTTTGTGTACGACTGACGACAGCATGGAGGTTATAATTCGATTGCTCCTCGAGAAAAAGTTGCCAAATGTCTGTACATAAATTGAAAGGCATGCAATTGCAACTGTTTCGCCCTGAACCTTTGCAGTATGCAACCATAATCCAACAGTCAAAACATTTGAATTAGAAAAAGAAAACATAGGAATTAGTAACGACATAATCATTCTTTTCTGTCGAACGCATTTTCAAATTTTCGGTCATTTGAGCTTTTCTAAGAAACAACACAATATCTCCCAGAATTATTAATAACAAGATTCCCCACTTACCTTTATATAGCACAGTTATATAACACGATGTCAACGGCAACAGGACGTTATTTCAAATATGGGAAAATAATTCGCCTGAACTAGATGCAAGATATCTGAAGAAGCCTGAAGTTACCCTTCGTTTGGGATTTTTGATCGATTATTTCATAGATTTTATACAATTAACTTTCTGTCCAGTATATAAATGTCAAAAAGTGATGCAATACTCTTTATAGCCAGTACGGTGTTCTATGCTTGCCAGAATTATACGCTTATAGTGCGATTGGCAAAAATAACGATAATAATAATCAAAGAAGTGAGGCAACGGGCATATGCAAAAGCATTTCAAGATGACTTGAAATTCTTGGATCGTTGAAAATCCCCTTGATGTTTGTTGTGACACACCCCTTAAATATTTAAACATTATCAATCTGCAAAATAGGCCTATAAAGCTCAAGTAAGGATACGTTATGGACATTGAACAAAAAGAAAATCATTAAAGGCGAAGAAATCGTTCTAACTATAGCATGTTCAAGCTTTTAGTCGCTTATCCACGAAATTGATTGAAATATCCTTATATAGAGACGTCAGTTTTAAAAGTTTAGCGGAAAATTGAAATGTCGAATTTCAAGAAATTTGACGATTTTTGCGAAAATTTGGCAAATATTATAAATAGAATATAAAATTTGTGCTCATGAAATACAGAATTTATTAAACTTGTCATCTAAAACAAATAAAAACTCGGCGCAGCCTCGTTTTTATCTGTTTATAGAAGACTCGTTTAATAAATTCGATATTCCATGACCACTCATTTAATATACTCTATTTATTATACCCCACCCATACGCAGTTGGTTTCACCCCTTCTGTCTGTCTGTCCGCTGTCCGACCAATCAAGGGACCAACAAAACATGGACTCAAACAAAACATAGTCGTTTGAGAGAAGAGGCCAGGGGCCAGTTTCATCAAAACATTTAGGACATATATTTGTCTTACTGGTGACTTTCGATCCAGTAACAACAACAATCATTTAACATAGGTATTGATAGATTGGTGATACATGATTTTTTAACTAAATATGTAGTATGTCATAGGTAAGACAAAAATACGTCTTAAATGTTTTGATGAAACAGGCCCCTGGTAAAAAACTTTATTTTGTGACAACTATTTATTAAATCGGACTGTGAAGCAGTCCGCATTTATATATACCGTTTTCCAGAAATCCAGTCTGTTTGACCCACTACATTTTTACCTTTATCTTCTGAGCAATGTGTTTAAACCAAATTATGTGTTTTCAAACACCGAAGAAACGGCCTTTCAGTCACAATCTACAAACTTTGTTTTTATCTTATTTACTTTTCGACAAAAAGAGAAGAGGGTAATACAAAATTTGATGTAATTTTCGCTTTTAGTAATTACCAGTTAGTATTTTCAGTGTTTATAACAAGATTTTCGGTTGAGTAAAGGAGTTGAAACGTACAATAGGTTAACTGTATAATAAATTTGTAGCACTTACAATATTACTGCTCTGATTTTTTTCTCGAACGGTCATTTACCAGTTGTAGGGCTGACAACCAATCAAATTCTGTTATGATTATTACTCGGTCAAAACCCACGCGTAAATTCAGACCACGTGGTAGATGCAAATGGACATCGTCTGCTCGAAATGTGTCATTTAAGTTGTTTGTCATTGGTCAATGGTCGTCTGCACTCGGACAGGGAGCGTGGGAAGTTTACTTTTTGTTCGCATGGTGGAGTGAGTACTGTTGACTATGTGTTAACAAATAGAAATAATTTTGTAATTTTGAAATATTTGATTTCAATGAGCACTCTGATCACGCTTCAATCCTATTTTCAATAAATTCAAATTTTAGTATGAAGAAAAATTATTCAACAACAAATAAACCGACAAAAACATACGATAAACTGATATAGGATAGCTGTAAGAGCGATCTATTTTTAGAACAACTCATGAATAATCATAGGGTAAGTTTCTTATCGGACTCGGTTTCGACCCGAGTTAACCGGGTTTCCATCAGAACGACCTGGGGTTCGACACTAGTGATGTCATTTTAACCTTTCAACCTCGACGCGTCTGATCCTGGGTCAGGCCGGTGTTACTTTGGTTTCAAAATGGCGTCGAAAATAGTGCACACCAATTAAATTAAATGATACACATTTTCTCTATTACTTTAAACGACAAATTCTTTTTTTTTCATATTTTATATACATGTAGTATTTTGCACGAGTTCATCGCATTTCTTAATGGGATAACGATATTTCATGGTTAATTATTTATTGTAGCGGTAAATGTGAAGTTTGTTTACTACCACCAGCGGGTAACTCTGTTCACATGAATGTCCTTTTTGCGCATGCATATTACAGTCAATTTTAGATTATTACATCATCTCATGCGACTCCCGGGCTGCCATTTGAATTTCCCCATAGAGTGCTGCTAGATTTAATCGATTGGTCAGAAACCAAAGATATAAATAGCATAGTTGGCGATTTCGCGTGTTTCTTGAGGGAAAATGCATTTATAGTATTTGGGAAAACCCAATGTTTGAAATACAAACATGTTGGTAATCAAAATTGTAAATAGTTTAATGAAAAATGTTTTGTTGCTAAACAGGCTTTAAACTCTATAGAGAGAGGAATAATATTAACAGACAAGCTTTTAGCTTGGCGCGTGCTCATTATAACAACGTAAAAAATCTGCTAAAAAATAATTTAGACTAGCAGGGGGCTATCGAATCAGCAAACTTTCAAAATCGGACCCACGAGGTTGGATGAGCTGGCGATATCCTCGAAAAGATGGGGTGTTAAGACAACAAACCCACAAATTGGGCAAATATTTTACCAACTTTTATTGTCCAAATTTGAGCCCTTTTGTTTGGCGAACTATTGCACTATCCCAGCCTCTCAATGATGTCCGATTTACAGTGCTAACAGCACTTTGATTTTTCCATAAGTTATGGCTTGTAAATTATGCTACTTGATTGAGTTTTCGCCCCATCCCTCGACCTCGTCGCAAAACAACCCTCAGAAATTAAGACACGAGGAGAGTTTTTGTTGAGGTATGAAACTAAAAACCTCGTCATATACGCAAAGCGATTAGTTTAGTTTCTACCTTTTTATTTTGAGTATAGTTGTTGATCTTATCATTCTTAAAGAATTTGAAGCGGTTTTGAATGGTAGGAGTGAGTGTATCGAATGGATGATTTGCGAATGAATTTGAATTGCTTTGATCGGAATGATTGTAAATTTCATGATGAAAGTAATTAAGGTAGTAGACCCGTAATAGTTCCGCAACAATTTGGAACTCATGAACTTTCACGATGTTGACCGAGGTTTCCTAATGAAAATCATTAGGAAACCTCGGTCAACATTGTGAAATTTCATTACTCCCAAAACGTTGTGGAACTATTACGGGTCCACTACCTTAAGCGACAATGATTAAAATTTTCGCAGATTAGATATATTTTAATCTGAAATTTACGAAACACATTGTTATAAAATTTCATTATTCAAACTGTCCTTAAATACACCCTTTTTTTCTACTCAGCTAGTTCTTTTAACTGATGGCACATCTAATCCACCATAGAAAAACGTCACCTACATACCTGTTAAACGATTAATAAATGACAAATCAATCTTGTAAAAATGCGTTACTTACGAGCGTTTTCTGCTTTTTCGCACGAAAGTTACGACCGGTACAAATTAAAGGAGGTCCCCCACGGAAAATGAAAAGGTCGTTGCAATATGAAACCATCCAATTTGAAAGAACATGTTGAAGAAACTGTGAGAAGAATTTTATTGTATCAAGCAATTCCTTGTTTTTCATACTATTTTCTTGAGTAGGCCCCATAAATTCCCAGGATAATAAAATCATTAGAGTTACATGATAAATGTCCGGTCATGAACGTAGGTTTACATTGGTCACTGAAGTCAATCGAATCAAGATCTTTTGCGCTCTACAATGCCTATCGATAAAACAATCCAAATTAACTCGGGGGTCCAACAAAATGCATAAATGTGACCCCTTTTCCGAGCAAACACAACCTCGCGAAACTATCAATTGGTAAAGAGATTATAACAAGCAGAGGTCAATCTGAAATCACGAGTTTTCTTTCACATACGAGTGTTCTGGTTGGGATTACCATCGAACACTTTGTTTCATAAAAACGCGCTAAAGTATCAAGACAGAAAATTTGAACGTCTATGTAACATATACTGGACAAAAAATGTTAGGGATCAAAACTTCAAAATTCATTTTTTTCGGCAGGAAATAATCTGTGATTTTTGCCTGTGCATCTGAATGTTCTTTGGTATATCTTCTTCCAATGTAAGACATAAAAATGCACATGCGTTTTAACACCAACCAGGATTAAAGCTAAATGTAATCTAACTACCTAAAATAATGTAAATATGGATTTTCTTATCATTTTTTATTTTTGAGTTTTTAATTATTATTATTTTTTTTTCTTTAATGTGGAAACCATGTGATTTTTCTATGCTTACTTTCTGCATATTTGTGTTTTGGACCTTTCTATTCGCAAAACACTCAAGAAATGTTTTTTTGTTTGTTTTTTTTTTTTTTGTTGTTTTTTTTTTTTTTTTTCATTTCAAGTTCTAAGTGCATGTGCCATGTTTCAGCCGAAACAACTTAAGCCCTGGAATTGCTTCAACCGGACTGAATCTGTGCGCCAAAGGCAACACTTGTGTGTATAGCGGGCTTTTTCTGCTGTTAATGGTCATGGCATTGGTAACTTTGGAAGGTTCAACATGTTTCAGACAGCTATAAGACTTAAAACATGTACCTGAAAGGCAATGGTTGACCCAGACATTCAAGAACGTGACCTTGACTTCTCATATGCGCAATTCCAGACTAGCAGTACGACCACTTTTGACGAGACGCATAAAATTCGAAGTCTGTTCTGAGCAAGTTACCATGTGGATTTAATGTTTGGTATCTCACAGCTTTTCATTTCATGGACGAGTCCAGCTTTTGTATGGATTTTAAACGTGCTAAGAGAAGAGTGTGTAACATACCGAGTGTGTGCTTCCTTGAGGATTGGTTTCCATAAATCGGCCAATCTTTCAATTGTTATATTGAAGCTTTTGTTCAGCATCAACATCGTTTGTAACTACGCCCTGGACATCATCGATATAGTTGTGCTAGGTGGTGTCTACTATAGATTGGAAAATTCTATCCCAATTTTAAGACCTTTTGTAACTGCCCTTGTGGATAAAGCGACAATTCGTGCAAGTGCAAGCCACCATTGGAACTGTCAGTCGCTTTACACACACAGTGCAAGAATTCTTTAAATTCACGGTTACTGGTGAAACTAATTTATTATTTGTTTTAGGGGTATGTTAGATTTTCTTTTGATGAAGCCGTATCTTTTGACAAAATTTCGTTACTTTTCATAAAATTATGCTTAGGAAAGGTGGACGCATATATCTATATCAGAATAAAATTAGTTTTGAAAATGAAGTTTATCCTTTAGAAAAGAATGAATAAAGTTTTGATCACTTTTCCCTTTTTCCAGTATATTTGCGGATAGTAGGCAAACACATTATCGTATTCAAGTATAGGATAGAAAACGAGTGCCGTGGTATATGGGAAATAGACACGAGCTTTAGCGAGTGTCTATTTCCCATATTCCGCGGCACGAGATTTTCTATCTGACTTAGACCACGCTTTTCAAACATTGTCTGATTTTTTCCCAAACCCCTTAACAACGAAAAAAGGATAAAACTCTCTCTAGTATTACTGTTACTATGTGTAATTACGATGAAATTTATTATAAAACTAATTTTGTTTCTTATTGCAGATCTTTTGCATTTTTGCCACTGTAAAAAGTCTTTTCGGAAAGGCACTCGTATAAAATGTTCGTTATCTTATTGAAATGACTCGGCATGCAAAACCTGTCTAGATTCACGTGCACGGCACACTACCATCGTATATCTGTAATAACAGCACTCGAAGTTGTATCTTTGATATATACTTTTGAAATACTGTTCTGTGATTGGCCAATTCGCTTCAAGCGTGGTCTAATAAAAGATATACAACTCCGACTGAAAGTTTCAGTGAACAATATCAGAGTGGCATTTCTTTATATCCTTCATTGTTTAACAAGACGTCTATAGATGGGTTTGTTTGTTTGTTTCAATGGGATTTTACGCCGCTTTTAACAATCTTTCATTCATATCGCGGCAGTTCAAGCACCTTAAAATGGATTCCTGGTATTTCCCACACCAGTACTACCATTACATCCTTTCCTAGCCTCCAGTCGCTACCCCACAATAATTATCAACCAATTGGTGGAAGACAAATAGTCGGAAAGAATGAGTGCCGCCGTCGGGAATCGAACCGGGGACCTTTTGAATGATAGTCCAATGCGCAACCAACTATGCTTTGACGAAGGCAGTCTACAAATGACCTCATTGTACAATTTCTTTTCATCTTCAATATAAGCAAAACACACAAACGCCCGAACACAGAAAACTCAAAATACATGTAGTTTCTGTATAAATGTATAACATCTCTATGGTGGGCGACAAAGCGTACAAAATAAACTCTAAAACCTTTAAAATGGATGAAAGTCAAAGGGCTATTTTATACACGCTGTCTCCGTCTTGCTGCTGCCTGATTATGTGTGTATATCTTCTGCCAAGGGCGTACCTTCCACATTAAGCACCTCCGTATTAAAATGATAACGTTGAAACAAAATTGTGTACGTGACTAAGCTGTAGTTACGATGTTATGATCATTCACCAACGATATTTTTAATGACAATATCATTTTTATAACGCATGTGCGTACTATACGTAATTGGTTGGAACGTCTTTGTCTGCTTAAAATTTACCCAAAAGAAACTAACTTTATTTCGAAATAGCTGTCTTAAGGTATTGGAACCGTAATAGTTCCGCAACGTATCGGCATTTACGAATTTTCACAAGCTTGACCGAGGTTTCCTAGTGAAATCTCGCTTAACACTTTAAAAATTCATTACTTCCGAAACGTTGCGGAACTATTACGGGTCCACTACATTAAGGCGACCTCTATCGGATTCCTTTACACTAAGAGCTAAATGCAACACTTTTGTAAGTGCCTATATAATTATAGGCACTTACAACAGTTATGCATTGAGCTTTCAAAATATGTTTCAATCGGTTGAAAAAAAAATGACACGTTCTCAAGACAGAGAGGCAGTGGATTAAACCAACTGCTACCTAATTTTACAGCTGGGTGAACTTGGGCTGGCTATTAAGTGTTTGATGACAATAAAAACACCCTAAGGACAGTGGGGTTGGAACCACGGACCATCAGATCACTGGTCGAGTGCATCTACCACTAGGAAGGCTTACACCATTTCATGCGCGGGCAAGCAGGGGTCGAATTTTTTCTGAATGCTTTTATTATACATTTTCATCTAGATTTAAATATTTCGAGAAACACATGGATGATTTTGAAAAGAGATCGGATTAGCATCGGCTTACCTGAGATCTAGTGTTTCGAACATAAACTTATGTATGTTAAGCTAGAATGGCCATTTTTTCCGGATTCGAAAAAACGGAGTGATTGAAAATTATAATACAAAATGGTAACCCGTTCTGCACATTGACGCTTTCATTCTGAACGCTTGGTTAGCAAACGCTTTCCGCGCAGATCCTCTGAATGTCGAGACTTTGTGAAGATATTCATTCATTTTTGCGTCGCGCGTCTTTCCGTTTCAAGGGCGTGGCTCCCATTACACAATTTACGCAATCGCGTAATAGAAATAACTCTCTGTTTAAAAAATATCGCTGATGAATGACATAACATCGAAACTACAGCTTATTCAAGCTGTAGTTACGATGTTTTGATTATTCACCAACGCTCGATCTATAAAAAGGGGGCGGACGGGGGGCATTCACTCTTTGTCACAGTCCTCATATCGCCTTTATCCTACATATTGTTTAGTTGTCGCCTTCTGGGGCTCTGTAAAAATCTCAAATTCCTAGATACGCCTATGCGTTTTGTTTTGTCTTTGAAAAAAGTCAATGTCAAGAGATGTTTTCCTTGTCGTCAAAGAAGATAATGACGTTTTCTAATTTGTTGGTAATATAATAGATTAGACAATATTTCCGCGTCGTTATCAGCCCCTATCATCTAGTTAGACAAGTAATAGCCTATGATTGTCCCGACCTTGTCAAATAACACAAAATAGGAGAGAATTTTAATTACCTTTTCAATCTAGGTTATTTATGGACACTTTTTGAGGCGGAACAACTTGTTTTGAAATTAGATTGATGCGCGGTAAAGACATGTTTACGCACAGAAATCTTCATTTACAGGGATAATGTATGTGCTCAGCGGCTCTTTGATAGCTTACAGTTACGAACATCGTGAAATTGACCATCATTACGATCAAATCCATTTTCAACCAATCACCCAGGGCTTCATTCGTGGCATTCCAAACACTTTTTGCAATCACTCGAAAACTCTCCGAAATCACTATGATTTCAAATCGGACGATTTTTTTTTTTAAAATCTCGCTTTTGTCGGTCACCCAATTTCACTCTGAAATCATCCCGAATTAGAACACCTTGTTAATTACACGATGCTCATAACTGTATTTCCTCGGTCTTATTACAAGATACATACACCTTTTTCCGGGTTCGGGGTTCACTTCTTCGGGGCTAACAGCTCTTTCTTTGAAAACATACTTCCTCGGTCGTATAACAGGATACTTCGGGTATCGGACTCGAGCTTCATTCGATATTTTTTCGGGGCTAACAGCGCTTTGAAAGCTTATTTCCTCGGTCTTAATACAAGATGTGTCGGGTTTTTGATTCGGGCTTCATTTGATTTGCAGGGTTTACAGTTCTTTTTAAAGTTTTTTTGAAAGTATCTCCTCGGTCGTTTCACAAGATACTTTTGTTTTTCGGGTTCGGGGCTTTATTCATGAGTTACTAGCGGTACATATTATTAAGGCTTAAGCACATGCAAAAAATACTGTGAATAATAATAATAATGATAATAAAAATAATAATAATAATAATAATAATAATAATAATAATAATAATAATAATAATAATAATAATAATAATAATAATAATAATAATAATAATTATAATAATAAAACACTGGAAAATAAAAAAAAATCTTTTTTAAAAAATACGATTGTTAATTGGGGGGATACAAAAAATACTGTGAATAATAATAATAATAATAATAATAATAATAATAATAATAATAATAATAATAATAATAATAAAACACTGGAAAATAAAAAAATCTTTTTTAAAAAATACGATTGTTAATTGGGGGGATACATGTGTGCTTATGGACTACAGAGAAAAATGTACAAAGGTTGTTTTTGTAAACCAGTTCGTTCATTTCAAAGTCTAGCTTGCCCAGCGTTCAGGATGACAAAACGGTGCAAACATTTTTCCAATTTTACCCCGCTTTGCACATGCACTAACGTTCAAAGCGGGGAATAATTGGAAAACTGTTTGCACTGTGTTATCATCCTGAACGCAGGGTTGTTCAAGTTGTTTGCTACTCCGTCAATCAGACAGGGACGATCTAAGATGAACGGAAACTTTCGATCCCGATCAGATTGTGCAGATTATATTGGCTTTTCCTCGAACAAATCGCTAATATTTGGTATATTTTAACCAGTCTTGTTTAAGTGTCAACAAAATAATTTTGTAGAAAGCATACAATATAGACACAGATCAGACTGCATGTCTGTGCTGGCAGTTTTAGCCTGTACTACCAGCGAAAGCTCAGCATTGAATATGCCGTGGACAGCAGGCGAAGAGTTAATTACCCATACATACTACTACGAAGTCTGAATCCATTTCATCACGTTTGTTGGTGACTCTTGTCGTCAAAACGTGGTAACTACGCTGTTTCTACCACAGTTTGGCCGCCAATCAAACTTTTATTACAAGCTTAACCTAATAAAATCAAGAATAATAACTCTTAATTCATATAGGATTTTCACCACTATGATCACGTGTAGGCCCCTACCTACAATATGCGCCGATCCATTTTTTTTTATTTTCTTTTTGCATGGGTTTTGAAAAAAAAAGAAATTACTCGTCTTATTTCAATGACAGTTCACAAGATGTCGCAACTACAGCTAGTTCAAATTGCAATAACTAGATTTTTGACGATCTGAAACACTAAGATTCCGATTTCTCTAACCCTGTAACCAGCCCTCTGTTCAGGATGACAAAACGGTGCTAACAGTTTGCCAAACTACACCCCGCCTGCCGAGCAAAGGGGTGTACAATTTGCAAACTGGTTGTACCGTTTTGTCATACTGAAGCAAGGCAGTCCTGTGTTCGGGATACAAAAATGTTTGCAGATGTTTAGCAATTTACCCCACTGTGTCCCGCGTGTTATCGCGTGAAATAAGGGAATATAATTTCTTAATGTTCACAAACGTTTTTGGATTCTGAACCCACGGCGGATTTTCGTTCATTTTCTAGGTAGAAGCCGCCCTTCTTGGATCCGCACATTCATATGACTTCCATTAGATGTCTGGCAGCTGCTATCATTTCTCTTCAGATACTGAAAGATAATCTTTATTTTCAACTCTTCACTGACTTTCGACGGCTCAGAGCAAAACAGTTGTAACTCCCTATATGTTTATAGGGAGTTACAACTGTTTTACGCTGAGCCATCGCTTTGTTTTCAGACCTTCTTACATCCTGATCGGAGCTTTTTAATTTTAATTAATTTCGTTTGAAAGAAAACTCGTTCGTCAGAGATTTTCTTTACAGAAAAAGATTAAACCTACAAGAAACGAAAAACAAGATAATTTTTGATATAGCCAGCTTAGCATTTATTAGCGTTCACGCCGCTCAATGTCTGATTAGCGACTAGCTGTCGCGACGTGATCGACATTTTGTCTATCTACACGCGGGCGTCAGCGGCTGGCGCCCGTCTGATGTTCAGAATACATTGATTGTGGGCCCTGTAGACGGGGGACCAGACTGTCTGGCACATAACTCCCCGATTTATTTAACAAGTATGGCGCCCGTTAACCGGCGAGCTTTCGAATGTTCGCTTCAGACAGAATTTAAGATGAAAAGGATATTTGAGCCGCGTTTTTGTGCAGGAATAAAGATCCACATTCACTTGTCTCAGTTGGGTGTATGTACGCGTGCTACTTGATTGATGAATCCATGGAGATATTCGCGTCATGGAACAGAGCATGAAATGCACGTGCAAATTGCAGGTATGTTCATTGATTATGTTTACAGTATTCTTGATTCACCTTTGTTTACAGTAATTTTGTTCTGTTTGCACATTCAAGGATTGCACGATGATAGATATACAATGAACTCTTTACCAAACGACAGATATTCCGTTGATATAAATCGGATGACAACTTGCATGCAGACGACATCATTTTCTTAATAAAATTGACGGATGTTGACCAATATTTTTTTTTTGGAAAAAAAGAAATACTCCAGTGATTGAAATGGGCAATCAAAATCATGCAAGCTCTATGAATTGGATAAATAAGTATGAAAGGGTAATAATTGTAATAAAAATGATAATAATGAAAATGATAGTAATAAGAAGAAAAGACGTTTTTGAAAATAACACATTGTGTTCAAGAAATAAATTATCATATCTCACAAAGTTTTTTACATTTTTCATAAAGCTGAAAAAATCATGCAGGAATTTACCTAGAATTGTAAAAGAACCAGACATTGTGAAAACATTGAAGAAAAAGGTAAAAATAGTAAAATTGATCAAATAAAAGAAAAAGATCATTGTTTAATGTTCTCAAGAGATGAAGAGAGTATTTTTTACCTTCATGGAGGAATGAATTACACTTTGATAATGAATATGCACAGCAGATTCATAATTAGGTGTAAAGGATCTGAGTTCAATTCCCGGGAGCAGTCATCGATCTTGGTTCTTTCATTGGTCCACACATTCAGCGTGAGTACTGGTGAATTTTCCAGGAAGCAGAATCGAGAGGGATTAATCTAAGTTGTAAGAACTAGTTTCCCAACCGATGTAAAATAAATAGGTTTAAACCTTAACTTAGGTATGATTAGTTTCATTCATTTATAAAACTAATAAGTACCCTCCCCATATCTTATAATTTATTTTTCCGAAGGGAAATTATGTTGAGATGTCTTCATAAAATGAACAATTTATTATACGACTATTTTGTGTGCAAGCTTTCAAAATAGGTGCATGCTCAAAATTATTTTCATTAGGGAATAAAATCAAACGTTCAGCCAATCAGAATGCATGGATATTGATGGACTTCACCCAGATATTATAAATCCTGGTCATTCTGAGATACTGAGATACCATGAGCTTTTACTTGCTACTGGCCAATGGATACTTTCATCAGGGAAGTGGAATTTTCCTGCCTGACTTGTTTGGCAGAGTCTTTTCCACTTGCGGGCAAGTGCATTTTTCTAGGCCACTTGTTTAACCCTTTACTGTTCAATCCCTGCTTTTTACGTGTCGGTGGTTATGATTGAGAAAACATTGTGAAAAAAGAAGAAATTGCTTCTGAAAAGCAATTTCTTCTTTTTCCACACTATTTTCCACCCTACCGAATGGTTATTTTTCAAATTAAATCCACTTTAAATTTTCGTCTGCAAAACCTTTGAATTTGGACAGGTCCAATATTTTGTAAAACAGGAAAGGGTCAAGGAGTCAGGACAAGTAGCTATCAGAGCAAATATTCGAACAGTACTAAATAGATATAGCAGCATGGTCTTCCTTATTTTTGTTTAAGTGAAGATCATTGTTTTCAATGAAGAAAAGGCTGATTTGCATCATTTTCTTCATTAAAAATAATGTTTTCTCAATTCTTTCAATGTTCAACCTTATCTTAAATAAAATTAAATGAAAATCAATTAACTTAAATTAGGTGTCTATTCAAGGAGAGGGGAATGGGCATTTAAGCACATACTTTTGAAAAAAGAAAACCTGTTTTGGAGGGTGATGAAGGATTTTTTACAAAGAGAAAGAGTTAAAGTTTAAATCTTTTTTGGAATATTGACTATTTTCATAGGCCTATCTAGGACTTTTAAATTTATACGCACTCAGAAAGCGAAAACTAAAAAATATATAAGATAAAGGCGATATATGAGGACTGTGACTAAAGATGGATGCCCAACGTCCGCTCTCTTTTTATGATTTGAGCCTTGGTGAATAATTAAAACATCGTAACTACAGCTTGAATAAGCTGTAGTTTCGATGTTATGATCATTCGTCAACTACATTTTTCAACATAGGATTATTCTTTTACGCACTTGCGTAAATTGCGTAATGGGAGCTACGCCCTTGATTTTCAACAAAATCCCCCTAGAATAGACACTGAAATTACTGTGAATTTAAGAATGAGATTGAGTTAATTTCTTATAGAAATGTAAAACCAGAACATTTGGAAAGAATTCTGACTTAAATTGGACAAAAAGATGGTGTAGACTAAGAGCAGACTCCTCTACATGTTCAGGCTGAACTTTGTCACTATCTGATTTAACAGGGCTCGAGCTATAATTATAGTGTTTGAAATTAAGGAGTCACTGACCCCTAATCCATGAAATTCTAGGGGTCAAAACTCATACTAAAGGGGTCAAAACAACATGAAAGACAAGTTGTGAGTAGAATTTTACAGGTTTCAGTGTGAATTGACCTTTACTTGTAATTCATGTAATATATAGGGTAAAATTGTTAAGTATAATATACATCATTGAAAATTTGACTGATAAAACCCAGTTTTGATCCTTAGAATTTTTATGCTTCCCGAAGGGAAGGCATATAGCCACCGCTTCATCTGTCCATCTGTCCGTCCGTAATTCCGTCCATCTGTCCGTCCGTCCTTCCCTAGCAATTTCTCCATAAGCCAAATCAAATGAAACTTACCATGTGAACTTCCTATGATATAGTGTTGATGCATCTGTGACTGTTATTGGATTTGAGGCCTCGTCACAGGAAAAGGGTACTTAGGGTAAAATACAGTTTCTCTCAATTTCTCCTAGTCTAATGGTCAGAATTTAATGAAATTTCATATTTGAGTAGCAAATCAGATGCCCTTTACTATAAACAATTTGAAATTAACGTAAA
The DNA here is from genome assembly GCA_948146395.1 of Fragum whitleyi. NCBI lineage: Eukaryota > Metazoa > Mollusca > Bivalvia > Cardiida > Cardiidae > Fragum > Fragum whitleyi. The sequence goes on from OX411543.1 coordinate 81,590,638, forward strand.
CAATATGTCATGGAAAAAGGGGGCTTAATGTTTGTTACCTTAACTTTAGCTTGTAAAATACAGTTATTCTTTCATTTATGCCCTTTACCATAAACTATTTGAAATTTGTGTCTAAAAATATGTCATGCAAAAAGGGGGTTTAATGTTTGTTACCTTTATGTTAGCTGTATAAGATAACACCTTATTTGAGTTCTTGCAATCTGACCATGGAGCATATCTCCTAAAGTATAATAGCTATCAACTAGAAACTTTATGGGCAGATAGATCTAATGGAGGATAAGTGCAGTGCACAAGAATTACAACTTTTGCTTGCATAATTTTGGAGTTATTGCCCTTTGTTATTTTTGATACTTAGATTTAGAAGTGCCTTGCATAATAACTACAACTCTTGCTGGCATAATTTTGGAGTAATTGCCCTTTGTTATTTTTTATACTTAGATTTTGTCTGGAGCATATCTCCTAAAGTATGATAGCTATCAACTTGAAACTTTATAGGTGGATAGATGTCATGGAGGAGAAGTGCAATGCACAAGAACTACAACTCTTGCTTGCATAATTTTGGAGTTATTGCCCTTTGTTATTTTTAATACTTAGATTTTATAGGAGGTAAATCTCTTACAGTACAAAACAATCCTTAATCCTTAATCTCTTAAGCTTCAGTTTCCTATCAAGCTTTCATTGCAGGGGATGTCCAACATGGCTCTTTTTTTTGTGACAATGCCTTTTTCGGGGAGCATAATCCCTCTCTGACGGCTCTTGTCTCTAAAGGGGGTCAAAATGAACCCCTTGGGAGAAATTTGTAAGGGTCATAATATGATAATTTCATAATTTTGAGGGTCAATATCCTGGTTTAAGTGTCAAACACGAGCCCTCTTAAAGTCTGTAGGACCACCTGGAAATCAACTCAAGTAAAGAATTGAAGACTGTTTAGTTTTCTTTTCTGAAGTTGTTCCCCAAACATACATACTGCTTATACAAATAGGGTTTTAAAGCTGCTCTTTCACAGATCGGGAAAATGCGCTTTTAATTTTTTTCATAAAATTAAGTAACAACTTCATCATGTTGAAGCCTATAAAATAATAAGATTCAATCTCGTAATGCATGCTAAGAAAGACTGTCATTCCTGAATGTAGCAAAAATCATCCTGAAAAATACAGCAACTACTAACGACTTAAAAAGTATCCTTCAATTTCGAGCAAATTATTTACGCATTGAATTCTGCAAGTTTGTCTTATTCAATCAAAGATAGAGGTAAAATTATTTGACAGCTGGTAACTTCATATCATTACAAGCAAAATTGAAAGATTATTCATGGAAAGAAATGATTTTGTAATTTATAGACACGAAATAAATAGACTTGATACCTTACTGATCTTGCGGCTTTGAAAAAATAAGTTTCAAAATTATTGAATTATGTTGGTTTTAGTACCAATGCCCTTTGGCTCTTCTTAATCGTCTGAAAATAAACACATTTCCAAACAAGTTTTGTATTTTTTCTATGAAAAACTGCGAAAGAGCAGCTTTAAGGGATGCATGTTTGATGCATCCTAGATTCAAAAATAAGTAACTAGGACCCTCAAAACTGTGTGATTTAAGTCCCATCGACTCGGTAAGTATCAACTTCAGAAAAGAATTCATTTCTTTCCTAAAGATTAGCCTAGCTTTTAATATAATTCCATAAATTTCTTGACCTTTTAACCAGGGTATAGCTTAAAATTTATATTTAACAAGATTTCAGCCTAGTTAAAATAGTCTTACACAGGGGTGTGGAATTCCCATGCTTGACTTGTCTGACACAGGCTTTTTCACTTTCGGGCAAGTACAATATTCTTGGCCACTTGTCCATGGACAAGTAATATCAGAGCAAATCTTGATACAATACTAAAAGGATCTGGGAGAAAAAGCACCCTATTGTTTGTAGCAAAGGGGAGAAATCATTGTCTTTAATGAAGAATTTCTTTATTAAAAACAATGTTTTTCTCAATATTCATCAATGCATTTTTTTGTGGGCAAGTTCATTTTGATTCTGGACATGTAAGAAATCTACTTTACTTGTCCATGGACAAGTAGAGAAAAGTAATATTTCCACACCCCTGTCCTACACCTAATGCAGGGCCTCTCAAAGTTAAAACAAAGACCCCTAAGATCCCCATGATTGATTCCTTTGAACCCCAATTTGTAATGATGTTAGACTAAAACCCTGTACAATAGTTGGGTAACAGGTTATGACGAAGGATAGGAATGTTACTCTACTCAATGCCCAGGTACTTGAGAATAAGTTCCAGCACTACTTGTCAAATGAAATTATTTTGATTTTAACAATGGATTCTTAAAAATATCATATCTGGTAAAGGGATGAAATAGTTTCACATTCTTTTTAAATGTCAATGTATTTATTAAACATAAACAAAATGTATCATCAATTTAAAGATATTCAAAATCAATATCAATTAACCCTTTCCCACATAACTGGAATATTTCACTCATCTTATGTCATTAATTGCTTTATTTTATTGAAGTAATTCTTTTTCAGTTTTTAGCTCAGCCGTTTTAGGAGAAAACCCGAGGTATTGCTAAAGCCTTGGTGTCATCGTCATAATTGTTGACGTCACAATTGTGGTCGTGCGAAAACTTTTACATTTTGTGATATCTCTAGTTCTACTGAAGGTATGTACTTGAAATTTGGCACACATGATCTCTCACCAGTGCAACCACCACATCCTTTCCTAGCCTCCAGCTGCTATCTCACATAGGTCTACGATTATCAATCCATTGGTGAGAGACAAATAGTCGGAAAGAATGAGTACCGCCTTCGGGGATCGAACCCGTGACTTGAAATTAAAACCTGTACAGGTATCAAGTCTGATCTTAACATACACTGCCTATTGTAGATTATTCAATCATCTTGGGTAATTTTTCATTAAGATCAGTGTTAATGTTCAGATGTTCAACTTACTAAACCCTTTAAACATTTAGAAGTTACAATTAGTTGGTTTAAGAATACCATGTTCATATACTACTCAAAGTTTGCTAAGCACCAAACTTTTTCGCTGTCCTACAGGAGCTGATTTAAAAAAAAATAAATTGTGTTTGAGTTTAAAATCATACAATAATGTATTGACAAGATATCTAATGTATACATTACCAAACTTGACTTGCAATTTTCTCGCGAGACTCATGCAAAATTAGGAACCCCAGTTTCTTACCTGTCCTTTCTCATTTTCTACATGTACAGGTTTCGTGTAGATGCTTAGTTTGTTTTTCAGTACTTTATTGACTTTTAAGTTGCTACTCATGGCTAATCCAAATGTCAGAAGACATTTATCTGTCAAACAGTTGTGGCGTGCTGTAGATATGCTGGAGCAAGGGGCTTCAAACAGTGATGTTTGCATAGAACTGGGGGTACACCATACTGTTGTAACCAGAGCTTGGGCACGATACCAACAGTATGAGATATTGTGGAGATAGGAGTAGACCTCTGTTGCAGAAGACCGTGTTTTTGTAATTCAAACCTGAAACAACAGGTTTGCTACGGCAACACAACTATGTTAAAACCTTGGGAGTGCGAGTTTCAACTCAAACCATACGAACACAGCTTCATGAGCATAACCTGAGGTCAAGAAGACCACGTATTCTTATTCAACTGTCATGAGTTCATTGTACGCGTCAGTTAACATGGGCATTTGACCACGTTGGCTTGGTATAAGACGCTGGCACCCTTTGCTGTTCACGGATGAGTCCAGGTATTACCTGAACTACATTGATAGGCCAACTAGGGTGCGGAGAAAGCAGGGGGAAATGTTTCATGCAGAAAACATTGCTGAGCACGATCATTATGGGGGTGAGTCCATCATGGTTTGGGGTGGCATCAGCGTGGATGGGCTGACTGATATTGTTATTTTAGAAAGAGGTACTCTGACAGCTCGTAGGTACATTGATGAAATCCTCAATACCTATGTTAGATTTTATGCTTGTACTATAGGGGATGGATTCATTTTAATAGATGATAATGCCCGTCCCCACATGGCGTGTATAGTCCAAGAGTATTGCCAAGAAGAGGACATTCCAGGTCTGGTCTGGCCAGCTCGCTTACTGAACTTAAATCCAATAGAGCATACGTGGAATGAGCTACAGGTCTGAGTTTTGGCTCGCCAGGTCCAGCCAAGGACACTCCAGGAGCTCGGCCAAATCCTTAGAGAAGAATGGTCTGTTTTTCCCCAAAGAGTAATCCAGAACTTAATTAGGAGCATGCAGAGGCGCTGTCAGGCTGTTATTGACAGTGCTGGCTCTCATACTCGTTATTGAACGAAATGCAATTGAAAGAACACCTTTATTGGTCAAGATTTTTTTTTTCAATTTTCAAGAAAACAGACCAATTTCCAGGGTCTCCCTGTTTGGTCTACATTTAAGTCTTCTTATCATTATAAAGCTTTATTTTCTTCTTAAAATTTGATAAACTGATAACAATTGACCATTTTCCAACATTCTTATAATCAAATTTCATTTTTCCTGAAATTATAGTATAAAAAAGTTTTGGTGCTAAGCAAACTTTGAGTAGTATATTTGGCATAATGATGGATGTCATTGATATAACAGGGTCAGCAGATACCAAATCAAGGTCATCAACTGAAGTTATTTTTGTGCCTAAGCCAAGAAATGGCAATGGACAATGGACATATATAGTTACCACTGTCTGTATTTGAGTTTGAGCCTTTGTGTGTGTATATGTATGTGTGTGTGTGGTCCATTCTTGTGTGCAGCAGAACTTCAACATTTGAGGAAGAACAATAAAAAAAAAAAAACATAAAAAATCTGGAATAGTAATTGTTTTACATGTACTAATAATCGTAATACTTTTTGTTTCTCTTTTATATAGATTTGAGGGTTTTACAAAAAGATAATTTTTGGAATTTAAGCCCCTATTTTTTGGAACTTAAGTCTGAGAACTACTTAATTGGCAAAGGCCAAGTTGAGCCCTGCGACTATTTGTTTTCCACCAATGGGTTGATAATCAAAGACCTACAAGGGGTATTCAATAAATTCAAGTTAATTGTTTATTGCTTATTTTGTATGAGGTGTACTGTAATGAAACATTGGATACTGATTGAATGATAACTTAACAACATTTTCTAGAAGTTATATAATTATGACGTCAGAATTAAGCAAATGACATCATATTTATGACATCATGGTAAGCACTCACTGTCAAGAAATCACGGTCAATGTGATTTTGAGCAATAAGGGTGTCAATGTTATATCTGCTGGCCAATTTTTCATACAAAGGTAAGAATCCAAATTTTTTGCAGATACCTAATGGAAATGCTTCTTATTCAGACAGTGCTCTTCATAATTGATTTCACAAGACAAATGACTGTAAAAATTTTGTTAAAGTTGCCTGCTAAAGCCAAAATTATCTTATTTTCATGCATTTGGTGTATTAAAATCAATGAAATTATCGTAATCCTTGTGAGATTTCCCAAATTTAGTAGAGTTAGCAAAATGTGGTGACCATTGTTTCTGTTTATTTCTTGCTCAGTCATAAACAGGTAATCTAATACATCCCTCGCTCTTTATGCGGTCGAATTCGGCCCACTTTGAAACTGCTGTACAACCCAAATTTGTTGCATCTTGCATAGAATTTAGCGTTATATACTCATGAAAAAGCCAGAAGTTCAACTTCAATGTGTTGATTGACCTATCTACGATTCATATTTAAATTCAAGCGGAGAAATCAATCACCATTTGTCAAGGTATGACTGAATTTAGTACCTGTGTTTTACTAAAACAGACATTCACACATATTATGAACGCGCCTTGATCAAAGTAAAGGGTGCTTTTGATAGAAAAAGTCTTTTTGTATGAAGAAACTAACTACATTTCTAGGTACTCTTTACTGAATTAGTTCCATTTGAAATTAACACGAATTTATGGATCACCCCTCATATTTGGGAAAGCAGCTAGAGATTAGGAAAGGATGTTGTGAGAAAATACCTGGAATCCATAACTAGGTGTTCCAGACACCAGGGTCTCCAGTGGCCAAAATATAACTTATAGATTGTTGAGAGCAGTGAAAAACTCCATTCAAAAATACAAACCCAACATCATACCCATTCCTTAATGTTTACACAACTTCTACAATTATGGGCGTAATTGCAAGAGATTTTCACAGAATATTTCTCATGACAGACTTATGATCATGCAAGAATAAAAATTGTTTTGTGATACCACTTGTCATAGAAAATGGAACTTCATAATACAATCTCTTGTTGATTCAAATATTTTTATATAATTATGGATTATGCAGCAGCATGAAACTGGTTCAGTATGTAAAAGTATTGATAATTTTTTGGTGAACGAACGTCGTTCACCAGTGTTATACTATGTCAGGAAAATCCTGTTGGATGTTAATACATTTGAAATAAAGTAGCGCCTCTTAAAATTCAATTTAGTATCTTTGAATTTTTTTCTCCGCAAAATCACTGTTTATTTCTTTAATGGCGTGATCCTAGTATTCTTCATCAAGTGAAGATAATGAAAATTCGCCTTGAAAAACACAAAATAATCTTGCAATGTTTATCAAGGGAATTTTGATCGGCGTAAGCTTTTCGAGAGTTTAAAGTAAAAACAAAGTTTGTGTCTAAACACCGTAGAGAAAGATACTATGTTTTTGACCCAAGCCTTCGCTGGTACAACTTGTAGTAATTAGCCGGAAATACGTGTTTATTTAGGTCATGTCCTCTTGAACTTACATTCAGTAATACTCGGGCGATCTCCGACGGCTCCGATTTAAATGTAGGTTACAGAATCGGCCGAGTTGAGATGAATGACACATCAAGACACCTTCTGTCATTAGAAACAGTAACGTGGTTTTACATAACTTTTCAACTAGCGATAGTCAGTCTCGAGACGGGTTTTAAGAATGATTTGACATGTGTTTTACATGTACGACCTTCCTTGTACCTTTTATTTTGAATAGGGATGAACGCTGCTATTAAGATTTTTCTGTAAAATTGCGTTGGCTGAAGTAGGGCTGTAAGGATACACTCGAATATTGGGTGAACTTATTCCCAGCGAAAACGTTTCATATTCGTCTGTCTCAGAAGCGAATATTGCCGAATACCAAATGCGACAGGCACGGAAGATATATCATTGGGGCCATTCTACTTTGCATTTTTTCAATCTGTAAAACATTATCAATTCAAAATTCTATTTGAAAATTAAATAAATGATAGCTAAATATTCAACCCTAGATACCACTCCAATTGACGAGTAGAAATTGCCGTGGTCAAGGGGGGGACCAGATCCGTCATGCACTTGTTTACAATTCGACAGGCGGGTTTAGTTGTTAAATTATTTTGGAAAAGTCATTGCGTTTTTACAGAAATCATAAAAATCTGAATCGATGAATGAAAACTGGCACCATCCTTCCCAATATACGTTTGGTTAACTACAGTTTAAGCATAAACTAGCTCCGAGCAGAAAAGTCTAATATCAGCCGCAATACTGTAATAATGTAACGAACCGAGGGCATAGACAGACGTGATCAATTCAGAGAAAAGGATCCTCAACCCTAAATGGGTAGACTCTGTCTATATAAGCTTCAATAAGCCATTTAACTAAGGGCAGGTCTCTCTCATTTGCATATCCAATGCAAGTTACCTCCCTTTAAATTGTTACATTACTCTCCCCTCCGAGAAGACTCTTCCCGAGTCTTTACCTGGGAGACCTGTGGGTAAGGCAACTCCGGTATGGCAGTTGTCATTATCCGACCGCTGCCACCAATGGTAACGAACCGAGCGCATAGACAGACGTGATCAATTCAGAGAAAAGGATCCTCAACCCTAAATGGGTAGACTCTGTCTATATAAGCTTCAATAAGCCATTTAACTAAGGGCAGGTATCTCTCATTTGCATATCCAATGCAAGTTACCTCCCTTTAAATCGTTACTAAAGTCAAGATATCGATAGTGAGTGATCTTTCTGGCATCCAAACTCTTGAAGGTAAACAATAGGTTCTCGTGCAAAAAATAAACCGATGATTGTAAGGATTCCCAAATCTTTTTGGGAAGAAAGTCGGGAGGAAAAAAAACATTGTATTATACTTATACTATTTGTCAGACATAGTCATGCAATTATTACCTCCCTTTGAAAAAATAAACTTCTTAAATAAGATTCTTATTTGCTTTTGATGTGGAAATTACGTTACAGAAATATTATTTATAAAGACTTTTAGTATGCAATTTACTATGAAGCAATTCTTTAATATAAAAAGTTTTACTTTAATTTCTAAACCATAAACAGAAATTATCTATGTATTATACTTATAGGGCACTAGACCTCCTTAAACCTGTACCTAAATATTTCTCATCTTGCAGTATTATAAAATTGAATAACGACATAAGTGTCAACCATGGAAGTGGTTTTGGCTTCAGATATGATAAAAATGAATCCCTCGGGTTATTGTTCAAAATACTATTAATAAGTTAACAAATCATAACTTTAAACAATGAGTACAGTTCAGGACTGACTGATATTCATAGGTGTTTCTTTGGTTGGTACTCAAAGACCTTTTCATCCTCTGAGAAGAAACAAAGATAGATAAAAAAAAGTTAAAACAATAACAACAATTTTACTTGAAATAAGCTCAAACATGATAACAATTACTTTTGTAAAAACAAACACCATTGGATATAGGTTGAGGACAGTTTTAGATAGGATTAAATCGTTGTCTCCATTTATGTTTAATTAATAAATGTACCTATTTCAAGTGTGTAAAAGCAATTTTCACAGAGTAACAACTCATATTCTAACAAATATTTTTCTAACAGGAAATTTTGTCGAGACTATTCCTCCCCCTTTTTTACATTCATAATTTCTCTTTTGCTAATTGAATTCAATATATCACATTAGAATGCCATCAGATTCGTTCACCATCAGTACTTTCAGTGCTTTGATTGAATAGTTACAGTAAGTAGATTTCAAAGATATATCAACCCCTATTGATGAAGTTTTCAAAAAAAAATTAGTTTTTACGGGGGAATTTTTTAATTTATTGACAAGTCATTTAATAAATCAATTGTTTAACTTGTTTTAGGACAAGTGGCGAAATTCTGTATTTCCGTTTACACCTGATTATATCACAAAATAGTGTGCGCATATTCAATTATAATACTGGAAAGATAAAGGCAATATTTATGTTGGCAAAAAACACCCCAACAGTATATGCATGGTGACTTTTGTCTACCATGCTTTCATAAGCTGACGAGACTTGCAAGATTTGCTATCGACAGGAAGCGTATTAAATGCAGACAGACTCGTTTTTAATGAAGAACAAAGGTTTCAGTAATAAGCTGTGGAGCCAGTGAGTCCAGCATGTGATAGATCTAATTCATTTGGCAATGGGAGTAACATATAGATAATTTCAGCCTTTTTCCTTTTTTCTTAAGACTTTTATGTTAAACCCTTTCCTTAGAAATAATATGGTCATACATCACTGATATTTATTAGAGAATTTCTGGTCAGACTGTGGGGATGCACAGGCTCACAGGTCAGAGTCTTTGCTTTATCCATATTTGAAATTGTTGGAAATGTCACACACAGACTCATTTATTAGAGAATTTCCAAATTGATTCTTCTTTAAAACCTCTATCATGATAAACTTGAACAATAGATGTTTGTAAAACATTCATGCCTCCCATAAAAGCATGTCAATGGCCAATTCTTTGTCAATCAACAAAGGGCAATAACTCACAAAATATGATGAGTAGAGTTATGTTCTTTTATACTGAACTGCTCCTCAATGAAATCTATGCACCTGTGAAGTTTCCTAGTTCTAGCTTGCATACTCTTTTAGATATGCTTTAGACAAAAAAAAACAGTCTACAGATGGATCGACCAATCGACTGACAAGTGCAAAGCAATATACCCCCTCTTCTATGAAGATGGGCATAAAAATTACTGCCTATATGTTAATGGGCAGTTGCAACTGTTCCCTCTGAGCCATTGATATATTAATGAAGACTACAAATCATTTTGCAGAGACCCCTCATAATATAATTCATAACTTCCATAAGTAGGCTGAATGATTATGCAGATTCATTGTTTCATAAGAATAATGTGATATTAAATGCAACTCTCCATTTCTAAAAAATGTATGTGCTCATATAACGATACAGTAAAACTTGTTTCACGCCATCACTAACAGGACCACAAAAATGGTTGTTATAGAAATTGGTCGCTTAGTACATGTTTGTTTACAAATAAGAAACATACTTTTTTGAGTGGATATGTATATCATAGCGAAATTCCCAAAATGGTCGACCCTCCCAAAATTTCAGGAGCCAATCAGACCCCGTGTTATAATGGATTCAGCGGTCTAACAGATTTCGTTATAATGGAGTTGCAGTGTAATCCCATGTTGTTAAAACTCAATAGGATTGTCTCATGGAGACGATAATGGTGAGTTTAAACAACAAAGGATTTATTGTCAATATTATTTACACCAACAATACCTACTTTTAAACATATTTTGATTTTAAGAAGGAGAGTTTGAAAATAGTGTTCACTTAATCAAGATTGACTGTATTTGTATCCAAACCAAAAGTGTAATCAAGAAGGCTCCTTTCTAAGACACAGTATGATATTGCAAAATGGCTAGAATATTGTGCATCACCAGATCATATGATAAAAAAATCTTCATTGAAAAAATCATGCAAATCAATTATTGTAGGAGTTTTGATGATTAGTTTTTTAATGAAGGTTTCTTTTTCCAGAACTCAGTATTACACAAAATGGTGACAATCTGCTCATGATAAAAAATATCAAAAAATTTCAAGCTTTGAATTGTTTGAATTGGTACTGAAAATGCAGCTACCTACAATTTTATGGGTACATCAATTATGACAAAGTTCATTAGTTCATGTGCTTTCTGAGTTATATAAATTGGGTCCCTGAAAAAAACTTGTCCAAGAACATTAAGCCAATGAAAAGAGTCATGGTCAGGATTTGAACCCAGGACCTTTGATTAACCTTGGATCAAGAGTCCACTGCCCCTCCCACTGAACTAAGCATGTCTTTACAAGTAGGTGTTAGCCTATATTGTCTGCAAAAGCTTTGTGTACTTCTAGCATATACAAAACATCATCAGAAGGCTTTATTGTCCTCTACCTTTTTATATGCCTTTGGAAATGCTTGAAACTTAGCAGTTGTGTTCCTCTCATAATTATATAGTGCTGTGCCCAAGAACCTTAACCCTACCTGGCATATTTTTTTTATGTATTTTCCTTTGTTTTTCATAATTAGACATCCAGTAGTGTTGGGGATGTGACAGTTTGCCACTCTGTCCAATTAGAAAGCCATTTCCAGTGAGGGCATTTCAAATGATAAAAGATAATTGCAATCCATATGAAGAGATTGGAAAAGCTGTTAAAATTGGTGGGTAAGTGTTTTATGGCCCACTTTTCTGCTGGCTCCAAAAAATTGAATTGTAAAATTTTAGGATATCTTTCTCCAACTGGTAAATTGATAAATATTCTATATCCGGCATAAATCACTTACAAAAACGAGTGAAAAACGTCAAAAAGTTTACATACTTCAGTCTTTTGTGCTTGAAAGCGGCAGATATAAGTCTGCAATGGTACCATCTCAATAATCAGCGATAGAATCTTAAACATTTTTGCGGCCATGTTGTCTAGACACGGGTACTTCACTGCTCCGTGTAGCGGGGAGACTGTCTGCATGCTGATTTCCATGGTGCCATGGGGATATAATTACAATAAATCCTAGAACTGTTTTAGTTTACTTCATGAACAACATGGCATCAGATTTCGGGATTATCTTGTAAGTTTATATACTTCTGGAATCTGGCCTCTTCATTGTGATACTCGATGCTTTCCCCCCAAGTCTTGGCTTTTAGCAAAATTTACTGAAAGAGAAAATCATTGTTATAAGAAGAAATAATGTTGCAAGAGGACCAGTGTCTTTTCAAGGATTCAAAAAGAATGGGGGGAATTTGTTGAAAATCAACAATATTGGGTAAAAGGTGGAAATTTTTGTTTCCTTCTAGGTAGACATATATTCCCCAATCATCTTCAAAAAAGGGGAAATTAGTCAAAAGAATGTGCAGATACACAATTGCCCCCTCCTAGACTATACACTGGATGAAAAATTGATGGTGACAGGCACCTGCATTTTTATGCCTCTGTATTGAAAGATCAGGGGCTTATTGTTTTACCGTTTTCCGTCTGTCTGTCTGTCAATCTGTCTGTCTATAGAACTTATACAAAAAAATTCACATTGCCAATATTTTCAAGCCTATTCAAGTACAAGCCTCATATTTGGCATGGGGATGGATCTCATTGATATGCATCTACTGATATTAAAGTCAAGGTCATGTGATAAGGTCAAGGTCATTTGTCAAGGTCAATTAACACAAAAACTGAACAAAAAAACCTAACATCGCCAATATTTTCAAATCTAATCAACATACAAACCTCATATTTGGCATGGTGATGGATTAAAATGAAACATATCTGCTTATACTAAAGTCAAGGTCATGTGATTAGGTCAATGTCATCTGTCAAGGTCAAATAACTCAAAAGCTTAATAAAAAAACATAACATTGCCAATATCTTCATGCCTATTTCAGGTACAAGCACAACATTTTGCATGATGATAGATCTCATTAATGTGCACCTCTAGATACTAAAGTCTAGGTCAAATGACAAGGTCAAGGTTATCTATCAAGGTCAAACTTTTTTAAAAACTTAACTAAAATACTTTAACATGTCCAGTTTATTCAAGATTATATTAAATACTTTTCTCATAATTGGCATGATAAAAGATCTTAGTGATGTACATCTGTAGGTATCAAGGTCAAGGTCATAATACATGGTCAACATTTTGAAAAAAAAATGCTGTTACAGGGGCATTTGTGTTTCCTGTACACATCTTGTTAAATTTTGAAAATAAGAGGTGGAATTTTCTTTACTTTCACTTCACTTTAATATGACAAAAATGTTGAAACTGAAGCTGTAAAAATTTACAACAGTTAGGTTCCAAGTTCAAGGTCATCAGTCAAGGTCATTTTTCAAGGTCAAATTTGTGTAAAATCATTTAACCTTGGTCATAACTTATGAATGGTAAGTCATAGAGCCTTCATATTTCACATGATCATTGCTTGTAACATGACCTTTCTGTAGGAACCAAGTTCATATATTTGCATATGCCTAAGAAATAATAAACAGCCGAGCATTGGCAACCACTTGCGGTGCTCTTGTTTAATTATTCCTATGAAAGCATGTGCAAAACAGGGTAGGAATAATCAGATTTTTTTCATCGAAATAGCAGGGGTCAGATTCAGGAAAAAAAAGACCCGTGCCATACCTTAACTTCAACTATTTTCCTACATGATGGTACATTTGTATTAGCCCTTGTCATGCTGATTTAAAAACTGCAAAAATTACATAAAAATCAAACTGCCAAGAGCTCTAGATGCACTGATTGTAAGTCAATTAGGGCTTTTTTTCCTACAATTTGGGAAGAGACCTTAGCCAGTTGGTTTTGGGAAATTATAGTGTGGTTTTCTAAGTAATTGGGAAACATAATACAAACAAAAGAAAGAATCAAAAGTACAATCCATATTTCATTTGCAAGATTTAATAATAATCAACTCATTTAAGACTCATATCAGTGATGAATTTTGACAGAAATATCAAGGAAATAGTGAGAAAATAAGTTCTAATTTTGAGAAATTTCTCTGCAACAAGTGGCAAAATAGAGCCTTTTTTAAATTGGGAAGTAGCCTTTTACAGGCCCCAGTTACTCTTAAAGCAAAAAAAGCTCTGTGACTGTATTCAATTTGAAAATATGATGTTTAAACTTTCCCGGTAAAAAAAGGCAAATCAGGTGGTATAGACTAAGATCAGACTGCACATAAGTGCAGACTGATCTTTGTCTGTACCTCCTGCCAATGCAGGAATATTCCAGGTTCAGCATGACAAGGGTTAAAAAAGAACTAGAAATAAGCTGCATGAGAGCATTATGAGTGCGGCAGCTTTTATTTTTCCAGACATCATTTGGAGCTTTGCTATATGTCAGCTTTGTCTGCTTCAAATATTTCAGTTCATTTGAACAGGGTTATTTTGTCTGCCGTTTGAATGTCATTGTGCCTATCTGTAAATTTAATAGCAAAAAATAGATAATTTGAAAGGATGTCGTCTGCACTATGAATATGACGACATAATCATACACAAAAGGTCAATTTTTTACTGAAGAAACTCTATAATTAAGGTAATCCTTTTATAAAAGTATTTTGCCCAATATTTCGAAATCCATGTTTAAATAATGCTTAAACAGAAAGTTTTTGTACAATTATTGTTGGAAAAGAATACTGTTTTCTTTTCCAACAAATGCTCAAAACTTTTTCGTTATTATTTTTATCAAGTGCTGTCACATTACCACGCAATGTACTTTTCTTCGGTTAATTAATTTAAAATCATTATTGATGATATCGCTTGATCTCAATATATTTTAGTTTGGAATCAAAACGTAGTATCTATAACTGACTAAAGCTGTTGGTACTACATTTTGGCTGCCTGAATTGCCAATATGGGAAAATTAGTAACATATTTCTCCATATAAACGCTCTCAGGGTATACATGATGTGGTCATGGAGCTTTTATTAAGTGTGCATTTTCTGATTTAAAAAATCATTAAAATGGATGTCTTTTAGGCCCTTTTCCCTTTAATTTGAGGAAATTCATCTCAAATTAGAGAAGAAGTCTCAAAAAGGTCCAAAAATTTTGGCATTTGAAATGGGTTTTCTTAGTAAAAAATGTACGGGTGCTACTATTAGGGAAGGCACTATTACTAGAGGAAAAATGGTACTTATAAATGTATGTAAAAACTACAAGGATTTGTCATACCCATTTCTTCTTTTTGAAAAGTAACTTTGAACAGGGTTTATTTTTTAGTAATACTTTGTACTATAACCTTAAAATGAATCTGTTTGATTTTTTTTTATTTGATTTGGTTCAATAAAGATATTTTTGTTAACGCGAAAACAAAAAAAAAGAGAATGAGTGGTAGAGAAAGATTTTTGAAGTATAATAGGTAGACATGTTGTCTAGACTGGTCGTCTGATGTCAATTTGCTATCAGATCCCAGTCTGGTTCTCCATATTGATTCATGGAGAGAGAGTGGGGCTAAAACACTAAGGTAAGAACGATATTTGACGGTCTAACATTATTACTACTACACAAAACCCTATGTTGTGGGTACTCATTGGAATCGTCTTGATGAGACGATTCTGATGAGTATCAACAATATTGGGT
This sequence comes from Fragum whitleyi, assembly GCA_948146395.1. Taxonomy (NCBI): domain Eukaryota; kingdom Metazoa; phylum Mollusca; class Bivalvia; order Cardiida; family Cardiidae; genus Fragum; species Fragum whitleyi. The sequence goes on from OX411543.1 coordinate 81,605,970, forward strand.
TATGTAAAAATTATGAAAGTATATGTTTCTTAAATAAAAAAAGTTTCCAGACTATCTGAAGCTGGTTTGGAGCTAAAACACACTAAAACAGCAGTCCAATGGCAGGGAAACAGCGCATTTATGAAAAAGGTATATTGGCTGTCTGTAAAAAAAAAGAAAAAAAATAGTTGGTGAATTATTTTAATTTATTGACAAGTATTCTGGTGTCAGACGGAGAAAATCGTCTTTACTTGTTTATTGTCGTCTGTCTGGAGGCAGGGGATAATATTGTTTGTGTGGATTTTGGATTCTGACTTGATTCTTTTTTTTCATCGGAAGTTGTGGATATATATATACTTTCAAGATGACTGTTGATCTAGTTAGTATTTTTTTTGTTCAATTAAAAAGTGATTAGAATCATATTGAAAATTTGAATATTAATTAATTATGACAGAAATCAAGACGATGAGTGCTATTTAAATGTGCTGTTTATATTCGTAATAATAGAGAGGATTGATTTTAAAGTTATATGGCTTCCTGCATATTTATGATATGACTGTAAGATAGTTGTAGAAAAAGGAGAAATACTGATAAATTATTTTTTCTTCTATTTCCACAGTGTATGAACTCTAATACTTTGAATTCAATGACTCATGTTGATCAATATATGCTCGCTAAACAATATAAAGTTACTATAGCTTTTATTGATAGATATTATTTTAAGATATGTGGATTAATTACAAAGCTATTGTAAATGCTTATAAAATTGAAGGCACTTACAATAAGAGGGTTCAGCGCAAGACTGTACTTAGTGTAAAGCATTGCATATATATACACTCAGTACAGTCTTGCGCATGAACCCTCTAATTATTATAGTTTTCACTGACCCATGAAAATAAGTATTTTGAAAATGCAGATAACATGAAAAAAGGATATTACACTTTTCCAAATTTTGAAAAAAGAGCCAGTTTTAAATTAACCTTCTTTTCAATTTAATTAACATTTTAGACTGTGGTCCAAATAATTGAATGGAGACACAGATCTAAATGTTCAGTTATATTTTTTTAAAGGGTCAAGATAACATTATGAGAAAAGTTAAAATTGCTTCCATAGTAATTTTCTAAACTTGAATAATACTTTTTTAATATGTCAAAATGTGTAATTGGGATATGATGATTGAGCACTTTCCTGACTTTGGAAATATTAGACCAGAGATAGAGATAAGAGGGGGTAAAACCAGCCTAAAATCTTTATTCCTAATGAAACCCTATGTTGTGGGTAATATAACAGTCATAAGGTTGTGTTTTTATTGTGAAATCAAGGGAAAAAACACTGTAGCGTAAATTAGACTTGTCTAAATTCAAAGTCTATAGGTTACCATGCAATGTAGGGAAAGTCTTAAAGGTATCATTCTACGTGGCAAAAATATTGTTACAAAAGGAAAAAAATTACTTGTGACTAGCAATTTCTTCCATTTCCACAATATTTTCTGAAGTAAAGTATACACATAAAATTCAGGTAAACGGTCTAAAGAGAAAGAATTTGTCAATGTCACAGGTATCATATTCTCAAATGTGGAATTCTAATACAATGAGAAAAATGATTTTATTTTTTTTACGAAATAAGCATACTTAACACTGCCTTAATAAAAAACATACTAAAAAAACAATAATTATTCTATTGATTATCTTACATTGTCAAATTTATGATTTTCTGAAAAAGTAGATAATTTTTTTTACCATATCTCATTTGATAATATTTTTGTCAAGCTTATTTGCAGTAAGCAAGAAATAGTTGCCACAGTGTTTTTTTTTAAGTTACAATACTCATTTATCCATTATTAAGTCCTTCTACATAACTCTTATATTCATGGATAGATTTTTAAATATTTTCATGCATTTGTACCCATCAGTGAGTAAAAATGCCATTTTGTCTGTATCTGTCTGGTCAAGGCTACTTTTAAGGTCAAGGTCAAATTTTGTCCAGAGTATAACTTCTATGATTGTGGACCGATTCTAGATTAGCATTGCAAAGATATTTTTCTCAAGATGTAGATCTAAAATGCCACACAGGCCAAAGGTCAAGGTGCTTTTGGCAGGGGTGTGGAATTCCCATGCCGGACTTGTCCGACTCGGGCTTTTGTACTTGCGGACAAGTAAATTTTTCTAAGCCACTTGTCCAAGGACAAGTTAATATCAGGGCAAATCTTGGAATGTTACTTAAAAGAATTAATAGAGAAATCATCCTAATGTTCATATCATAGGGTAGAAAACATTGTTTTTAATGAAGAAAATGCTGGATAAAAGCATTTTCTTCATCAAAAGGCAATGTTTTTAGCTCACCTGAGCACGAAGTGCTCATGGTGAGCTATTGGGATCGTAGAATGTTCGTCGTCCGTCGTCAGTCGTGCGTCGTGCGTCGTCCACAATTTCTTTAAACATCTTCTCCTCCTAAACCAGTGGGCCAATCTTGATGAAACTTGGTAGGGATGTTCCTTGCGTCAAGCTCGACCAAAGTTGTTCAAATAAATGAAATCCACCCTTAACTTTCCCTTTACCCTTAACAAAAAGGGTGAAAATATGAAAATCTTTAAAAATCTTCTTCTCTGAAACCAGAAGGCAGACAGCTCTCATATTTGGTATGTAGCATCATCTAGTGGACCTCTACCAAGTTTGTTCATATCAAGACCCTGGGGTCATATTTGGGCTTTGCCCGGGCCCAACCCTTTTTACATAGAATCAAAGAGTGAAAATCTTTAAAAAATCTTCTCTGTAACCAGATGGCAGACAGCTTAAATATTTGGTGTGTAGCATCACCTAGTGGGCCTCTACCAAGTTTGTTCATAAGAAGACCCTTGGGTCATATTTGGGCTTTGCACGGATGCATCCCTTTATCTCTTATGAGCACGAAGGGTAAAAAAATGAAAATCTTCAAAAATCTTCTTCTCTGAAACCAGAAGGCAGACAGCTTTCATATTTGGTATGTAGCATTATCTAGTGGATCTCTACCAAGTTTGTTCATATCAAGACCCTTGGGTCATGTTTGGGCTTTGCTCGGGCGCAACCCTTTTTACATAGAATCAAAGAGCGAAAATCTTTTAAATCTTCTTTAATCGAAACCAGAGGGCACACTGCTTTCATTTTCGGTATATAGCATCATCTTGTGGGCCCCTACCAAGTTTGTTCATATCAAGACCCTTGGGTCATATTTGGGCTGCACCCGGGCGCATCTTTTTCAGCTTATCTGAGCACGAAGGGTGAAAATAGGAAAACCTTCAAAAATCTTCTTCTCTGAAACCAGAAGGCAGACAGCTTTCATATTTAGAATGTAGCATCATCTTATGGACCTCTTCCAAGTTTGTTCATATCAAGACCTTGGGGTCAGTTTTGGGGTCCATCCGGGTGCATCCCTTTTTACATAGAATCAAAGAGCAAAAAGGCATATCTGTCTTGCTCTTCGCTGAAAACGTTCCATGGTATTGATCTTAGGCAATAATCTTATTTTTGACATCTGCCTATCTGATTAATGTGATGTCCCAGGGGTCATAGAGACTCAGGTGAGCGATCTAGGACCATCTTGGTCCTCTTGTTTTCATTTTTTTTCTATTTACTCTGTAGCGGACAAGTTCATTTTGATCCTGGATGAGTAGAAAATCCGCATGATTTTATTGGTTGGTGTTGATAAGCGTGTGATTTGTGTGCGAAAGCACAAAGTCACAAAAGTATGTTGATTTTATAAAAGGGAGGTAATAAAGTATTGATAATTTTGGCCAACTAAATGTTTTTACCACCCTTCAAAATCATTCAAAACTCGCTAACACACATTCAATTTCATTCTGTAACAATTCCAAATCATTCACTGTGCAAATTTCACAATGTTGTAAACTGTATTTGTAATTTTTTCCTTTTCTGTCTGTGTATCAATTGTCTGTCCCTTTTGAGGACAATCCTCTTTAACAAACACGTCTTAGTTTCCATAGTTAATAGTTTTAAATTTAGACTACATGTATGATAAGGTCTTTTGAAGGAGCCTAAGTGTTATGAAGAAGTTAATTTTGTTTGTTGATTAAGATAAAGATGGTCTATATAAGTGGGTGACCTTTAAATCATACCGCATTTCTCCTAATATACACTCCTGGAAGCTATAGATACATAACATGATCAGGGAGCCAATTTTATTATGCATTTTTAGCTCACCTGAGCACGAAGTGCTCAAGGTGAGCTATTGTGATCGCGCTGTGTCTGTCGTCCGTTGTCTGGTTGTCCGGTCATCCGGTTGTCCGTCAACATCTTGTGTGCACTCTAGAGGCCACAGTTTTGGCCCAAATGTCTTGAAACTTGGTCACAATGTTTGTCTCCATCAACCCTCGGTCAAGTTCGAAATTGGGTCAAGTTTGGTCAAAAATGGGGTCAAGGGGTCAAATTTTAGAAAAACCTTGTGTGCACTCTAGAGGCCACATTTTTGGTTCAAATGCTTTGAAACTTGGTCAGAATGTTTGTCTCCATCAAATCTCGATCAATTTGGGAATTGGGTCAAGTGGGGTCAAAAATGGGGTCAAGGAGTCAAATCTTAGAAAAACCTTGTGTGCACTGTAGAAACCACATTTTTGGTCCAATTGTCTTGAAACTTGGACAGAATGTTTGTCTGCATCAAATCTCGATCAAGTTCGAAAATTGTTAAAGTGGGGTCAAAATTGGGGTCAAGGGGTCAAATCTTAGAAAAACTTGTGTGCACTCTAGAAGCCACATTTTTGGCCCAAATGTCTTGAAACTTGGTCAGAATGTTTGTCTCCATCAAATCTCAGTCAAGTTCGAAATTCGGTCAAATGGTGTCAAAAATGGGTTCAAGGGTCAAATCTTAGAAAAACCTTGTGTGCACTCTAGAGACCACATTTTTGGCCCAAATGTTTCAAAACTTGGTCAGAAAGTTTGTCTTCATCAAATCTCGATCAAGTTCGGAATTGGGTCAAGTGGGGTCAAAAATGGGACCAAGGGGTCAAATCTTAGAAAAACCTTGTGTGCACTCTAGAAACCACATTTTTGGTCCAATTGTCTTGAATTTCAACTTTGTCAGAATGTTTGTCTCCATCAAATCTTGATCAAGTTCGAAAAAAGGGTCAAGTTGGGTCAAAATTGTGGTCAAGGGGTCAAATCCTAAAAAAACCTGTGTGCACTCTAGAAGCCACAGTTTTAGCCCAAATGTCTTGAAACTTGGTCACAATGTTTATCTCCATCAAATCTCAGTCAAGTTCGAAATTAGGTCAAGTGGGGTCAAAATTGGGGTCAAGGGGTCAAATCTTAGAAAAACATTGTGTGCACTCTAAAACCCACATTTTTGGTCCAATTGTCTTGAAACTTTGTCAGAATGTTTGTCTTCATCAAATCTTGATCAAGTTCGAAAATGGGTCAAGTTGGGTCAAAATTGGGGTCAAGGGGTCAAATCCTAGAAAACCTGTGTGCACTCTAGAAGCCATATTTTTGGCCCAGATGTCTTGAAACTTGGTCATAATTTTTATCTCCATCAAATCTCAGTCAAGTTCGAAATTAGGTCAAGTGGGGTCAAAAATGGGGTCAAGGGGTCAAATCTTAGAAAAACCTTGTGTGCATTCTAGAGGCCATATTTTTGGCCCAAATGTCTTGAAACTTGGTCAGAATGTTTGTCTCCATTGAATCTCAATCAAGTTTGAAGTTGGGTCAAAAATGGGGTCAAGGGGTCAAATCTTAGAAAAACCTTGTTTACTCAAATATCATGAAACTTCGTCAGAATGTTTGAATGAAACCTAGGTTTAGTTTGAAATTAGGTCAAGTTGGGTCCAAAATGAGGTCAAGGGGTCAAATTTATTAAAATCCTTGTGTGCACTCTTTGATTGAAAATTATGTATTTTGGTCAGTATGTTTGTCTTGAAATCTTACAAGAGTTTGATAAAGGGTCAAACACTTTTTTTAGTTCTTTAGAGGCAACATATTTGTCTGAAATGTTAACTTCTTGATATCTTTGACTTTTGTTAAGCCATGCATCAGGTGAGCGTTTAAGGGACAATGGCCCTCTTGTTTGATTTAAAAAAAGTCATTAACATTGATGTCTTTAAGGCCCCTTTCCCTTTAATTTGAGGTGAATTTCCTGTAAACAATCATAAATAACTAATAAGAGGAAATTCATCTCAAATCAGAGAAGAAGTCTCAAAAAGTTCCTAAAATTGAGACACTTGAAGTGGGTTTTTATTAGTAAAATATGTGAGGTGCTACTATTATGGAAGGCGCTTCTATTAGAGGAAATATGGTAAATACTGCTTAACCTTTGTCCTGCTGAATCTTTATACTGCTGAATCTAAATTTTGTTTGAAACAATTTGCCATTTAATTTTGTTTGAAACAATTTGCCAATTAATTTTATTTGAAAACACTTCGCCAATTAATTTTGTTTAAAACAATTTGCCAATTAATCTTGTTTGAAACAATTTGCCAATTAACTTGTAGGACTTTTCAACCAATCTGCTTCAAACTTTTCCCACAATAATTTAGGGCAGGCCAGGGGTGTAGAATTCCCATGCCCGACTTGTCTGACACGGGTTTTTCTACCTGTGGATAAGTACATTTTTCTTTGTCACTTGTCCATGGACAAGTAAATCCAAGGCAAATCTTGGAATGGTACTTTATAGAATTAAGAGATTAATTAGCCAAATGTTTGTATCAAAAGGTAGAAAATATTGTTTTCAATGAAGAAAATGCTGGGTTCCAGCATTTTCTTCTTTAAAAACAATAATCTCTCTGATTTATATATTCTCTTTTTTGAGCGGACAAGTTCATGTTGGTCCTCGACAAGTAGAAAATCATGGTTAACTTGTCAAAGGAGAAGTAGAGAAAATCCCTATGCACAAACTCCTGCAGGCCTGCAGGCAAACTCCTCCTGTCACATAATTGCTCCAAGTGTGGACAATGCCTTGCCTATGACTTTTTGTGGAATCTGCGATAAAATTCTGTGACTGTTCAGTGCATTGCCCGATTCAGTAGTTGGTTTTTAGCTCCACTGGCCGAAGGCCAGCGAGCTATTGTCATGGCGGTGTGTCCGTCGTGCGTGCGTCCGTCCGTCCGTCCGTCCGTGCGTGCGTCCGTGCGTGCGTAAACTTTTTCTTTAAACATCTTCTCCTCCCAAACCAATGGGCAGATTTTGATGAAACTTGGTAGAAATGTTCCTTGGGTGACCCTCTTCCAAAATTGTTAAAGAAATTTTGATTGACCCCCAAATATGGGCGTGGCAGGGCGTGGCATTTTTTCACTTTGAAATCTTTAAAAATCTTCTCCTCCCAAACCATTGGGCCAATTTCAATGAAACTTGGCATGGATGTTCCTTGGGTGACCCTTTACCTAAATTGTTCAAGAAATTTTGATTGACCCCCGAATATGGGCGTGGCAGGGCGGGGCTTATTTTGAGCCCAAAATCTTTGAATGACATCTCCTCCTGAACCACTGGGCCGATTTCAATGAAACTTTAATAGAATGTTCCTTGGGTGACCCTTTACTTAAATTGTTCAAGAAATTTTGATTGGTCCATAAAAATGGGCGTGGCAGGGCGGGGCTTATTTTGAGCCCGAAATCTTTGAATGACATCTCCTCCTGAACAACTGGGCCGATTTCAATGAAAGTTTAACAGAATGTTCTTTGGGTGACCCTTTACTTAAATTGTTCAAGAAATTTTGATTGGCTCATAAATATGGGCGTGGCAGGGCGGGGCTATTTTGAGCCCGAAATCTTTGTACAACATCTCCTCCTGAACCACTGGGCTGATTTCAATGAAACTTTAACAGAATGTTCCTTGGGTGACCCTTTACTTAAATTGTTCAAGAAAATTTGATTGGTCTAAAAATAGGGGCGTGGCAGGGCGGGGCCTATTTTGAGCCCGAAATTTTCAAATGACATTTTCTTCTGAACCACTTCGCTGATTTCAATGAAACTTTTCCAGAATGTTTCTTGAGTGTCTCTTTACAAAAAATATTTGCTAAATTTTGATAGGCCTATAAATTTGGGCGTGGCAGGGTGGAGCTTATATTGAGGCCAAAATCTTTGAACGATATCTCCTCCGGAACCACTCAGCCAATTTTAATGAAACTTTACCAGATTGTTTCTTGGGTGACTATTTACTTAAATTGTTCAAGAAATTTTGATTGGTCCATAAATATGGGCATGTCAGGTGGGGCCTATTTTGAGCCCGAAATCTTTGAATGACATCTTCTGAACCTTATGTTTTAATAAGATTGGTCAAGGGTTGCAGGTTCATTGTGATTGAGTATTTTGGTGCAATATAGACCAGAACCATTTAATCATTACTAAATAGGTCCTAGGAGATTTTGGAGTGTTAATGTATTCATTTAAAGTAAGCTTTATTTACTGAAAGTCTAAAGATTTTAAAGCCAGTGGAGCGATACAGGCCCTCTTGGGCCTCTTGTTCTGACGTGTCGTTGAGTTTATCTTTAATTTATAACCTGGTGACTAGTTGGTGAAGTCTACTAGATAAATCATTTTTGTTGAAGTTAAGATTGTATTTTCTTCAACAAAAATGGCCTGCAATTTGGCTGGGCTATGACCGATCACCAGCCTGGCTCCAGCCAATTTTGTACACACCACAGCAGACATATTTTTTGTCTTTTCTGACCTTTTTATACATGTACTTTTAGCCATTAGTCAGCCACACTAGGCCGGCTAGTCAACATCTTGCAGGCAAATTGATAGCACGCTAAACTTAATGGACCATGAAATTTCAGTCTCATTACTGGCAAAGGAATAAGACATCTTCACGGTGGCAGTTTTCTGGACATAATTGTTAGCATAGCCCAATTTTATGTGACTTTAGCATAAGACCAACCTGTAGATATTCAAGCCTCTTCTATCTATCAGAGTTGTGTGTTCAGCAGAAATATATGCTGATATAATGATTTAAGATGTAGAAATAGATTTTGTTAAAACAAATTTCCTTATATTTTAACTCATCAAGCAGTCTGCCTCAAAATTTTTTCCACAAAAAATAAGGAGACAGACAGTGTATACTAAGATCAGACTGCACAACTGTGCACTCTGATCTTATTCTATACTGTCTGCAAAGACTTTGTTCACAAAGTCATGAATAGGAGAAGGGTCAATTGAAATTCTACTGAGTGAAAATGAAATAATTGGGACATCTATGAAAATATTCTAGGAATATCTCATGCTGTCGTATACCAGTATAGCTATACTGGTAGTCTATGTAAAGTTAACTGGAAAAATTCAATGGTGAATGAAATTCCTTATCTTAAATTTGGGGAAAAAATATGTGACCCGTAACAAGGAATAGGACCTTCTGGGTACTGAGAAAAGTATCGACTCGAGCCTGGCTGAATCTAGAATGATCACTCTACCATCCTGTGAAAGAATTTTTGAATTTCAACCCCTCTGGTTTAGCTATACTTGGGCCAGTCTCTTTATACAATATTTAGTTTACAGAATTCCCAGATGGTCCCTTATGCATGAAAGGTTGCAAATATCAAAAAATAACCCCATACACTGATTTACTGTACTTTTTGCATTGCAGATATTAATTGTTTTTTCATCATCATTTTTTCTCGAAATTTTAGAACTTATCCAATGAGGTGATGCAGCTATGGACAATCTAAAATTGATGCAATTTGAAAAATTGAAAATGTCCATCTTATTTTAGTCTGTGTGTTGCATTTCAAACAACATCACATGTGTACAAAGCGAAGACTCTGGCCAGGCTTTGCATCCACACAGTCTGACCAGAGTCTTCATTTATGCACTCTGTAGATATAGGTATAGGTTGTCAGCAATCATTCTCATTGTAATGTGTTGTTGTCTGTGTTGCCCAATGTCTGTCCATCACAAACATATGAAATTTTTGGAATTGTCATGCACAGGCTCATTTTTAGCTCCACTGGTTGAAAGCAACTGGGGCTATTGTCATGGTGTTATGTCAGTCGTGCGTCCGTGCGTCCGGTCGTAAACTTTTTCTTTAAAAATCTTCTCCTCAGAAACTACTGGATGGATTTCAACCAAACTTCACAGGAATGATCCTTGGGTGACCCTCTTTCAAAGTTGTTCAAGAAATTTTGATCCAATGAAAAACATGGATTTAATGGGCGTGGCTAATTTCCAAATATGGTAAAAAGTGACTTTTCTCAGGTTCTAATTGATGGATACCAATTAAATTTTACATTAATGATCCTTGGGTGACCCTTTATCAGTCTACAAAAATTTATTGTGATCAGCTGAAAATTATGTATTTTATTGGCGGAGGTCATTTCACTATATGTTATTTAGTGGAAACTTTGAAAATCATTTTCTCAGAATCTAACTTATAGATGACAACCAAATTTTACATGAATCCTTGGGTGACCCTGTATCAGTCTACCAACAATTATTGTGATTGGATGAAAAATATGTATTTAATGGGCGGATGTCATTTCTCTATATGTTATATAGTGGAAACTTTGAAACACATTTTCTCAGAATCTAACGGATAGATATCAACCAAATTTTACATGAATGATCCTTGAGTGACCCTTTATCAGTCTATCAAAAATTATTGTGATCGGATAAAAAATATGTATTTTATGGGAAGAGGTCATTTCTCTTTATGTTATATAGTGGAAACTTTGAAAATCATTTCTCAGAATGTAACCGATGTATATCAATCAAACTTCATAAGTATGATCCTTGGGTGATCTATTATCATACAGCCAAAAATTATTGTGATTTGGTGAAAAAATATGTCTTTTATGGACGGAGGTCATTTCTCTATATATTATAATATATATCTGGAAACTTTGAAGATCATTTCAACATCAGTAGCACCCAAAATATCTAAAAATCTAGTCAAAACTTAGATTTGCTGTTACAAGAAATTCAAGCCTGTTGAGCGACACAAGCCATTCATGGCTTTCTAGTTAAAAGATATTGCAGGAAAAAGACAAACTGCTTTAATCAAGCAGTTTCATTTGATCTCCAACATTTTCTCTAGTGAAAAATCCCAGGAAAATGAATTATAAGATTGTACAAGAAATGGTTAAAGTGACTTATATCATAATTATGTGATTCTATATTGTAGACAATGAAACCAAGAAAGCCAAAGAACACCATATAGCTTCTTATACAGACAATGGACAAGACAGAAACTGCTTCTCAAGAAAGCAACAGTGAAACCAATGGTAAAGAAAAAGAGATATTAAACAGGGAAGACAAAATGGTAGAGTTAAGAGAAGAAAACTTAACTGAAAATTCATTTCAGAGTTACATAGAGCCTATAAAGAAATGCAAAGAAAATGGGAATGATGGGAAATTAAAGGAAAAAAGAAAAAGTGAAATGCATCCTGATGAAGAGAAAGAAAATGAAGGAAGGGTTCTAAATGGGCAAGAGGACAGTGTAGGAAAACATGATAACATACAACAATACATTGATACTAACAGAAACAAAGAAAGAAAGCAATCATGTGAATTGTCTAAGGATGAAAATAATCATTCAAATGAGTGTGTCAAAAGTAAACATACAGAAAAGTCTAACAGCAAGATAGAAAATCACCATAAGTTGAATAAACTGACTGAAAAGAATCTTCGAATGTTTGATAAACTACAAAATCACTCAAGAGATCCAGATGCATGTGTTCAAGATTTGAATAATGACAGCTTTGGATATTCAAGAAACAGAGAACAGAGAAGTGGAAGTCATTCTCCGGTGGAAAATGGCCGGAAAGAGGAAGTGGATTATGAAAAACCATATACTAATAGATTGAATTTTGATGATTCTAAAAGATCTCCATGTAAGAATGCTGTACTAGAATCTAAAAGTGATATGATGCAATTTGCCGAGATATTGTATAAGTGCACATTATGTACAAAGATTCCTTGTATTCTGACTTCAAGATCAAGTTTCATCAAACATGTTACAGAAAACCATCTAACTACTGACAACCAGTTTAAATTGTGTAAAATTTGCTGTCTCAAATTCAGAACTGAGGAAGATGTTCAAAAACATGTTTTGTGTATTCATTGTGCAAATGATAGATTATCGCCATTGGCAACAGGGAGTGATGTCATAAAAAGTGAAGTTTGTAATATAGGAGATAATGAAAGTGATTCTGATTCATCAGGTCATAGAAGCTACAAGGCGAAATCAACGAAACGATCAAAACCACATGTGTCAGACTACGATAATCCAAAACAATTGGTTGACCATGCTGGCATTGAAACACTCAATGGTTCATTAGATCTCTCAAGAAAAGACTTGAAAACAGAAGGAAATAATCGTGAATGTAATTCTAGTCATAGATATTTGCAAGAGACAGGTTCTGCTTTCCCAAAGACAGAAAAAAGTTCTTTCAATGTACAACAGATCACTGATCAGATTATAAAGTCTAATTTACACGGAAGAAATATAAGTGCTCCAAAAGACCAGAGACTTCCATTCATTCCTAGTTACACTCCTGAATTTGGAAAGTATACAAAGCTGGTGAGGGAAGGTGGTAATATTGTATATTTCTGTCAAGTTTGTAACTCAATGTCCCCTGTCAAAGCACACTTCCAAGCACACTGCAGTTCTGTAACACATGCAAATAAAGTTAAATCAACACATGAACAAGAACAGGGGGATAAATTAGACGGAAGTCACAAAGACGGTAACACAGACAGAAAGAGTCCCGGTCTAGGAGGGTATGATATGAAATATGGTCCCTCATCACATCCAAGTATTCTTAATATTCCAAACACTTCTCATTTCTCCAAGATACAGGAAGTAAGCATGTTCTACAGTTACATGAGGCCAAGGCCATTAACCCATTGTGGTCGAACACCAGTTGTAACTGGACATGGTTTTCAAGACAGATCAGATTTGTTGTTCCAAAAACAAATAGATAATGGTGGACAAGTTGGCTCCCTGCACAGGAAGCGTAAACGGGCACCAGCATCTAAAATAGCTTCACATACAGCATCACATCACAGTAATTCTGACTCGGATAGTGATGGGTTTCCTAATACCAAAGAAAATCATCCTAAATGCTCAAAAACAAGTATGTCATTGTTACGGAATAAACTGTTACATGGACAAATTGAAGATCATATAAGTATTCCTAACTATTCACAGGATGGTGAGGGTCTAAATGTTACTCTTGATAAATTGGAATCTGATACTAAGTCAGAAAATACCTTAGATGAAAAGGAAAATCCAAAAGCTGAGTGTAGTGCCAATAAAAAGTTTAAAGTGAATGAAAAGACAAACAAGAATGCATTCAAAGTTTCAAGAGGTGATTGCGTAAATGGTGATGCAAGGACATCAGATTGTGAAGACCGATTATTTAAGCTATATCGGTGTGTATCTTGTCCATTTGAATATTCTAGTCTTGAAGATTATGAAGAACATTTTGCCAAAGTACATTTTGGTTCAAGTCCGATTGATGTACCCTCAAATCCTGCACTACAGAGACTATTGACAGGTGTTGGTGGAGGACTCAGTAAAGGTCAAACTGAAGGTCACATGGAGAAAAGTGCCGAACAGAATACTGGTTCCAGTATTGAAATGGGAGAAAACTGGCGAGTGCAGAAATTGAAAGAAATACTGCCAGGTATAAGTTACAAAATCTTCAACTCTTACTTTATTTGAAATTTGGAGAAAAGTGGGTAGAATTTGAATCGAAAATATTCTGTTTGGTAGGAAATATTTTGGAAAAAGTGAAATTGCTAATTTCTTTGAGGGAAAAAATTGACAGTGAACATTCTTGGCAGATTGATTGTTCTCATTGATGAACAAAAGAGGGGTATAAGTTTTTGATTAATAAATTTCACTAGTTAGGCGGTGAGTTTATCAAATAATAATCTACCGTTATTTCTCAATAATCCACCAAAAAAGCATTGAAGAATGTCTGGCATTTCAATTTTTACACTAACATTTAATTAGCAGAGTATTGCATAAATTTTCCATCCATCGTATGTATGTGGTGTTGTCTAAGTTATTATATTGTTTACTGTCATTTTTATTTTCAGATTATCTAGAAGTGAATGAAAAAGGCAATACCTCCAGAGACTATCTATTACAGTGTATTAGTGTATCAGCCTGCATCCCAGATGCGCCACTGTGGTCCTCAGCTTGTAACAAGGCTGTTAGAGAAATATTCCCAAATAGCCTGGCTCAGCGTAAAGGGAAGTACAAGAAATATCCTTTCCGAATTGAATGACAGTATTAAATACATTATTTTATGTAGTAGAAATATTGATTTGTCATTTCATGGGATCAGTGCATTAGTTTTGAACTAAACTCTTGATTTTAACAAGCTTATAGCTAATTAGAGATACTTGCACTCGTTTTAAATACTTTGGTACATTTTTTACCCTTGTAATGCTGTTCACAAATTATTCCTAATGTATGCAAAGCTTTGGCAGACAGTTAGTCCTAAGATCAATCTGCACATTTGTCACACAGTCAATTGTAATTGTTGTAACTTTGCAAAATTTGCCAAAATGCTTGAAATAAATTTCTAAATAGAGAATAATATGTTAGTGTCTTTATATATCATTGTTATCTGGTGGAGGTTAGGGAATTTATCATGACAAGGCATTGCCAAGTTCCGATAATTTCTCTCAGCCGAGACCAGATAACATAGATATTTTTGGCACTTACATGTTATTCTTCTTATCATGTAATCATTTTCAGCACTTAATTATAGTAAACAGTTAAAAATCGAAGAAATTCAGATGAAAACATATGCAAATTGTTTATAAAAATAGACTGCCTGATATCATGTTATGACAGGTGATATCAGGTCAATACAGGGTTCATTGCATGAAAAAGTTTAATAGCCAGAAAACAGAGCTGCAGATAGAGAATATTTTTTTGAATTCAAATTGATTTTTTTTGTTAAAAACTTGCTAAAATCCTACATTGTGGCAGAGACCATTCAAATAAGTACTAACAAAATAGGGGTTCATTCTAATCTTCACCTCTGTAGGTCCAATTTGCAAGAAGCTGAAAGTTACTCATAAATTGGAATTTACATATTTAAATTCCTTAACATTTCTTTACAACCTATTATTTTGGATTATCTATGGTGGAGATATTTCATGGCCAGGAGGATGTCAGTCCACTAGACGCAGACGGACAAATATATCAGCCAATCAGAGACATTAACGCAGATATAGAGAAACTGATGGAACATCTACCAGGTATAGACATTTCAAAGGGTCAGATAAAAATATTGTAAGCGCCTATAATTATATTGGCACTTACAATAGTTTTGTGGTTACCCATCGATTTATTTCTGAGCAGCAATTAATCACATAATGTAGTTTATAATACATGCACATTGTTAACTTGCTATTATGTAATTTGTTGGGATTGTTGGTGCATATCTATATACAATGTTGAAGTAATAAGATTTTAAAAGTTGAAATTTATAACAATAGGTGATTTGGTTTTAACCTATTTATTTTACATCAATTGAGAAACAAATTCTTACAATTTATATCAATCTATTTGATTCTGCTTGCTGGTGAATACTCCTGTCTATGTGAAAATTGCATATGCCTTCAAAAGAACGAAAATTGATAGTTGTTCCTTGGAAATGAACTCAGAACCTCTTGGCCTCAAAGCCGCCAACCTACCTCTCGAACATAGAAACCACTACATTAAAAGATAACTGGGTCGAATCAAAACTCAATTCTTGCTTCAAACCATTCAAAAGCCATCATAGCGCAGTTGGTAGGACGTCAAACTGTCAATCTAGAGGTCTCATGTTCGATCCTCGATGACGACACCCATCCTTTCTGACTATTTGTCTTCCACAAATGGGTTGATAATCGTAGACCTCTATGGGATAGTAGCTGGAGGCTAGGAAGGATGTGGTAGTAGTACTGGTGAGAGAAATACCAGGAATCCATTGCTCCAGCTGCTGCGGTATGACTGAAATAATGTTGAAAGTGACGTAAAACCACATTCAAACAAACAAACAAATCATTCAAATTTTAGATAGGAATTCATCTTGCTGAAGCAATCCACCTCTATTAAGTGACCATGATCAATAGTCCCTTTTTTATAGGCAAAATCACTTAGAAATTTGTTTAAAAAATCAAAAGTTTCTACCAAAATCAATCTGCATCGTCTGACTAGGGTTGACCCTTTAAGCCCTTGCAGATTTTTGCCTTTTTGCCTGACAGGTTACATATTTTTCAGCAATAATTCACTGGAATGGTTGTATGGACGAGGGTATCTACAGAGCAGACATTTTGACGTTACTGGCTGATGTATTAGAGGAACCAGACATACTCAACTGGGGGACCCAGTGTAATCGTGCCATCAAACTGGTGTTCCCCATGCTGGACATGAAGAGAAAGGGCAAATTCAAAACATATCCTTTTTCTGTATAAATTCAACATGACCATAAACCTTGATATCCATTTATTCCTGTAGGTTCAGAATTTAGCAAAGCTGCCCGTATTGAGACTGACATAACGGTGCAAACTATTTGCCAATTATACCCCGCTTTGGGTGCAAAGCAGGGTAAAATTGGCAAACAGTTTGCACCAATTAGTAATCCTGAGCACAGGGCAGTAGTTTCTTTTTAGTTTATCTCTGCAACTCTGTAGTGCATATGAGCAACAATTCTTGATTGCTTAATTTTCGAGTCATTGACCTTGGATATTTTAAGTCTTAGATTTTGTTGATGGTATATCTCTTGATACATAATACATGTAGCTTGAAATAATCAACTTGAAATCTGATAAATGGATATGTCTAATTAAGAAGTGCAGTGCACAAGAATCACAACTCTTACTTGCTTAACTTTGGAGCTGGCCGCCACCATAGTGCAGTTGGTTAGGCATAAGACTTCCAATTTGGAAGTCGTGGGTTTGATACTCGGTGGCGGCAAATATCCTTTCCGATGTTTGTCTCTCACCATTGGGTAGATGATCGTAAACCTTTGTGAGATAGCAGTCGGATGCTAGGAAAGGGTGTAATGGTAGTACAGGTGAAAGAAATACCAGGAATCCATTGTTAGGTGCTCCGGCCTCCTCGATATAACTGCGAAATTGTTGAAAGCGACGTAAAACCCATTCAAACAAACAAAATTTGGAGCTATTGGTCTTTGTTATGTTCAAGATTTAAATTATATCCAGTGCTTATCCCTAGTAGTATCATAGCTATCAGCTTGAAACTTTCTGGGTTGAATGATCTAATTAAGGTAGTGGACAGGTAATAGTTCCCCAAAGTTTCAGAAGTCATGAATGGAAGCCATGATCTCTTTAGGAAACCTCTGTCAACATTGTGAAAAGTCATGAGTTCCAAAATGTTGCGGAACCATTTGGGGTCCATTACCCTTCATAAAAGTGCAGTACAAAAGAGGCACATCTCTTACTTGCTTAATTTTAGTAGTTACTTCTTAGGAAGAAAGTCTTCATTTGGGAGAAGAACAGTGCAAACATCCTTTATTATCAATTGCATAAATCATTATTTTAAGTTATTTCCCTTTGCCATTAGGTACTTAAATTTTGTCTGGATTAAATAAATCATCTTTAACTTTCTTGGGTAGGTAGACCTCGTTGAGAAAAAGCACAGTGCAAACAAACCCTAAATCTACCTGGCTTCAGTTCACTATCAAACACGGCAGGGGACTAGCATGCTCTATGAGCTTGGCTGTTTTCGAAGAAATCCAAAGGTATTATGACCACCTTGGCGTCCTTCGCTTTGGAGTTGGTGATGTTGTTTGCCATGGTCATATCTCTGTTAATATTGAAGATATCTTCACAAATCTTGGCATGTATGTTTACCATCACGAGAGCCCCTTTTTCGATTTAGAATTTTTGCATTAACCAGCACCTGCAGCCAAGCATTGCACCCGTATGCAGTTCTCTTATTTTAATAAAAATCAATTGACTTTGAAAACTTTTAGTTATTTTTGTATTGAATTGTTACCTGTGCAGATTTTAATTTGGTATATTTTATATACATTGTCAAACTGTATTAAGCAAGCACCCTAGGGACACTCCAAAACTGCTTGCTTTAGACAGCTGTTTGCTTAATACAGGTAAATTGCAGTGCAATTGGTTCATTTTTATTTGACAACTATGGTATTTTTCCTTAACTTGATCACTACAAAATACTTTGGTGTCAGCTTTAACCAGAACATTGGATCAGTCAATGTAAGTTGTTTTTCCAAATACCAGATTATATAATTGTATGATTGAACAAATTGGGAAAGATTGCAAATGACAGTTTAAACTGCATAAAAGGGGGGAAATGTCTGCCAAGAGGGATGGAAAACATTGTGAGAAGGGAAGAGATAGCTGAATAACAGCAATCTTTTCCCTTCCTTTAATGTTTCCCTAAGGTATTTTTCCTCGCTACATCAAAATTTGGGGAAAGCAGGGTTTGACACTAACTTCTGTTAATAAGGAGTCAAGCAGACTCCCAAATTATGAAATCATCCAGTCCCAGCTAAAAGGAGGGAGTCCAAATTTTGTACTGGTGAGGAACTTTTATGTGCTACAAGCAATTTCTTCTTTTCCATACTAGTTCCTCACCATTATAAGATGAATTTCTTTTAAAATTACCATTGGATACAAGCAAACTTTCATTTTTATACGCCGCCGGAGGCGGACGTATATTGGCGTCATCTTCTCTGTCTGTCCGTCCGTCCATCCGGCCGTCCGTCCGTCCGTCCACTTTTCTTGTCAACGCAACTCCTCCTAAACTTCTGGCTGGATCTTCTTGAAACTTGGTCAATATTATCACCTCAATTGGTAGATGTGCATGAAGGAAGAATTTTACATTTCGTTGATTTTTGCCTGAGTTATGCTCCTTGATAACTTAGTCTCTGGGTCCACTTTTCTTGTCAACGCAACTCCTCCTAAACTTCTGGCTGGATCTTCTTGAAACTTGGTCAATATTATCACCTCAATTGGTAGATGTGCATGAAGGAAGGATTTTACGGTTCGTTGATTTTTGCCTGAGTTATGCCCCTTAAAAACTTAGTCTCTTGGTCCACTTTTCTTGTCAACGCAACTCCTCCTAAGTTTCTGGCTGGATCTTCTTGAAACTTGGTCAATGTTATCACCTCAATTGGTATATGTGCATGAAGTAAGGATTTTATGGTTTGTTGATTTTTGCCTGAGTTATGCCCCTTAAAAACTTAGTCTCTGGGGCTTATTGCCTCAGTTATGCCCCTTAAAATTTAGTCTCTGGGGCTTATGGAAATTGCAGCCTTGTGAATGCAACTCTTCCTAAGTTTCTGGCTGGATCTAAATGAAACTTGGTGGATGTTATAACCGAAATTGGTAGATGAGCATGAAGTAAGAATTTTATGGTTCATTAATTTTACCCTTAATTGTGCCCCCTTAAAACTTAGTATCTAGGGCTTATTGAAATTGCAGCCTTTTGAACACAACTCCTCATTACTTTTTGTCTTTATTTAAATGAAACTTGGTAAATGTCATCACCATAATTTGTAGATGTACATGGATCAAGGATTTTATGGCTCATTTATTTCCCTGAATTATGTCCCCTTAAAACTTAGTGCCTGGGGCTTATTGAAATTGCAGCCTTGTGAAGGGAACTCCTCCTAACTTTTTGTCTTGATTTAAATGAAACTTGGTCATTTTCAATTTGGTTCTGTCAAAATAAGTAGTGTCTACAATTATTTTTGTGAAACAGCAGCAAAGTGGCGGCGTATTTTGTGACGATGGCACTCTTGTTTAGATATGACATAATAACAGACACAAATACAGATCATAATATCATTCAAATTAATGAACATAAAAGATTATTTTGGAATTCCAATGATATGTCACATTTTGATCGTAAATTTTCGGAATTAATCGGACCATTTTACGAAAAGTTAAATTCTATTTATGCGATTGATCTATTGACCTCTCTTCAAAATATATTTAAGAGTGCATGCACTTTCAAAAGTCAGCGCCTCAATAACCAATCAATTAACAATGTACAGCCTCTGTGGTGGAACGAAGATTGCGCTATTGCAAAATATAAAAAATACAAATGTTTAAAGGTCAAATGAAAAGCTCTTTTGACCTTACATATATACAAAGAGATGTATTAGAATAATCTGATGCGATATTCAAAATGAAAATAAGATATACGATAATGGTAAAATCGACGTTTTTCTCTTATCACACCTGTAGCCTGCTATTGAAACTGACCTGTGACGTCGTTGTAGTTATGAATGTATTGACGGAATAAGCAGATCACATAAAATTACAGAATTTCGTTCAACCTATCACAGATTTTTCACAAATTTGTCGTAAAAACGATTGTCTGTAAGATGTTGCGGCAAGATGCAAGGGTCTAATTCATTTAAAATGTCTGGATGTAGCATTATTAATAGTATTAATTATCCTAATTGAATAGAATCGGGACCGGAAACATTTACTATACACAAACCCAAAGAAATATCTTTCGGTGTACTGATTGGTTATTCTTGCGCATGAATTGTCCGGTAACCACGCCCCCTCAAAAGGTAATGAACCAATTAAACGCCTTTTGAAATTTTCGTTGAATTGATTGGGTAAAATTTTGTCAAGTGTCAATTATTATCATGTATATCATTGGAAAACCACGCCCCGTCAATAAACCAAGGTGTAAACAGATGTCATAATTGCTGTAATTAGTAAAATGACTTATTTTGGTGTTCAATGATGAAAACATTTTGTTGTTGTAAAACCAAAATATCGCACTTACAGTTTAAAAACGATATTATTGAATTTTGAAAATGTACCCAAAATTTTCTTTTACGAAAAAGGCTTGTTGAGCAGCTTCTGATCAGCTTAAACAGATGTTTCAGTACCAAATTCTAAATTCTTCACCAAAGAACGTAAGGCTAGTGCGTAAAGAGTCGACCCTACTCAGATTGCGGACCGAGAAGGTTCGAAAATTGTCCAACATTGATGAATTTTTTTTACAAGAATGATTTAGCTATTTGTTCCTTCCATTGTAAGAGTTTTTTTATGCGACCTCTGACTGACCTGTACTTGAACCAATCCTTTCATCACATAATTATTTTAATTTTATGGAGTTCCAAGTCGGTCCACTTTCGCGTGACAGGTCACATATAATGAAGCTGAAGCTTAATGAATGGTCTCTTCGAAATTTTGCTCTGAGAAATTATTTCTTGAGTTCGAAGTTAACGTATAAACTTGAACAGTACGAAAGCCGGAAAGAAATCAGCCTCTGTTATAATTTTGTCAAAGGGCGTAAAAACATGACACGCAGTACGCACAAGCGTAATAAGTAATATATTATTCGTTGAACAATATCATCAATGATTGATGAATTCTCGAATCAACGCAAGTACGCTTTTTAAAGCTACATTTGCGACATTTTGATCACCCGTCAACATTTTTATTTAGAACATTCTCTCTGGTTTGGCGCATTCTGTCTGTCTGTCCGCCTCTCTTTCCCTCTCCCTCTTTTAGTCTGTTTTTCTCTCTTTATATCTTTTTTCTTGATATAAGACATTTAACACAACATTTAAATAGTTTTTCGATATTTACAATATTGTGAAAACTTTTTTGTTGAAAAAAGAGAAGAAATTTTCTTGGTGTAAACGATATTGAACCTGCTTAACACTTATTACAGCTTGAAATGGTGACAATTTTTTAATATATAGAAATGTTTTGTGTGCCAAAATAAAAAAAAAGTGTATAAATTTGAAAAATTTTTCAGAAATGATTTTGAAAATAATTGGCATATTAGAAGAATTATCGGTACACAGACTAGCACACGCAGAAAGGGTTACCTTCGGCAAATAATTTGTCATGTGCGCTGTTGTGTAATCGGCAAGATGTCACAATGCTTCCAATAAACAAAACCATCCTGCTACATGTAATTTATAAAACTTTATGACTTAATTAAACACACATTTTATCCTTCAATGATTCAACTGACATGTCGCAAAAGACTAATTTTCAACCGGCGATATACCTAGACATAACCTTCAATCGACAAAGGAATACCATCAAATTTGTGTTTAATTGAATTTATTTTTCTAATTATTTGTTCATGATTTTCATTCGTTATATTTTTGACAAATTCAAAAAAAAGTGTAAACATGGGTGAACATTTGTGGATAAAAGAAAATGGAAAAATCGTGGAAAAGGAAATTTGTACCGACATATAATTATAGTTTGGAGGAATTTCATACCATTTCATTGTCAAAGCCCTGTTGAGGTAGGGTTTTAATCAATGTCTTGATTTAATTTTGCATAATATATTTGATTGACTTTGTAGTAATATTGTTTTGAACAACCATCAAATGTGTTATGTTAAGCCTTTTTTATGTTTTTTTTATATATATATATATCTGTATAATAAACAAAAGTTGAAGCTAAATGATTGGTCACTGTGAAATATTACTCTCAATTAGATCAAATTGGATTTCTTTCCGAAGTTTTTACCAAATTTACGAAGTGAACAGTCTGAAAAATGCCGATTTTAATTTTATGAGAGAAAAATGTTTATTTTTAACAAGATTACATCGTTACAACGGCGTGAAAACACTCCAACCATGCCATAGTTTCCGACTTACGTTTATCCGGACCTTGTTGTTAGACTCGTGACTAGAAATCTCAGATTTAGGGTAAAAGTAAACATATCTGTAGTTTCCGCTTGCTTAGGTTTAAACTGTTCTGACTGCACAAGTTGATAGGGGTATAACAATATCGAACCTTTGTGTTAGTGTTTGAAAGCTGTGATAATAACAAGGGTTCGCCTTGTTTACCTTCGAGGGGAATGCCTACAATGACGTCACACCCAGTGCGAAAATCTGTTTTTGGCCAGGTGAAAATTTCCAATAAATCACGGTCGTTCTTTTGTAAATATTGTCCCTTTGGGGGAGTGTTTCTCGACACTGATTTTTTATACCTTTTTATTTCAATTAAACTGATTGAAATATTTATTTAGTTCTTGTTCTAAAAATAGCTTTTCATTTGATCTTTAAGAAATTTCAGGATAAGTAATGACATGAGTGACTTGACTCTTTTTCATATGGCGAAAAATCAATTCAAAAATGTCTGTAGAGATTCAAAATTATTATTTGCAAGAGAAAAACGCAATGGTCTTGTTAGTTCAAGTGAAAATCCTGAAAAATTTTGGAGGTTGATAAAATTGTCTAAGAATAGTTCACCCAGTAATGTAACAGACAATATAACAAACAATCAATGGTATAATCATTTCCAGAATCTATTAAGCAAAGAAAGCAAATCATTTAATGAATATAATAGCCGTCGATATGACTTTAATAGTGATTGTTTGAATGCTGATATAAAGGAAAGGGAGATAACCCATGCTTTATTTAATTTGAATAGCAATAAGGCGCCGGGACCTGATGGCATCAGTTCTAATATGTTGAAGCATACGGCAAACTCAATCATACCCTACTTACTACAGCTATTTAATGAAGTTTTTCCACGGGTACTGTCCCCAGACAATGGGCAGAAAGCATTATTGTACCAATCCATAAAAAAGGGTCAAAATTTAACCCAAACAATTACCGAGGAATTTCTCTAATAAATACAATAAGTAAAGTTTTTATTAGGGTTTTAAATAATCGTCTCTATAAATTCTGCGAAGAGAATTCTATTCTAGACGAATCACAGGCAGGTTTTAGACGAAATTACTCAACGGTAGATCACATCTTTACCTTGTCTGCAGCAATACAAAAATATTTGTCAAAGCCGGGCGGAAGATTCTATTGCATTTTTATAGACTTCTCAAAGGCCTTTGATTCCATACAACATGAGGTTTTGTGGTATTCTTTGTTAATTAAAGTATTAGTGGACGTTTCCTAACTGTTTTCCGCTCATTATATGCCAATTTAAAATCATGTATTTGATTACAAGACGGTCTTAGCGACTATTTCAAGTGTACGGTTGGTACCCGGCAAGGATGTGTGTCAAGCCTACTTCTTTTTTGCATAATGATCAATGATCTGGTAGATCATTTGAAAAGTACCTTTCAAAATGGCATTTTCATATCAAAAGACATTTGTGACTTATTTGCACTTTTGTATGCAGATAATGTTGCGAGTATGAGCGACAGTAGTATTCAGTTACAGAGACAAATTAACTGTATTTCTAATTTTTGCGACAAGATCAAAATGCAAATTGATTTAGAAAAAACTAAAATAGTCGTTTTTTGAAATGGAGGCACTCTAAGAAATTATGAGAAATGGTTTTATATAAAAAACACAATTGAAACCGTCTCTTTTTATAAATATTTAGGTATTTATATGACACCAAATTCTCATGGTCCAAAACACACGAGTGTTCTGTTAAAGAAGCTAATAAAGCAATTGCGTGTATTTTCAAATATCAAACGTCATTCGGTTATTTTAGACCGAGAGAAATTTTTAAACTCTTTGACAGCATTGTAAAACCTATTCTGTGTTAGACTTCGCCAGTATGGGGTTACCAATACTACGAAAAGATAGAATCTGTTCATTTGAATTTTTGTAAAAAATACTGTGCTCTTCCCCAGCAAACTGCAAACGCTTTTGTTTATGGAGAGTGCGGACGCTTACCTCTCTGTACATTTTACATGACTCAATGTGTGAAATATTGGATTAATTTAATCCGAATGGAAAGAAATCGATATCCATACCATTGTTATCTGATGCTAAAATCCCTCGATGAGGCAGGTAGGAAAACGTGGGCTAGCAATTTAAAACACCTTTTATTTTCTTTCTGTTTCTGCTATGTGTGGATAGCGCAAGATGTAGGCGACAGTAATCAATTTATAGTAGCTTTTAAACGTAGAGTCGTCGATATTTATACCCAAAAATGGCAAGAATCGCTTAACAACACTAGTAAAGCAGAAACCTACAGAAGCTTTAAATCTTTACTTAATCCAGAAAAATATCTTTCCATTGAAATTCCTTTTCGTTTTAAGCGAGTGCTTTCATGCTTCAGAACATCAAGTCATGATCTTATGATAGAAAAAGGGCGCCATATTGGGTTAGATCTCCAATTTAGATTATGTAATTTCTGTAGTTCAAAAAACAAACGAAACATAGAAACAGAATTTCACTTTTTGGCTGAATGTAAGGCATATGACAGTCTCAGAAGAAATATTTTAGGTGATTTATTACCTTCAGATAGTGAAGATAGTACACAAAACTGTTTAAATCTTATGTCCAGTTCTGATTCAAATATCATTTTTAGAGTCGCGAAATTTATATATCTAGCCTTGGAAGATCGTGCAAAATTTAACAATTATAATTCTTGAAAATGATTCAGTGAAGATGAGATTTTGCAATAATAATCTAATTGAATGAAATGTATTAATGATTTTTAGTTCAACGTCTGTATTGTGTCTGTTACGTGTCCTTAGCAGTAAAACACGTATCATATTATTATTATTTTTTCTTTATACAAGCAGAATAGGATATCAATATGACGACCCTATTTACCCACATCTTCTAGTATATCATGTTCCATAAGCAGATGTCCATGGCACCACTTGAATGTCTTTATATGTTTATAATTGATTGTATAATGGGCCAGAGGCCTATAACTACATATTAAACAATTGAATTGAAAAAAAAAGTTAATTTGCATCAACTTCATGATTGAATAGATGTAAAAATAATGAAATAAGTATGGACTAAAAAAGAAACTGTCCTGCTCATTTATTTTTCAAAGAATTCTCATTCAATCATCGGAAAAAAACCCAGGCTTCTACCTTGCAAAGTAAAGAAGTCCTGCCATACAAATAAGGAGTCTCAGACTCCTTGACTCCCCTTAGTGTCAAACCCTGGAAAGGGTGGTAGGAGTTTACCAAGACAATTAAAATGACTTTGGTCAGCATGACTGCTGTAGATATATATCACTTAACCCTTGTCATGCTGATCCTGAAATATTCCTGCTTTGACAGGAGGTATGGACAAAGATCAGTCTGCACATATGTGCTGTCTGATCTTAGTCCATAACACCTGATTTTCCTTTTTAAACCAGTAAAGTTTCTAAATTATATTGCCAATTAGGAAATACAGAATTTTCAGCACTTTGATTTTAATCCACTTTTACCAAGGTCTTTATTTAGCATGACAAGGGTTAAAATTTGATAAAGCCCACATCAAGGGGGCAGTTCAAAACTATTGTAAATGCCTTATAATTTTGCCTTGAGAAAATACTGAGGAAATAGGAGAAACTGATTGTAACAAGCAATGTCTCTGTAGGCATAAGTAGGATTATGAAATTTATACGCACTCAGATGGCAACCAACATAGAATATATAGGATAAAGCCAATATGTAGACTGTGACAAAAGATGAATGTCCTCCGTCCGCTCCCCTATTCTATGATTTGAGCGTTGGTGAATATGTTATGTTCATTCATCAACAACCTTTTTTTGAAAGAGGATTGATTTCTATGACCTACTTGCGTAATGCGTGTCATGTACCCGGATTATTCTTGCTTTGGCAGGATGCAAAGACAATATCAGCCTGCACTATTGGGAAGCCAGATCTTAGTCTGTACTACCTGATTTTCCTTTTAAAAACAGAAAAGTTTAACGGATTATATAATAAAAAATAATACTGAATCATGATTAGTGCATCCAGTGCTTTTGGCACTTTGATTTAACAGCATCTTTGACAAGGTTTTTGGTCAGCATGTTAAGGTTTAATGATTAAAATAAACATGTATCAAGGAAATTGAGGGAACATCTTAAAGCTTTTATAATAATCTTTATTGTCTGTTGAAGATGAATTCTGTTGAAGCAAATCAGTTTGAGTGAGTTTCAGGAAATTATTTCATTCATGCAAAAGGCTATGCCATAATGTGGTCAAAAGTCAGACAATTAATTTGGCTTGAAAATAGTCAGTTGGATTCCAGCTGTCTTTAGCAAGTCTAATCTGTCAACTTTTTTGTCGTTAAGAAAATACAATTTCAATTAAATAAAGCTGTCTGTTTTGTAAATCTAATGGTAATTCATTAAAACAAGTTATGATTGAGCTGTTAACTGATTCCTTATGCCATTGTAAAATCAACTGACTAACAAAAACACCCCTTTTTATTGGAATGACTGTTGACCTACCGTATTTCTCCTATTAAACGCACTCGGGCGCGATGCAAAACCTCGCGGGGGCGCTATTATTTCAGACCCTTTTACTAAGAAAAGCAAACTGTTAACATGTTCATATTTATCGATTGAAGTACGTGCGCTACCCAATATGCTTTCCTATTTATCTATTAGGCTATGAATTTAAAAAAATAAAATAAAATGTTAGCTAATGATTTGTATTTCTGTCATTTAGAGTCATCTATCGAAATACGGGCACCTTCGACTATTAATTGCAGCTTTCAAAAGCAAGTGGTTGTGTTAGCAGAAGCCGAGATTATTATTATTGTTATTATTTGTACAAGATAGGAAGTTCCAGACGATGCAATGTTCAATGTTCCGCTAACGATGGACAAAGCGGTCTAATAAATCATTACCTTTTCACGTATGAAATAAATAATCCTGTATTAAATCCTAAAATTTTGTGATGTGTAAATGCAGTCGATGCATGAAATGAAAGTGTTTTGTAGTGAAGACACAACACGTCTGGAGCTAGCTGGGTCACCCTGTGTCGGCACCCTTTGAAGTCCCCAGATTCATGCAAGCGGCGACGTCGCTTTTGAAATAAGTCACACACGAGATTTTACAGGGGTTTTCATATTTTAACAGTATGAATTGTGACTAGAATTTATCATTTGATTTTTTGTATATTTGCAGAAGGTAAAATGATTTCAGAAATATTTTCGTAACAACGTGAAGAAAGGGGATTTTGTTCGCATGTGACTTATGAAGAATGACGAGAAATAGTTTTAATTTTGTGTTAAAATTTTAACCTTTCGCGCCTCCGGAAAACTGCGCGATTTAGGACGCCCTAGTTTTTCAGATGTTGAACCATCTTTTAATGACGCAACCAGCCTTATCCTGATATGAATTTAAAATAGTTAACCCACAATCTATTGAACATTACGTCGTGGAGTAACAGATAATGAAATTAAATTCGAGACAGGATTTTTCACCACGGACCGTGGACGGTTGGATGTTGTTGATCGTATAGTCAAGGGCGTGGGAATCGTATTTATTGGGGAGCGCGTTTATTATGGAGGGCGCGTCTAAAAGGTGAAATACGGTATTTCATTTTGTTTCAACATTTTTGTAGATGAGAGACTTAACCATGATTGAGCTGTTAAATAATTCCTTATAAAAATCAACTGACAAACCAAAACACTCCTTTTTATTGGAATGACAGTTGACCTTGTCATTTTGTTACACCATTTTTGTAAATGGGAGCTTAAATATGACTACAGCTTGAATAAGCTGTAGTTACAATATTTTGTTGCCCACCATCAATTAGCTTTTTGTTTTATGTCAATGTCTAAATGTTCTGCAGATAAATAGCATTCAATATTCTGAAGGAATGTGCTGTGACGTAGGTTAGTGTTTAAAATATCAATTGCTATTATCTAGGACACATTTAATCAAGACTATTATCATAAAGATATAGAGAATAATCGTTTGTTTGAGTGTAAGATCGATTTAATTTTCATTGAGTGAAAAACAAAAGCTATATTCTCACGACTCTGCCACGAGTGAAAATATAGCTTTTGTTGTTCCCGAAATGAAATATTAATTGATCTTACTCGAAAACAAACGATTATTCTATTTCTTAAATGCAAAAATGAGACAAAATCTGAAATTTCTATGGCATGATTGTGTAAAGCGCGTCATTTTGTACGTGATTGCTATGCAACGTTCATTGTGACGTCACTCATTTCGCCCAGCATTGATGACGTCAGATAGGATGAAATGCACAAAAGAAGGGTATAAGTTTTTGATAATTTCACTGCTTTTGCAGTTAGATTATCAAGTGATAATCTACCGTTGTTTCTCGATAAACCACCAAAAAGCATTAAAGAAATCTCATTTATTTGACAGGCAAAACAATTGAGCATGGACATCTCGAACCAAAAGAGACCAGAACAAGACCAATCAGATGAAAAAAACGACAGTCTAAGGGAGAAAACTCTCACAAAACTAGAGACCAGGGGAGGTAATTCTTCACTACCCGTATTTGATGACCAAGTTTCTGGGAAACCAGAACATCTTGTTCCTGTGTTTCCTCAGTGGTTTAAGGTGGAAGCTGAGAGCCAGATGGAGCAGTATTTGACGAAATTCGGTGGTGTGTTTGAAAATTCGAATCCAAAAAATGAAATAAAAACGGAGGATGAGGATAATGATGGTGACGATGAAGGAGAGTCAATTGATGAGGACAGAGACAAAACTTAGTCAAACAGACTGAATATTTGTCCGCTCCCCTTTTCTATGATTTGAACATTGGTGGATAATCAAAACATCTTAACTACAGCTTGCATTTGCTGTAGTTTTGATGTTATGATCATTCATCATCAACATTTTTTTCGAAAGAAGATTTATTTCTATTACGCACTTGCATATGTGCGTCATGGTAGTTGCCCCCTTGTTGAATACTGTTTTACCCCTTATGATAAATAATGAATTCTGATTTATTTTAGTTGATTTTTAACAGGAAAATGACCTCAAATAAGAGGCAAAAATATTGATGATGAAAGAGAATACATAGTCAAAAACAAGAGCACAACCTAGGTGCCTAGACTTTGCTTTTGAGTGCTGGATTGGGAATAAAAAAAATCCAAGTCCTAAAAGGGGCATTATTGTAATCAAATGCATCTAGAGTTATACCTTGTGAGAGGATAGGTTGGTCTTTGATATGTGTGGCAAATTTCTAGTGAATGCCTTTTGTATTACCAGAGATATCACAAAATTTTTAAGTTTTCACATGACGGCCAAGAGAACATCCACCACTAATATACAAGGCTATATAGCCAGGCTTGTTTATAAAGATTTTCTTCACTTGTCCATGGACAAGTAAAAGTATATTGCCTACTTGTCCAG
Source organism: Fragum whitleyi (assembly GCA_948146395.1). Classification (NCBI taxonomy): domain Eukaryota; kingdom Metazoa; phylum Mollusca; class Bivalvia; order Cardiida; family Cardiidae; genus Fragum; species Fragum whitleyi. The sequence goes on from OX411543.1 coordinate 81,635,914, forward strand.
GATGAAAATGAACTTGTCCACACAAAAAATTGTTCGAGAAAAATTGAGAAAACATTATTTTTAATGAAGAAAATTCTGCAAACCAGCATTTTCTTCATCAAAAACAATGTTCTTCCCTTTGATACAAACATTAGGATAACTATACTGCTATATCTATTTAGTACTGTTTGAAGATTTGCTCTGGTATTTACTTTTCCACTGACAATAGGCCTAGAAAAATGTACTTGCCCGCAAGTGGAAAAGACCACGTTGGACATGTAGAGCATGAGAATTCCACATCCCTGCTATAGCAATACCTTTTTTTTGTGAAAAAAGCTGATCCAAAAATGAATGAAAAGAGGATAATTGAGCCTGTGCATGAAATCTCCAACAATATTGCATGTGTTTAAGAAAGAACTTTAAACAGCTTTTACATCCTCACAATGAAATTAGTATGTTCAATTGAAGGAATGAAGAGGGGTTGAGACCCTACCTATCCTTATCTCTCTAAAGACTGCATGGTGGATTCTGCAGAAGCTGTGTATGTGCAGGCCAGCGAGAGGCTTTACTATGTGTAAATGTTGAAAATGTTATGTATAGGCTCAATTTATTGATTTAGTGTATAATGAATTTATCTTTCACTAAATTAACAATCAAGTGTGTATTTTCATGAGTGCCAGATTAAGCCACAATCAGATTCTCTAGCCTAAAATTCTTTATTGCAACTTTTGAAATGGATTTTAATCAGTCTGATGATAATTGAATATAGTATCTTCTTACCATTGCATTTAAATATCTGTGTTTAGGGGAACAAACTGTCTTCAATTTATTCACTTTATACCACTTTTAGCTCACCTGAGCACAAAGTGCTTATAATGAGCTTTTGTGATCTAGCTGCATCCGGCGTTTATCATGCATCATGTGTCAACATCTTGTGTGCACTCTAGGTACCACATATTTGGCCCAAATGTCTTGAAACTTGATCAAAATGAATGTCTATGATATCTCGGATGCTTTGGAATCTGGGTCAAGTCGCATAAAAAATGATGTCAGGGGGGTTAAATCTTAGAAAAACCTTGTGTGCACTCAAGAGACTGAAATTTTGCTCAAATTAACATGAAATGTGGTCAGAATGTTTTTCTCCATCAAATCTTGGTCTAGTTCGAATAAAGGATCAAGTGGTGTCAAATTGGGGTCAAGGGATCAAATCTTGGAAAAACCTTGTGTGGACTCTCAAGGTAACATGTTTGGCTCAAATGTCTTGAAACTTGGTCAGAATGTTCGTCTTCATGATATCTTGGACTAGTTCGAATTTTGGTCCAGTGGCCTCAAAAATGAGGTCAAGGGGGCAAATCGTTGAAAAACCTTGTGTGCACCTTAGTGGCCCTATTTTTGGCTCAAATGTCTTGAAACTTGGTTGTAATATTTGATTTCATCAAATCTTTGTTAAGTTCGAAAATGAAACAAGTTGGGTCAAAATTGAGTCTAGTGGTTAAATCTGAGAAAAAACCTTGTGAGCACTGTAGAGAACAATTTTTTCTCTCAAATGTCTTGAAACATCTTATGACTTTTTGGGTGAGTTTGAAATTCGGTCAAGTTGGGTAAACAAATAGGTCTAGGTGGGGAGAAGGAAGTATTTTTTCAGTAGTGGACAATTCAGCATTATAATGAATTTAGAGAGATTGAATCTTTTAGAATATGAAAATAAAAAAAAAAAACGGACAAAGGAAGAAAGTTTAAATTCTCTCTAGTCTGCTCAATCTGCTAAGACTGACCAGGGCTAAGATTTTTCCTTCTTGTGCAATTCAAGAGGTAGGGACAGGAGTTCTGGTCAGTCCTCTGCAATTTCATCAAAGACATATTTATCAAGTGGAAAAATATGAAAAGTCGACATATCTTAAGGTCATTGGGCAAGCAAAATAATATTATTACAGCTTTTATCAAACTGTAGTTACAACACTTTGCTTACCCACCCAGGAATATTATGTGAAAATAACATTTCTGGTTGATAGTCACACAAGCCCTATATGTAGACTGTTCCATCCCCTGCCCCCCCTTGAAAAATTCTGGATCCGAACCTTTCCCAGATGATTGTTTTTGCAAGACAGGTTATTTGTATTTTGTGTGCCATAAAAGCTTTACAACTTGTTTGCTATGTATTTAAGAGTATTAAGAGTATAATGTATTAAACTGATTACAATAAGATGTACTTGTTACTCAATTAGTGTTCCATATTTTGGGATATTTTTTGTGTACCTATTTTCACCACTTTTACCCAAAATGAAGTGGTTTCATTTTGTTGCGCCTCATTTTTAACACCTAGACTAGGTGGCAAAAATAAGATGCACCAAATCAAAATTTTATTTACAAGTCGGTCAATTTAAATGGATAACTATGGAGAACTTATCCAGCAAGCAATAATCAATGGGAACTAACTGCAACAACTTTTACCAGGTCAACAAGTCTTATCTTGAACACCAATTATCGTTCTGCGAATTAAGTTATTCTTATTTCAAAGTTACAAAGATGTGTCAAATTTTTCACATTTTGATAACAATACATTTATTGAATTGAATTCATAACGGTAATTGTAATGCACACTTCATGAAGAAAGGTATTTATTCATGATGATCTACAATATACAGAAGATAACTGTTTGTTTTAGTGCAAGATCAATTTATATTTCACTGAGTGAACAACAAAGGACATATTTTGATGAGCGGCAGAGCAACAAGTGAAAATAAAACTTTTTTTGTTCACAAAATGAAAGATTTATTGATCTTACACACAAAAAAAACAATTATTCTATTTCTTTAATGCCAAAAAATGGGACAAAATATGAAAATTTTAGGACAAATTTTCTTAAAGTGTGTCATTTTGCATGTGTTATGCAACGTTCATGATGACAGCACTTTTGGGGCTCCGCTAAGATGAGGTATGGTGAAATGAACAAAAGCAGGTTCTAAGTTTTTGATAATTTCACTGTTAAGTCAGTGAGTTTATCAAATAGATAAATCTACCCTTATTCTTAAACCACCTAAAATCATTAATGAAAAATCATATGCTTTTCATATGAGGGACATCATATTCTTCGTACTATGACATGTTAGATGATAATTGTATTAAATGATATTTACTTATTGTAGACTAATTTTCAAAATTTTGTTTTGTTTTAGTTCAAATTAAAAAGGCTGAAATTGTAAAAAAAATAATAGTATGTTTGTTTTCTTTAGACTCCCCCTGCCTTATTTCACATAGATTAAACCCTTTCTGATATAATCATACTCTAATGCCCATACATTAATTGATAGATAAGAATTTTGTGTTAGTGTCTGTTGTTCTATCTGTCACATCTTTCTGTTAAAAAAATCCTTCACTATAGTTATATAATGTGACCTGTCACTCAAAGAGGGACCATCTGGGAAAGCCTTATTATAAAATTTTGAAAAAGAGATTGCTTCCAGTACAGGTCAACCAGAAGTCCCTTTTCAAAAATTCTTTCTCAGGAAGGTGGATTGATCATTCTAGATACAGACAATTAGCCAAGTACGAAAACTTTTGACCCTAGTCAGCTGCGCACTCTGCACAGTCAGACTAGGGTTGACATTTTAAGCATTACCTAGATGTTCCCTTTTTGCGTGAAGGGTGACATATATAAATATATGTATTTCCAATTAACTTCAACCCATTTTAAGTTTCATAGTTGTTATTTGCAGTTAGCTTACATAACATTACTGAGGTCTTATCAGGGTCAGGGTCAAAATTTTATCTAACTCTCAACTGAAACATTTTCTCATGACGTCAAGAGTATTTAAGATACAATGTTTGTATTTTGCATTAAGGTATATCCCATCAATCAATTAATGTGAAGGTCACTGGTCAGGGTCATTTATCATGGAGAAATAACTCAAAGGTCAAGGTCACACTTTAAAATTGACCTCTGTCTGGAGCTAGCATCTAGATTAATGGATGCATCAAGGAATTTGAAAAAATATCCTAGTATCAATAATAAATATTGTTCTCTATTATGAGCAGATATGCCTATTTGAAGCTAAATTTAGATATATCCAAGGTCAAGGTTTCAGTGCAAGGTCAAATAATGGAATTGGGCTTATCTAGAGCAGAAAGACAGTGAGATCTCGAACCGTCAGAGATACAGTGTAAGAGAAACAAAAAAAGAAAAAATCTTTGATTGACTGTCAGTCCTCACCAAGTATGTGTATATGCGGTACAAAAGGGTTATAATGGAGTGGCAGCTAGTGTACTCCAGACATTAATCAAGTATTACTGTGAAGTGTATTGGGTGTACACCCTTTAAAACCTTGCATGCTGAGAAAACACATGTTATTCCCATACATTTGTTTCGAGCTCATCCTCGGATACCCTGGGGTCTCTCTATTTGCTACGCTATATCGATATAGCGTAGCAAATAGGGAGACCCTGGGGTATCCTGGGATGTTTCGAGCTGGCCCTTGAGGTGAGTAAGGCAGACATAGCTGTCACTGAAATTAGATGGTGTATATGTGGTGGGCACCCATACAAAGTTTGTCTGGAGCAGTATTTCTTTATTTATTGCAGTATTTCAAACTGGGCTCAGTTATTTCTTAATCTAAATAGATGTGCTATTTGAAAGGAATAACTTTTTCAGCAAGCTCAAAGGTCAAAGCTAAAAGTGACATGTATGAATTGACCGTGTCCAGTGCATAGCTATCAGTCTGTTAGTCCATAGACCATTTTTGTGTAGATCATTACTCAAAAAGCAGGGGTGTGGAATTCCCATGCCCAACTTGTCCGACATGGGCTTTTCCACTAATGTGGGCAAGTACATTTTTCTAGGCCACTTGACCATGGACAAGTAAATGTCAAAGCAAATCTTGATACTGTACTAAAAAGATCAGGGATAAAAGTCATGTTATTGTTGGTATCAAAGGAGTCTAAGCTGGGTTACAGCATTTTCTTGCGTAAAAATAATGTTTTTCTCAAAATTTATCAATTCATTTTTTTTGTGTGCAAATCCATTTTTATCCTGGACAAGTAGGAAATCAACTTTTTACTTGTCCATGGACATGTGGAGAAAAGTCGTATTTCCACACCCCTGCAAAAAGAATGCTTAGGTTGTAAGATCACAATGAAGGAGAAGTGCAGTGGACAGGAACCAATAAACTCTACTCTTTGAAAGTCTCTTGTTTGACTCAGATTTTTTGCATTATCCAGCTACATCAGTCCAGCATTTGCACCTATAGGGGGTGCCCTTGTTTATTTGAAAGACTCAAATTTTGTCCAGGGCATATCTCTATTAGAAACTAAGTACCTGGTATATTAGTTTTCAAGTTGAAATTCATAGGTGTAAATAATAAATCTCATTGGCGAGGAGTGCAATGTATATGTTGTGAGGGCCGGAATTCTTGTCTTCTTAATTTTGAAGTTATCCACCTTTACCTTTCTAGGACCTTGATTTACATCCAGTAACATTTATATATATTTGTGGTTACAAAGAATCATATTTTTTTTCATTGGATTTGGTATTTCAGAACAGATATCTGGTTGGCCATAATTATTTCATATCCCTTGGTTTCCATCATGAGTATAAAAGCATCATTTGAAAGAGTTTTCCAGGGTCAGCCAGTCACAAATCTAAATCAGGCATTAAAGTTGACCTTCGCTGGCAAATGGCTGCTTTAAGTTGATTCATAATTTGATTTCATATTTACTTGGAGAAATTGTTCTCCATCATGAATAGATGTGCCATTTTGAAGAAATTTCCAGATAAATCAAAGGTCAAGGTCACAGTCTAAGACCAAGCATTAAAACTTAAAGCTTATTTAGAGAATATCTCCTATACTTAGGGATTAAATATGCAGTATGTTCTCCATCATAATTACATTTGCCATTTCAAGGAAAAAATCAGTGGGTCATAGATCTAGGTCAAGGTCAAATTTTGAATTCCATGCAGTCTGTCTGTTTAACAGCAGCCATGGAGTAATCCGTTCAGCTGCAGACAACCACCTATTTTTCCAAATATCTTAATGTTGTTATATTGTGAGCTCTAATTTTTAGGTCGAGTAAACCAAATTGTGCTTGGCGTAAGTTTTTTTTTTTTTCATTTGTAAGTTCAAGGTCAAAATACAAGGTCATTAATTTCAATGTGCATTGATTGTCATATCTTGCTGGATGTTTTCAGCACAATCACAATTTAAAAGAACAAATTGTTTTTATATTTGAGATCTATCGGTATTATTATTATTTATCATTGACAAAAAAAAAAAAGGATGACGAGGGTGATGCCATTTTAGTCCAACTCTTAAATCAGGAAATTAGATGCCAAACAATTAGTTAAAATTCCGAATTTCTATGTGAACATTATTAGTTTTTTATGTAAGTATATGAAAGAATTTTAAATTATTTGTTTCTCTTTTGCAGGTTGGTTGTTCAAAATGCCTTAAGAAATCAAAAACATTAATCTTTCCAATTGTAATGGGTTTTCGTAGCGTGCTTCATTTCCACTTTCTTTCCCCTTTTGTTTTTAGAAGATGTACCATTACACATCAAAAGCAGCATATGAATTGACTGTTTGTATGATTCTGTTTTAGGCCATATCTAACGATTGATCATGTGACGATGAGTATAAATCTGTAAAAAACAAGGCTTTTTCATAACATCTAGTTGGAGCCCTAGATCTACATATTTTGCTCTATCATTCTAAAAATACTACATAATGTTCAAAATGAATTTTAGATTATTAGCAATTAGCATGGTCAATTAAATAATGTTTATTAAAGGTCAGCCATTAGCTCTTTTCATAATGAGCATTGAATATAGAAGGGTTTATACACAAAGATTAGGCTGCATATACACTCATGTCAGGTATGTCGGGTCAAAAAGGCCCAGTGACAAAAAGGCCCAGGTCAGAAAGGCCCGGGTCAAAAAAGCCCACTATCAGAGTTGACCAAAAAGGCCCGGGTCATAAAGGCCCACTATCAGACTTGACCAAAAAGGCCGCATCTAAAAAGGTCTGTTCTTAAGCCTATCACTTGAAGAAAAGTGGATTTAAACTGACCTGCCAGTACCTTTTAGATATGCCTATTGTTACCTTAGTTTAAATCATTTCAATAATCGGACTAAAAATTATATTTTTTTCATCTTTTTGTTTTCACCCTATACACTATTGATATAAAATAATTTTACAATTGTCAATCAGGAATTGACTATTTTTTATGTTTACCTCGATGTCAGCCATGTATTATAAGGGCAAATATTTTAGATAATAAATGAAGTTTGTGTGCATCACAAGATTAAATTGTTGATTAAATTGTATGATAGCATGAAACAGAGGACATATTGCCTCAACCAGAACATATTCATTGTCATTTCATAGTAGCTATAAGACTTGTTATTTGAGCAAAACCAAATTGGCTCTCTATGACATCACATATCTACTTGGTTAACTTTCAATTTTTCATAGTAGGCCTTTTTTGGTCATTTTTCATAGTGGGCCTTTTTGGACTGGGCCTTTTTGACCCAGGCCTTTTTGACCCTAACCCATGTCAGGTACAGTGCTGTCGGCTAACCCTGCGCACTTAAGAAAGTCAAGTACAAAATTCGTGTAAAGATATCAGTTTTACAAAACAAATCAATACACAAATGTACTCGTTGACCATTTTTGCTATGTAAAAGACATTTTATCTACAACAAAATGTCACTTGAATTACACAATCTGGTGATGAACAGAGGCACCGTCGCATATTATCAACACAGTTTTCGTCGGCTAAACCTGCGCAGTCGATGAAAGAACCTAAAATTAATGTTCGTGAGCTGTTAAAATTAAAATGAAAAACACTGAGACAAAAACGGAAATCTTTTTGCTCTAAAATACACGCATGAACGTTTTGTTTAAAATGGTGGAAGCGATCGAATTTTGAGAATGAAACAAAGGTTGTTCTGCTTTTATTTTTAGTGGCCATTTTCTTAGTTTACATGACGTCATATAGCTGCGCAGCTTTAGACAACGCGCAGGATTACCCGACATGAGTGTAACTCTACACATCGTCTAAAGTTGCACAGCTGTATGAAGTCATGTAACCTAAAAAAAAGACAAAAAACAAAAATTCAGAACAAATTTGTGATCAGAACCTTTTTTTTTTCCAAGTTCAAATATTGATCATTTATTCAAAACAAAAATGAGCATGACCTGTATTATAAGTAAATAGATTCCCGGTAAAGTCAGTGATTTTTACTTTAATTCTAACAGATTCGGGGGAATTCAAGTAAGATTCTTTCAAGAACTGTGCGGGTTAAGCCGACAAAAACTACATTGATAAAACACAACTGTGCCCTTGTTCATCACCGAATTGTGAAATTTTAGTGACATTTTGTTATAGATCAAACATCTTTTGCTATACATATAGCCAAATCACATAGGATAAATGAGTTCAGTTGTGTATTCATTTTTTGAGTACATGCAATATTTTTACACACTTTTTGTACTTGACTTTCATAAGCGCGCATGATTAGCAGACAGCACTGTATTTGATCTTTGTCTATACCATATGATTTTCCTTTTTTATACAAGAAAAGTCTATAAAGATGATATTTTCAAAATAAATACTGACTCATAAATGGTGCATTCAGTTCTTTGGTTTTATTGCAATTTTGCAATGGTTTTACTTCAACATGAATGGAGGATAATCTTTTGTTTCAGTGTAAGATCGATGTATTTTTCTTTGAGTGAACAACAAAGGCCATATTTTCAAGTCAGGGACGAGTAAATATAGCTTTTGTTGTTCGCAAAATGAAATATCAATTGATCTTACTTGAAAAACTAACAATTATTCTATTTCTTAATTGTGAAATTGAGGCAAAACATGAAAACGGAGACAAATTTTTGAAGCACGTCATTTTGCATGTGAATGCAATGCAGGGCTTGAAAATTCTTGGATTTTCTACTCATGCTACTATATAAGAAAATATAGTGATACATTAATTTCATAGTGAAATTTGCAAAATCCACTCATCTTACTTACATAGACAAAGAAGGATAAAATCATGCAGAACGAGCAGACTAGTTCAAGCCCTGCAATATTCGTAGTGACGTCACTTATTGGCTCCACTTAGATGACGTCAGTTATGGTGAAATGAACAAAAGTGGAGTATAAATTTTTAAACAGTTTAAAGTTTTAAACAGTTTTCCATTCTTTTCTGATTTTGAGCACCAAGTTAATCATAAGTATCTGAGGATTCCTTCCCATTTAAACAGGGAAAAGCTTTAAAGGCGCAGAAAAACTAAATCATTGTTCTTAAAGAAAAAGTCTTTACCTAAAGCAGGGATTCCCAAACCAAATGAAAGGACCCCTAAGATCCCAATTGTTGAGTCTTTTGGACCCTTTTTTCTCGAAGTCAGACTAAAACCCTGCCTGCTCCCTCTATCTGGATTTCGATCTCTGTTTTATTTCAGCTATGTGTTTGCACCAACATGGCGTCCTCAGATACTCTTTGCTGCTGTGAATATGAGAACAACAAGGGAGAAAAGAGTCATATTCTGGCCATCTGTTGCGAATGTGATGCTTTAGATGAAATGGCCGACAGGTAAGTTGATTTTGTTTGAATAATGTTGTAAGCCACTGTCAACATTATTGCAATTATATCATGGCTGGCACACCTACCAATATTTTCCTGTCATTTCTCATACCAGTGCACTCGCAACATTTCTTCTGAGTCACCTTTTGCCCATTCTATTTAGGCATTATACTAATAGACAGAGAATTTCTTTGTATTCTCTGGGATTTGATGGCTATCCCTGAGGTGTGGAAATATAAATTTTCTCACTTGTCCATGGACAAGGTAAAGTCAATTTCCTTCTTGTCCAGGATCAAAATGAACTTGTCTTCAAAAAAATGGACTGGTAAATATTGAGTAAACATTGTTTTTAAATGAAGAAAATGCTGTAACCCAGCATTTTTTTCATTTTGAAGACAATATTTTCTAACCCTTGATACAAACATAAGGATGACTTTTCTTCAAGATCTTTTAGATACATGTACTATTCCAAGATTTGCTCTGGGATTTTTTGTCCAAGGACAAGTGGCCTAGAAAAATGTACTTGCCCGCAAGTCAAAAATCCCATGTCGGACAAGTGGGGCATGGGATTCCACACCCTGGGGCCCTGGCTAACCATTACCATTCTTTGATACTAATACCTGTTACAAATTTATTACTGATATTACAGCTAAAGTTTAAGCACAAATCTATAAATAGGCTCAGGCCTTAGGGAATGTATGCAGATCTATGCATCAATCTTCCTGAGGCTATTTAACAGCTTTGTGATTGTTTACCATCAAAAGTTTTGAAATTGTGAATATGAGAATAACAAAGGAGAAAAGTCATATTCTGGCTAGTAATGAATGTATCATAGATGAAATGGTGGACAGGTTAGTGGATTTTCACGTACTTTCTTAACTTAAATGTTTGGATTCTTATGACTAAACATCACCATTTATTGTGACTGATGCCTTTCCAGGATTCGCCACGAAAGGGCATCCGGGAGTCCAAGACTTCTAATTTTATGGATAGGAGTCCTATACTTTGCAAGTTAGGAGTCCATTAGTCCAATGGACTCCTTGTCACAGAATATTTTCTCAAACGATCAGAGAAATGTCCTAAGTTTCTACCCATGAACACTAGTTGTCAAAGTTTCAGATCTTTTTTATATGACTAAGTTGCAACATTTGGTTGTATCTACTAATTATTTTGAAAGAAAGCCATCCTATGGTTTTGGGGGCATTATTGTGGAGGATGAAGAAATTGCTTGTTACAACCAATTCCTTCTTTTCCATAATTTTTCCCCTCCAAAAATGAAAATTTGGACTCCCTAATTTGAGCCTGGACTCCTTCATATAATAAGATGGGAGTTTGTTTGACCCCTGTTTCTCACAAAATAATGTCTAACCCTGCTTTCATGAATCTTAATATAACTGTGACAGCTAAAATTGAAACTAGATATCGGATAACAGAAAGCTCCATTTATTAGCAACTTTTCCTATGACACAATAGGTGTTGCTAAGGCTGCATTCACATGGGAGTAGGCTACATTGTATTAGGGTATATGGTGCACGTTTTTTAGGGCAGGGGAATGGCTGAAAGCAAACACTATGATTTCCTCATACTGGGGTCACATAACAGGGCACTAATCGAAAAGGTCATCATTATAGGTGCATAAAGTATTGTATAGTAGGAAGCGTACATGTTCAATTTTCGTTCAGGGTGCAGTGTGTGCCAACTGGCTTTGCTGGTCTGAATGTTGATTGTCAGAAGTTATTATGTGTTCTGATTGAAAGATAAGTTAAATGAATGATTTTACATGTGAAGCTGTATATTTATAATCAACAAAATGTAATTCTTAAAGGTAAATAATGTTTTCATATTGTCATTTTGTCCATGTACTTTGGGAACAAGCAGAAATCCCATGGATACAGGCCACATTTCAAATTAATGTTGCACTTAAATGATTCTCCTTTTCATATTTTATGGGAAGGATACATTTGATATCACAGGAAAATGGGGCCTTAAGGACAATTATCTTGTTTACACTCTAGGAGTCACTATTCTGATAAAATCTTCAAAAAATTTTGTCAGACAGTCAAAAGGATAATCCCTATCAAAAATGTTTTGTCCTTTTAGAAAATACAGGAAAAGGAGCCTTTATTCTCTCTATCCACTCTAGGGGTTATTTTCTCAGTATTTCAGTATGTTTGTCTTGCCAAAGGTGAATCCCTTCATGAAACTTGTTTAGAAAAGGCTAGAAACTTATTCAGGGATCATAGGATAGAATAATGTCTTTCTTTGAAAAATTGAACGGTCATTTTATGATCTTTAAAGCATTTAGTTTTGCTAAGGGAAGAGTTAAAAGACAAAGGTGAGCGATATAGGACCATCATGGTCCTCTTGTTTTATTATCAGATGACAGGACAGCTTCATTTTACTGTATGTTTCTATTGTTTCAGGTGTTTTAAATGCCAGAAAATTCCAACTTCTCTAGTGGACAGGTTTTTGGACACCCTTCTTGACAGACTCCGCCTTCCTGGTATAATAGGGGGAGGAGCAACAAGAATTGACCTAGAAGTAGCCACGCCCATAATTGTGCTTCCAATCAGTTTATCCATAGCTGCCATTGGACCTATTATGTCAATGATTGTGTTGACGTTTCTTCCATATTTCTGTTTCTTTTTCTATCGAACTTGGACAAGAAAAACAAATAAGTCCCGAACAAAATTTTTCTTTGTTTGGGGACTAGTTTCAGTGTTCTTCATGTACATTCTCTTTGAAACAATCATATGCAGATATACAAATGTGTCATATATAGACAATCTAATCATTAGTGTAGGTGTATTTGCTATGTTGATGGCTTTAATGTACGCAAAAAAAGATCCAGGAGTTATAGTTGGACGTCAGACCAGCCCTCCGATGTTCCGAACGTTGGCCAGTGTTGAGGAAGTCGATGAAGGCAGTGATGTAGAGAATGATTTTGAAGTTATAAGTAAAGATGAACTCTCGATGATGGAACGTGAAGGTAATCAGCTGACCCTTAAACCAGACTTAGACTCTTATAAATTCTAACCCTTGTTATGCAGAACCCAGGATAGTTCTGCTTTGGTAGGAGGTATAGACCAAGAAAAGCCTGCATGTATTTGTTGTCTGATCATAGGCTTTGCCACTTGATTTCCCCTTTTAATTTGTTTGTTTGTTTGAATGGGTTTTACGCAGCTTTCAACAATATTGCAGTAATATCGCGGCGGTCGGAGCACCTAACAATGGATTCCTGGTATTTCTTTCACCTGTACTACCATTACACCCTTTCCTAGCCTCCGACTGCTATCTCACATAGGTTTACGATTATCTACCCATTGGTGAGAGACAAACGTCAGAAAGGATATTCGCCGCCACCGGGTATCGAACCCACGACTTCCAGATTGGAAGTCTTATGCCTAACCAACTGCGCTATGGTGGCGGCCGTTTTCCCCTTTTAAACCAGAAAAGGTAAAAAAAAGGTTTTCAAATAAGCTCTACTGAGTCACATTCAGTGTAGCCAGTCCATTAGATTCTAATTATGGGTTGGAATAAATAAAAAAAATTATATTCCAATATTTGATTTGAGTACTTATTTGAAATATATTCAAATATTCGTTAAAGTTCCAAATCGTCGGTGGGTGATCAAAACCTCATAACTCCAGCTTATTCAAGCTGTAGTTACGAGTTTTTGACTCCCCACGAACGATATGCAAAGCTGATGTTCCAAACATTGACCAGTGTTGATGTGGTCAATGTCACTGAGTCTCAATGAGGACTGTGTCTGTGATATATAGAGAATGACTTTGAAGTTATAATTAAAGATGAACTCTCAATGATGGTACATAGGGGTGTTCAGCAGGGCTTGTATTTCACCATTATACCCAGGTTAAGACCCTTAAAAAACTGAAAATATCCTTTTATGATCTAAATGAAATTCTATCAGGGTGTCATTTTGAATTAGAAAAATTTTCAGTCATGAATCTTATGTTTGATGAAAAAAAATGTATGAAATTAACTTTTCTCTATACTTTTAATACTTCTGTAAAAGAATTGCAGTTTCACTAAGACTGCCTGCCCATCTTTACATCCATCTTTCCATAGAGCTTTTTGTTTCCCGACTCAAGAAACGATTGACCTAGAATTAGGAAACTTTACATAATTGTTGCTTATGACCCAAGGCAGTGCCCTATAATATTGGGGTCATGAAGGTCAAATGCCAAGGTCACAACTGAACTATGTCCAAAAACATTTCTGGGCTCTAACTAAGGAACCAATTGACTCATTTGACCTAGAATCCTCTTTCTTTGTACAATTGTTTCTTATGATCCATGGAAGTTTTTGTTTTTAGCTCCACTGGTTTTGCGAATCCTGCAGGTCAAAGGTTAAGGCCAAAACTTAACCTAGTTCAAAAAACTTTTCCAGGCTCAAACTCTCAAAGAAATTGACCTTCCTGTACTGATAGCACTTCTACAAAACAAAGTGCTGTTGGAAGGTATCAGTCCAATTTGTGACAAAATTGCAATGGAAACATGAGTACTACACATTGTATTTGTCTTGTATTAAGAAATTATATTTATATAACAAATAAACAAATTTAGATGTTAAAAGACAAACAGAATCTATTCTTGAGGATGCTCATTTTTAGCTCGACTATTCGAAGAATAGGGGGGCTATTCCAGACACCCGGGCGTCTGCGTCAGCGTCTGCGTAATGCTTTGGTTAAATTTTTACGTGCAAGTGTTTAAAATCTCTATTTCAATTAAAGCTATTGCTTTGAAACTTTGCACATGCTTCTGTGACCATAATATCAGCATCTAGACAAAGATTAATTACTCTGATATTGAATTTAGTGGAATTTTAACCCTTTTCGGACTTAAAAATCATGGTCAAGTTTTTACATGCAAATGTTGTTTATCTGTAATATTTCTGTTTCTATAAAAGCAATTGCTTTGCAACTTTACACATGTTTCTGTGACCATAATATCAGCCTCTTGACAAAGATTCATTACTCTGATATTGAATTTAATGGAATTTTAACCCTTTTTCGGACTTAGAAAATCTTGGTTAAGTTTTTACGTGCAAATGTTGTATTTCTGTAATATCTCTATTTCTACTAAAGCTATTGCTTTGAAACTTTGCACTTGCTTCTGTGACCATAATATCAGCCTCTAGACAAAGATTCAATACTCTGATTTTTAATTAAGTGGAATTTTAACCCTTTTCGGACTTAGAAATCTTGGTTAAATTTTTACGTGCAAATGTTGTACATCAGTTATAGCTTTATTTCTACATAGGCTTTTGCTTGGAAACTCTACACATGCTTCTGTTACCATGATATCAGCCTCTTAACAAAGATTTATTACTCTGATATTGAATTTAGTGGAATTTTAACCTATTTCAGACTCAGAAATTCTTGGTTAAGTTTTTACGTGCAAATGTTGTACATCAGTTATATCTCTAATTCAATTAAAGCTATTGCTTTGAAACTTTGCACATGCTTCAATGATCATAACAACAGCCTCTTATAAAGATTCAATTCTCTGGTATAGAATTTAGTGGATTTTTTACCCTTTATGGCCTTAGAAATTCTTGGTTAAGTTTTTACGTGCAAATGTTGTATTTCTGTAATATCTCTATTTCTACTACAGCTGTTGCTTGGAAACTTTACACATGCTTCTTTGACCATAATATACGCCCACAGAAAAAGATTCATTACTCTGATATTTAATTTAGTGGAATTTTAACCCTTTTCAACCTTAAAAATCTTGTTTATGTTTTTATGTGCAACTGTTTTATGTTAGTTGTATCTCTTGTTCCTACTAAAGCTATTGCTTTGAAACTCTGCACATGCTTCTGTGACCATAATATCAGCCTCTAGACAAAGATTCTTTTCTCTTGACTTTCTTTTATTGAATTTCCAATGTCTCAATTGATTTGCTGTTACTATCCAGCACTAGGAATAGTCGAGCTTCGCTGTCCTCCGACAGCTCTTGTATTGCTTCAAGTCTATTTACCTTTATCCTGCTGAACTTGAATTTCATTTCAACCAATTTACTAATTTTTGGAAAGTTTTAATCTATCTACAGTATTTCCTCTAATAATAGCCCCCTCCCTAATAGTAGCACTCCTACTTTTTTATGCCCCCGTATCGAGAGATCGGGGGCATATTGTTTTACTCATGTCCGTCTGTCTGTCTGTCTGTCTGTCTGTCCGTCCGTCCGTCTGTCCGAAAACTTAACCCGAAAACTTAACCTTGCCAATATCTTCAAGCCTATTCAAGATACAAAGCTAATATTTGGCATGATGATAGATCTCAATGATCCGCATCTGCTGGTACCAAAGTCAAGGTCATTTGACAAGGTCAAGGTCATCTGTCAAGGTCAAACTTTGAAAAAAATGCCGTTACGGGGGCATTTGTGTTTCACAAACACATCTTGTTTTTTACTAAGAAAACCCGCTTCAAATGCATAAATTTTAGGAACTTTTTGAGACTTCTACTCTAATTTGAGATGAATTTCCTCTAAACAATCATTCATAATATTGTTTAGTGTAAATTTATCTCAAATTTAAGGGTAAAGGGCCTAAAAGTCGTGAGTTTAATGATTTTTTTAAAAAAAAATGCATACTCAATAAAAAGCTCCCTGACCATGTTATGTATAGCTCCCTGGAGTGATTATTAGGAGAAATATGGTAGTCCAAGTTCACCCCACAAGAAGAAGGCAGGCAGTGTAAGTTAAGATCAGACTGCACATCTGTGCAGGCTGATATTAGTCTATGCTGTCTGTCTAGCCTTTGTGCACAATAGGAATATGTTGTGAACAGCAGAGAAAGGGTTAAAATTTGAAAATTAATTTCAGAGAAAATCAGAACAGTGGATCCAAGTACATGGTGTGAGGTTTGTGAGAGAGAAAAACAGCCCAGAGTAGGCCACTGTACAGTGTGCAATGTTTGTGTTAGAAATAGGGACCATCATTGTGTTTGGTAAGTACTAGATAAGATTTTGTTTAAGTTTGCTGTCAGTGAGACATAGTTGTCAATTTTACAAGTCAGTATACAGTGTCTATGTTTGTGAGTCCGTTAGTACTTTGGTCCATAAATGTGTCTGTCCAAATTTCTAAGGAGCATAACTCCTAGACCTTTGAATTGAGTCCAAAATAACTGGTTACAATTTTTAGCTCCACTGGTAGTTTCAAAGTTTGACCTTGAAAGCCACTGGGGCTATTGTCATGGCGTTGTGTCCGTCGTGCGTCCGTCCGTCCGTCCATCTGTGCGTGCGTGCGTCCGGTCGTCAACTTTTCTTTAAAAATCTTCTCCTCAGAAACTACTGGATGGATTTCAACTAAACTTCACAGGAATGATCCTTGGGTGACCCTCTTTCAAAGTTGTTCAAGAAATTTTGATCCAATGAAAAACATGGATTTAATGGGCGTGGCTAATTTCCAAATATGGTAAAAAGTGAGTTTTCTCAGATTATAATCAATGGATACCAATTAAATTTTACATGAATGATCCTTGGGTGACCCTTTATCAGTCTACAAAAAATAATTGTGATTGGATGAAAAATATGTATTTTATGGGCGGAGGTCATTTCTCTATATGTTATATAGTGGAAACTTTGAAAATCATTTTCTCAGAATGAAATCAATGGATACCAATTAAATTTTACATGAATGATCCTTGAGTGACCCTTTATCAGTCTACAAAAAATCATTGTGATTGAATGAAAAATATGCATTTTATGGGCAGAGGTCATTTCTCTATATGTTATATAGTGAAAACTTTGAAAATCATTTCCTCAGAATGTAATTGATGTTTATAAACCAAATTTCACTGGAATGATCCTTGAGTGACCCTTTATCAGTGTACCAAGAATTATTTTGATTGGATGAAAAAAATGCATTTTATGGGCAGAGGTCATTTCTCTAAATGTTATATAGTGGAAAATTTGAAAATCATTTTCTCAGAATTTGATTTTTGGATATCAACTAAATTTCACTGGAATGATCCTTGAGTGACCTTTTATCAGTGTACCAAAAATTATTTTGATTTGATGAAAAATATACATTTTATGGGTGGAGGTCAATTCTCAATATGTTAAATAGTGGAAACTATGAAAAACATTTTCTCAGAATGTAACTGATGGATATCAATCAAATATTTTTGGTATGATCTTTGGATGACTCATTATCATGCAGCCAAAAATTATTTTGATTTGATGAAAAATATGTCTTTTAATAGCAGAGGTCATTTCTCTATATGTTATATAGTAGAAACTTTGAAAATCTTTTTCAACATCAGTAGAACCCCAAATATCTAAAAATCTAGTCAAAACATTTATTTGCTTTTACAAGAATTTTGAGCCTGTGGAGCTACTCAAGCCATTCATGGCTTTCTAGTTCTCTATTTACACTTGTCATGCTGAACCCTGAATGTTCCTGCTTTGGCAGGAGCTATAGACAAACATCAGCCTGCACATATATGCAGTCTGATGTTGGTCTACACCACCTGTTTCTCACTTTCAAACCACAATTTTCAATAGATTAATTTTTTCAAATAAAAATTGACCTTCAGCGCTTTTTGCCCTTTGATTTTGATGCCAATTTTTAGCCAAAATTTATTCAGCATGACAAGGGTTAAGAGTTTTCTGAAAGCTCCAAGGTCAAGGTCACAGCTGAAGGTCAAAGGTTAAAATTGTTTTTGTCTGGAGCATGACTCTTACAATTGTGCAAGGAGGTCAAAATAACTTGGCACAATTGTTCTTTATCTTGAGTAGATGTACTATTTTATAATCTTCGGAAAAGGTCATATGAGGTCACAGTTCAAAGTCAAATGTTCAATTTGATATGATCTAGAGCATGATTTCCTCTTTTATGGATAGATTTCAAAATAACTTGGTAGAAATCTTCATTAGATGTTCTATTTCAAATAATTTTCAGACTGCTCCAAGGTCATATGTCAATGTCTAGGGCTTTGTGTGCTTAACACCACTTGTCCTTAGATAACCATACTAGACTCTAGTTAAAGAAAAGAAAAATAAAGCAAAAAATACCAAATTAAAAAAAAAAAACAAAAAAAAAAAAAACAGGTCACTTAGACTGGTTCTAATGTCGACTGGTGTATGAAGCCGACAGGTATACACCAATTTCTTTGTCCATAGTCTAGAGACCTATCCCTTCAAATTTTCTAGTCTATAAAAATGAAAACCAGGCTCCGGTCCGTTACAAAGTAAAAGCGAAAATGGCGTTTATTCATAAATCTATGTGTGAAAAGATTGCATACTGGCGAAAAAACTTTAATGTGATATTGATTATCTACGAATGTATAATTTCTTTAAGGACATAACCTTAAAAAACAAACTTATGTGAAAGGCAAAATGGCGCCCCCTCCTGACTTGTTGTTTACAAACAATTCATTAGCCAATCAGAAGTGCTAGGTGTGTGAATGTCATCAAATATTGAAAAGCCAATACCGTGTGACTACCTGTCGGCTTTTATAATAGTCGACAGTGGGACCAGTCTACAGGTCACTGTAAAGAGGGTGCTGGGTAACATCTGTTAGACATGAGAACTTTCTAGTACATGTGTAAAATGATTTGATGAACTGTTAAACTGGCATGTTTGCATGGTGAGAATATTTGAATATAATGCAGCTGACTCAAAATATAGGCTTAAATGAAATTAGGAACAGGATTTTTTTACGTTTAACACCACTTGTCCTTAGGTAACCATACTAGACTCTAGTTAAAGAAAAAAAAAGCAAAATATACCAAATTAAAAAAAAAAAAACAACGCTACCTAAGGTCACTGTAAAGAGGGTGCTGGGTAACATCTGTTAGGTATGAGAACTTCCTATTAATATGATTAATTGATGAACTGTAAAACTAGCATGTTTGCATGGTGAGAGTATTTGAATATTATGCATTTGACTCAAAATATAGACTTAACCCTTTGCTGTTTAATCCCTGCTTTTTACGTGCCTGTGATTTTATGATTGAGAAAATATTGTGGAAAAAAGAAGAAATTGCTTCTGACAAGCAATTTCTTCTTTTTCCACACTATTTTCTACCCTACTGAGCGGTTATTTTTCAAATTAAATCCACATTAAATTTTCTTCTGCAAAACCTTTGAATTTGGACAGGTCCAAAATTTTGTAGAACAGGAAAGGAATAAATGGAATTAGGAACAGGAATTTTTTTACGCTAAATATTATCATTTCAGGATAGATAGTTGTGTAGGTTTACATAATCATCGATCGTTCCTTGTTGCCATGACGGTGTTTGTGGTGACAGGTTACTATGGAGGCTATGTGACCTTGTGTTCTGTATGTGATCCTGCATATCCTCATGACCTTACATGTAGTTTTTACACGGCATATAGGGACTTTAAGTAAGTAGTTAATTCAACTTATAATATGACCTTCGTAGTGGGAGTGAAATTACCCTGTTGAATATTTTTGATATTACACTGGTGTAATTACACTACTGAAATAACTATGCAAATGAGCTAAGAATGTTTAGCAATCCTGTATTTTGGTTGTGAAAATGACTTATAATGCGAACAGCTTTATATGTTTGGTGGACTAAATTGAATCGATAAATTTATGGAATTTCCTCAATTTATCTTTAAGGTTCATGTAGGTTCAATCGAATATCAAATTTGTGCTCATTAAATACCAAATTTATTACACTTGTCATCTAAAACAGATCAAAACTCGGCACAGCCTCGTTTTTTTCTATTTATAGATGACTCGTTTAGTAATTTCGGTATTCTATGACCACTCATTCAATAATCTCTAAATCTTTCTTTTATACTGCCTGTCCTTCTGTCAGTCTGAAAACATTAGCCTGGGAACCTAACATTTTCCAGCAATTTCAAAAAGTATTTGAGATACAGTATTTTTATTTGTATGAAGATGCATCTTATTGATGTGCATTATTTGATATCAAGATCAAGGTCATCAGTCAAGGTCATTTATCAAGGTCAAACTTGTTTTAGGAACACATCATGTTTCCTTCCAAATTATGAAGAATTTTAAATTGTCATCTATCACCTCTTTCAATTTTGATTGTTTGTTTATGGGCTCAAGCTTGTGTGATCCTTCTTTATGTTCCTCCATGAAATACACATCCTTAAATGTCAAGGTCATTTGGCAAGGTCAATTTCCATTATCAAAGTCAAAACTTCAAATGGAAAAATGAAGGGCATTTTTCAACATAGATTTTTCACTATCAAGCACCTACAGCTGGATGTGGTTTTCTACTTGCTTTTGTTGAAGTTTAAATGTTGTTTTCAATTTTGACCAATCTTTTAGCCCAGTTATTTTCCTGTTGTCGTTCTTGTCGTCCTCGTGGGAAACCTTTGATTAGTAATATTTCTGGTTCTACTTAAGGCATTTCCTTGAAACTTGGCACACATGACTTTTTATTGTTTGCTTTCAAAAGAGGAACCCATAAAATCAAGGGGATAACTCCAGATTCATTTTGTGTGAATTATGTCCCCTTTTCAACCTTAATTTTTTATCCACTATCTAACACCCAACAGCCAAGCGAGGCACCAGTAGGTGGAGCTCTTATTTGATACTTATTATGCAAGGGTTGACCAATATGGTTTTATAAGGACATATTAAGGGATATCAAGGGCAAAACCATTGTAAGTACCTATACAATCAATCATGCTCAAGTGACCACGTCTGTTAAATGGTCACTCAACACATGATTTGCTATGCATTCATAGGCGCTTGAAATAATTTTAAGCTGAAATCTCAATGTTTTGTACAAAAAAATCCAAGTATTTCTTGTTTACATGTTACAGGTTTGGACTTTGTTACGTCAGTGCATGGTACGTCATCATGGTGACATGTGTTATGTGTGTTGGAGTTGTTTTCCAGATTATTTTGATCTCGCAGAATCTCACGTCCCAGGAACTTCATAGAGCTTCCAAATATGGTCAAACCCGGTTTTATATCTATTCTACAAATAACCCATGTAATAGAGGACTAGTAAGGAATTGGATGGATTTTTGGCGGAAGCGTCGACATTTACAATCTATTAGTTCATACAGCCATGTGTGATAGAATCTTTGGTCAATTAAATGTAGTGGAACTGTAATAGTATTGAAACATTTTGGAGCCAGTGATATTTCACAATCTTGACCTAGGTCTCCTAATGAAATCATTAGGAGACCTCAGAAAACACTGTTAAAGTTCCTTTTGTTGAAGAACTATTACAGGTCCATTAACTTAATAAGTGATATTAACCTTGTTAAAATAATTCTAATCTTTAATTAAGAGATGAAGAGAGTATTTGTTGATTTCATGGAGGTATGAAACTAAAAACCTAATCACACTGTATGAATACCTCCATGAAATCAACAAATCAAATCTTCATCTCTTATAACTTAATATCATGAAGCAAAAAAGGCAATGATTTGATAATGAAACAGATTTCTTGTGGGGTCAGATCCACCAGTTATCTGCACAGTTTGTTGTCAACAGAGAAAATATGTAACCCGTCATTCGAAACGGAACAATCAGGAATTTCTGTAAGATTTTTTGTAAAATAAATATTCAAAAAGAGATTGGCTCCAGGACAGGTCAACTAGATGTAGCATTTCAAAAATTCTATTGTGGAAAAATAAATGAATTAGCCAAGTATGAAAAGATTCAACCACAATCAGTCTGCGCATTTCACGCAGTCTGACTAGGGTCAACACTTTATGCACAGCCCAGATGCTTCCTTTTTGCATGACGGGTCACATATGAGTCATATTCATTTTTTCATTCCCTCGCCTTAAATAGAAGGAGGATATTAATATTTGTGAGGAGGGTGAAATTTTTAGCCCCCATAATCCCTCCCCCTCAAAACAATCTTACTTTCTTCATGTGTTTTTTTTAAATGATATTATATTTGCTTTTATATTGAAATTTTGCATTTTTGTAATACTCTAACGTGCAATGGGTGGTGGTTTTGAATTCTGAACCCTTTTTCAACCAAACCTAATGTTTTACATACTATTTTTACTTAAAAAAAAATACAAAAATGCTATTGACCAGCATCCTTTCAAGTCCTAGATCAACTGACTGCAAAGTAATCAATATGAACTTTTGTGATTAATCAATGTCCTATTTTTGTCCATCTGTCTGTCTATTCATGCATACTTGCAAAAATAACCAAAAAACTTCTGGGCCCGAGGTTATAAAACTGTTCTCAGGCTCAGGCTCAATTTTCTCAAATTTCAAATTAAAATAAATGTATGAAAATAAAAGATAATATTAATAAGTTGTTATTTATAACAACTTATTAATATCATCTTTAATGTATTTGCATTTAAATGAGTAATGAAACAGAATTACAGGTTTAATCTCAAACTGAAATATGAGAAAATTGAGCCTGAGCCTGAGAAAAGTTTTATAACCTTCAACCCTGATCTCAAATTCCAGGTCAGTCTTCAACTACTTATATCTTATCTTTGCCTCCATATCGCACAATGACCAAGACAAGGTGTTTTATAATAACTGCAACAATTTTACTTACTCTATAGCCCCCATTTGAATTTTTTTTATTTCATTTAGAATTAAAATTTCCTTAAAGATTGTAAATTTTTATGCCCCTCACATTGATAGATCTTGGGCATGTTGTTCTATCTGTGTCTGTCCATTTGTCTCTATATTTCGAGGATATATATTTATAGGCACTTCCAATAGTATTGCGGACATGAGTGTTCCACAAATGCATCTTGATGTTTGTTAATAAATGTTTGAATGGGTGCATATTTTATTCCCCCGCATTGAAAGATTGGGGAATATTGTTTAACCATTGTCTGTCTGTCTGCAAAACTTAAGCAAAAAAATTAACATTGCCGATTACTTCAAGGCTATGCAACATACAAGGCTCATATTTGGTATGATGATAGATCTCCATGATGCACACCTACAGATACCAAGGTCAAGGTCATGTGACAATTTCAAGGTCATCAGTCAAGGTCAATCTTAGAAAAAAAAAACATGCTGTTTTGGGGGCATTCATGTTTCACAAACTCATCTTGTTGAAATCGATATGACAATTGTATTTCTCGATTAGTACTAGTGTCATGTAAAGAGTTCGCCTGGATACATGCATCTTCAAGTTCATGACTGAAGGTCAAATTGGTCATTTGTAAAAATCCAGTAATTGTTAGGGAATCTGATTCTGTGACTCTCTTTTTGTCTAGGGTTTATCCATTTATTAGCCTGGCCAAGAAGACCAATAGCATTCGTTCTCATTTCAATAGAACATCCTCAACTTAATCTCCAAATCTTTACAATGTTTGATGTTATGTTGAGCATGCAATTCTGTATTCCACTCATATTTGAATCTTCAATTTGAGTGTTAGTTTGCAAAAAAAGACCACACACTGTAGTTTCATTGAAATAGTCACCAAACCTTGTTTTTTATACTCCCCAAAACTTTATTTGGGGGTATATAGGAGTCAGTTTGTTGGTCAGTCAGTCAGTCAGTCGGTTGGTTGGACAGTCTGTAGTTTTATCATGTCCACTCAATTTCTCAGCAACTATGGGTGGATTTCATTCAAACTTTACAGATGTGACCAGTATCGAGCAGAAATGTGCAAGTGAAATTTTGGTTGACTAACTTTTAACAGAGTTATGACGCTTTGATAGAAAATGGCTTTTCATTACTCAAAAGCATTTGTAGGGGGGTATTAGTCCGCTTTGTGACATTGCGACATATGCATTGTTCTTGTTGTACTAAATAAGAATTTGGTTTGGTTGTCAAAGGGTTAAGGTTATTGTTGTTGTTGCTTTTCATAATGGTGCTGTGATTGTTGTTCTTGTTGTTGTAATAAACACATCTTGATGGCTCAGTGTGATACAATTGTAACTGCCTATATGTTTATAGGCAGTAACAACTGTATTGCTCTGAGCCATGGATCTACTCATTTAGTTGTTGAAAAAAATCATTTAACACCTTCCTGTTTTACAAAATTTTTATACTGATCAAAATTGAAAGAGGTTGCTGGCCTCAAGGACAAATGAACGTTATTTGAAAGAAAAACAGAATTCTGTGGTAAAAAATAATGTGAAAAAAAGAATAATTCCTTGTTACAAGGTCTTTATTCTTTTTCCACAATATTTCAATAAGTCAGAAATAAGAGTCACTGAAAATCCTTGACTGCACAAGAAGGGGTTGAAATGTTCAGCTCCTGTTAAACAAAATTTTGTGCAATGGAAAATTTATGTTATACTTGCTACAGAGCTTTCTCGTGGATTACAAAACTTTACGATTTAATTATCGTTGATTTTGATAATTTCACTGCTAAACTAGCACAATTATTGAATTGGTAAATTCTTTGATCAGATTAACTTGTTTTTGTTCTTGTCATTCTTATATTTTGAAATGAAATGACACGCTAAAATTTTCACAGTTAGCCTCATTTTTGCATTTAAGTAAAGAGTAAGTGTCATTTTGTAAATGTGTATGACTGTACAATAACTTGTTAAAATAAACTATTTGATTTAGGTACAGATTTTTTGATTGGCAGGTTTGACCTGTCAATTAGAAAATTTGATCACTCTGATTTATCCAAACTTTTGTTAACTGATTGGCATTGTTGTTGTTGTTGGGAGATTGAGGACCAATCAAGATTGACTGTGATATGAAAGTTAGAGATACTGAATGTTGTAATAAAAGCAAGTATAGATTAAAAAGCTAGCAATACACATTCTAATCGTAGTCTATGATGTTTCAATTATTTTCAGCTTGGCTGTTTTCAGAGGAAACCCCAGGTAATGCTATAGCCTTGACTTCATTGTCATTGTTTTTGTTGTTATCATCGTGCATGTCTATGCAGACTTGAGCCTTAACTGCCTGACTTCTACTTAGTTTTTTGTGGTAAAAATGTAAGTTAAACTTGCTGAAATGCCTTTAACCCTTGTCCAGCTGAATAAAAAAAATCTTTGCAAAATTGCAACTCAATCATAGTGCTCAAAGCACTGGTTGCATTAATTGTAAGTAGGTACTCATTTTGAAAATAAAATTTTTCAGCTTTTATGGATTCAAAAAAGGAAAAACAGGTGGTATAGACAAAAATCAGACTGCACATGTGTGCAGGCTGATGTTTGTCTATAGCTCCTGCCAAGGCAGGAATATTCCGAGTTCAGCATGACAAGGGTTAATATAGGCAAACAAACTTTAAATTCTGCAGGATAAGGCTAAAAGATAATTGAAAGAATTCAGATTCTTGATTGACTTGACTACTGGTACTTATTTCCCTTTTGAAATAACATTGTACTGTATGTTATACAGGGGTTATTAGGAAAGCTGTGAGACCATGTTAAGGACAAGAAACTATTGTCAGATACTCCCATTTCTGCTATATATTGGTAAAGATTGGGTAAATCTTTATAAAAAACAAACTAATAATCTAATTCTAAAACCTTTTTAGCTCACCTGAGCACGAAGTGCTCAAGGTGAGCTATTGTGATGGGCTGCTGTCCGGCGTCCGTCGTCCATCGTCCGTCGTCAAACTTTACCTTGTGTGCACTCTAGAGGCCACATTTTTGGCCCAAATGTCTTGAAACTTGGTCAGAATGTTTGTCTCCATCAAATCTCGGTCAAGTTCGAAATTGGGTCAGGTGGGGTCAAAAATGGGGTCAAGGGGTCAAATTTTAGAAAAACCTTGTGTGCACTCTAGAGCCCATATTTGTGGCCCAAATGTCTTGAAACTTGGTCAGAATGTTTGTCTCCTTCAAATCATAGCCAAGTTTGAAATTGGGTCAAGTGGGGTCAAAAATTGGGTCAAGGGGTCAAATCTTAGAAAAACCTTGTGTGCGCTCTAGAGGCCACATTTGTGGCCGAAATGTCTTGAAACTTGGTCACAATGTTTGTCTCCTTCAAATCACGGTCAAGTTCGAAATTGGGTCAAGTGGGGTCAAAAATGGGATCAAGGGGCCAAATCTTAGAAAAACCTTGTGTGCGCTCTAGAGGCCATATTTTTGGCCCAAATGTCTTTAAACTTGGTCAGTATGTTTGTCTTCATCAAATCTCAGTCAGTTTCAAAATTGGGTCAATTGGGGTCAAAAATGGGGTCAAGGGGTCAAATCTTAGAAAAACCTCATGTGCACTCTAGAGGCCATATTTATGGTCTCAACGTCTTGAAACTTGGTCAGAATGTTTGTCTCCATCAAATCTCGGTCAAGTTTGAAATTGGGTCAAGTGGGGTAAAAAATGGGGTCAAGGGGTCAAATCTTAGAAAAAAACATTGTGTGCACTCAAGAGGACACATTTTTGGCTCAAATGTATTGAAACTTGGTCAGAATGTATATCTCCATCAAATCTCGGTCAAGTTCAAATTGGGTCAAGTGGGGTCAAAAATAGGGTCAAGGGTTCAAATCTTGGCAAAACCTTGTGTGTACTCTAGAGGTCATATTTTTGGTCCAAATGTCTTGAAACTTGGTCAGAATGTTTGTCTCCTTCAAATCTTGGTCATGTTCAAAATTGGGTCAAGTGGGGTCAAAAATGGGGTCACTGGGTCAAATCTAAGAAAAACATTGTGTGCACTCCTGAGGCCACATCTTTGGTCCAAATGTCTTGAAACATGTTTGTCTCAATCAAATCTCGGTCATGTTCAGAATTTGGTCAAGTGGGGTCAAAATTGAGGTCAAGGGGTCAAATCTTAAAAGAAAGAAAACATGTTTACTCAAATATCTTGAAACTTGGTCAATATGTTTGTATGAAACCTAGGTCAAGTTTGAAATTGCCTTAAAATCTTACACAAGTTTGATAGAGGGTCAAAAACGTTTTTTAGTACTTTAGAGGCAACATCTTTAACTGAAATGTTTTCTTCTTGATCTCTTTGACTTTTGTTTAGCCATGCATCAGGTGAGCGCTTTAGGGCCAATGGCCCTCTTGTTATACTTCCCCAGAGGTGGTCCTATATTGGTTTCATCCTATCAGTTCATCTGTTTGTCTGTCTATCTCTCTGTCCATCCATCAATTCCATCCAACCATCCATTCATTACTAGTTAATACTACTGCTTTGTCAATTATAGATGGATTTCCATGAAATTTTCAAAAGATGTTCCCCCATCATGCATAGTTTGCCACCATAATAGGGAACCGAAAAATGGTTAAAACCAGGGTGTGAAGCACTTAGCTTTCAAAGCATTTCCAAGGCCTCTACCTTAACACCCAAAAAAACTTGAATTCAGAATATTATTTCCTGAAGAAAAATGCTGTAGTATTTATTCAAAAAGAGATTGCAAAATGATTCAAAACTAAGCTCCAAACCCACTAATACCCACTAATATACCAAAAAATTGCATTATGTATAGGGCCATCACTTTTATACCGATGTTGCTTGGTAAATTTATAACCCTACAAAACTTGAAATTTGTTGAAATGTTTTCTGTAGCAGGGTGTATTGTGTCTTTGGCACTCTTGTTTCTGCATTACAATGTAACAGGTATAAGAGAAAAGAATTACAAAATAAATAAATTTTATTACAAAATTCAACATATAAAATGGATAGAATGTTGACAAGTAAATCAATTACAGTACTGTTGTAACAAAAGTATAAAACAGTAAACAATATACATATATAAAGAAAAAGCAAGAAGATAGAAATGTTTGTAAGGCCATTATTATTTTAATATTTGGTTCTCGGGATAATTCAAACAAGACAGGGTGGGAGGATGGATAGAAAAAAAATAAAGTGCCCTAAATCCCGTCAGAACAGAAGCTAATACACAAAAAATCATATCTTTTTTTCATTTTCCATATTTATTAAGAATAAAATTTCACTATACTTCTTCTTGAATACTTCCATAAAAAAACAAAACTCTCAACAGTTTTCTTTGTATTAAGTAACATTGACGAGTTAAAAACATCTATCAGTTATTGTGGAAGACTTGCCTTGGTAAACATTTTCTTGAGAACCAAATCCCTGGTTCAATAGAAAATATTTAAGCTATACCCCCTTTTTAAGCAAATACATCAACGGAAAAAGAAAAAAGAAAATTGAAAGAAGGTAATTTTATTTTTGCTCCAGTTTCTAAATAATTTGGGTCTGCTCTCCTGAGAACCAGGAAATATAAAAAGATACGGCCTAACATAAATGTTGGGTTTCAATGCTTTGCTGTAGCTGGTGCTCAAGGGAGACAATCGTGGGTATGAAAAGAGCTTAATTTTTTCAATAGTGCCTCATGAGTTATGCCTTAAGGTGGTATGAATAGCACTTGTGAGAGCAAAGACACATGCTAAGCTTCAACTTAATATATATTCAGGTAATAAAAAAGATATATTCATGGTTAAAGTTTGTCACATGAAAACCAATCACTGACCAATGCCATGACACCCCCCCACCCCCACCCCAAGGTGATGACATTAGCTCAACTTTGTTCTAAAACAGCCAAGGTCAAAGCATTTATTGCTAAAGGACATTAGTGGAGACATCATAACATTTTAATGTCCTCAAATAAATAGATCGGGGGTATCTTGTTTTACTGGTGTCTGTCCATCTCTCTGTCCAAAAACTTTTTGAATATTTTCCCATAACTACATCACTATTCAAATTTCAATGCTCTTATTAGGCATGAATGTTCCTCTCATCAATCTATATCTTTAAAGGTCAAGGTTAATCTTCAAGGTCAAACATCTAAAAAAGATTGCCACTTGGGGGGGGGGGGGGGGGGCATTAGTGTTTTATGAACACATCTTGTTCAACTTTGTATTATTATCATTCTACACAGATAGTGTTTAGCAGTAGTGGGTCCAGGATTTCTATATTGGGGTTCAAACATATATATAGGGGGTTCCTTCCCTAGTCTTACACAATTTTTAATCCTTTTTTTGCCAAATTTGAATATTCTTAAACAAATTTCCTATTTTTTAGCTCACCTGAGCACATTGTGCTCATTGTGAGCTTTTGTGAACATTGGATGTCCGTCATCCGTCCTGCATGGTCCGTCGTCAGACGTCAACAATTTTCTTCTTCACATGCTAGAGGCCACAATCATCATGAAACTTTGTCAGAATATTCTCCAGGTCACAAGGATTAACCAGATTGAAAATAGGAAGGATTAACCTGATTGAAAATGGGAAGGATCCATGCCAAAATACGGGAAAAGGGGCCTTAAAAGACATTTTTTCATTGTTTGCACTCTAGAGGCCACAATTATTGCCCAATCATCATAAAACTTTGTCAGAATGTTCTCAAAGTCAGAAGGATTAACCCGATTGAAAAGTGAAAGGATCCATGCCATATCACGGGAAAAGGGACCTTAAAAGACAATTTTCTTGATTACACTCTAGAGGTCACAAATGTGGTCCAATCATCATGAATTTTGGTCAAAATGTCTTTCAGGTCACAAGGGTGAACCCTATTGAAAATGGGCAGGATCCATGCTCTATCACAGGAAAAGGGCCTTAATGTCAATTTTCCTGTTTACACTTTAACAAATCATAGATTATGACTTTTGCTGGAAAATTTGATAATTATCAATTATGACAAAGAAACGAAAGTGAGCGATAAAGGACCATCATAGTCCTCTTGTTTTTAACAAAGCAACAAGACTACTCCAGGATTTTAAGCACAAAAATCAAGTAGAAGGCATCCAGTACATGCTCATATCAAACTGAGCAGCTGTCTTTACTGTTTTCCATAGTTTTGTTTCCAATGGGAATATTTCCTGAACCACAGGAGAAGAGATCATTGAAATTATACATGATAATTAATTGAGCTTCAGAGGAATCCTGCCACTGTCATAGCGCAGTTGG
Organism: Fragum whitleyi; assembly: GCA_948146395.1. NCBI lineage: Eukaryota > Metazoa > Mollusca > Bivalvia > Cardiida > Cardiidae > Fragum > Fragum whitleyi. The sequence goes on from OX411543.1 coordinate 81,666,224, forward strand.
TAGCGCGTCAGACTGTCAATCTAGAGGTCCTGGGTTTGATCCCCGACGGTGGCACTCATCCTTTCTGACTATTTGTCTCTCACCAATGGATTGATAATCGTAGACCTATGTAAGATAGCAACTGGAGACTAGGAGTACTGGTGTGAGACATACCAGGAATCCATTGTTAGGTGCTCCAGCCGCCAGAATATAACTGAAAAATTGTTGAAAGCGGTGTAAATCCCCATTCAAACAAGCTAACAAAATCGTGTGAATCTCCTGAACCCCTCTGGATCCACCACTGTTTTGAAATGCATTTTTGATAATATAAATTGAGGGTTCAGTTCCAAACAGTTGTAGGTGTCTTTATTTTCATTAGCACAGACAATACCATTGTTATGCAATCATAGGTGTAACTAGGATTTTGAGATTTTTATGCACTCAGAAGGTGACCAACATAGAATATATAGGATAAAGGTGATATTTGGACTGTGATTAAAGATGAATGTCTTCCGTCTGCTCCCCTTTTCTTTGATTTGAGTGTTGTTGAATAATCAAAACATCTTAACTACAGCTTAAATAAGCTGTAGTTGCAATGTTATGATCATTCATCAACAACATTTTTAGCTCACCTGAGCACATCGTGCTCAAGGTGAGCTTTTGTGATCATTGAATGTCCGTCGTGCGTCGTGTGTCGTGCGTCGTCCGTCGTCCGGCGTCAACAATCTTAGTGTTTACACTCTAGAGGCCACAAATAGTATACAATCCTTATGAAACTTGGTCAGATTGTTGGCCAGGTCACAAGGATGAACGCTATTGAAAATGGTAAGGATCCATGCCATATCAAGGGAAAAGGGGCCTTAAAGACAATTTTCTTGTTTACACTCTAGAGGCCACAAATATGGCCCAATCTTCATGAAACTTGGTCTGAATGTTGGCTAGGTCACAAGGACGGTCCCTATCGAAAATGGTTAGGATCCATGCCATATCAAGGGAAAAGGGGCCTTAAAGACAATTTTCTTGTTTACACTCTAGCGGCCACATATATGGACCAATCTTCATGAAACTTTGTCAGATTGTTGGCCAGGTCACAAGGATGAACCCTATTGAAAATGGAAAGGAACCATGCCGTATCAAGGGAAAAGGGGCCTAAGAGACAATTTTCTTGTTTACACTCTAGAGGCCGCAAATTTGGCCCAATCTTCATGTAACTTGGTCAGATTGTTGGCCAGGTCACAAGGATGAACCCTATTGAAAATGGTAAGGATCCATGCCGTATCAAGGGAAAAGGGGCCTTAAAGACAAATTTCTTGTTAAGACTCTAGAGGCCACAAATATGGCCCAATCTTCATGAAACTTGGTCTGAATGTTGGCTAGGTCACAAGGACGGTCCCTATCGAAAATGGTCAGGATCCATGCCATATCAAGGGAAAAGGGGCCTTAAAGACAATTTTCTTGTTTACACTCTAGAGGGCACAAATATGGCCCAATCTTCATGAAACTTGGTCAGATTGTTGGCCAGGTCACAAGGATGAACCCTATTGAAAATGGGAAGGATACATGACATATCATGGGAAAAAGGGCCAGACAATTTATGTTTACACTCTGGTCTCTAGAGGCCACAAATTTGGTTCAATAGTCATGAAACTTGGGCAGAATGTTGGCCAGGTCTCATGAAACTGGTTTAGAAAAGGCTAGAAACTTATTTAGGGACCATAGGAATAGAATAATGCCTTTCTTTGAATAGTCTAATGATCATTTTATGCTCTTTAAAGCATTTAATTTTGCTAAGGGAGGACTAGAATAGACGAAGGTGAGCGATAAAGGACCATCTTGGTCCTCTTGTTAGAAATGGGATTTATTTCTATTATGCACTTGCGTAATGTGCTTAATGGCAGTTACGGCCTGGTGCAATGGCCCAGGAAATGTACTTAAGACAATGGAGTCAAACACACAAGTGGAGGAAATGTTTGTCAGATCCAAATTGATTAAAAGTTCAGACAACTTTTCATGAAGCTTAATACATGTATATAAAACATAAGTAGCAGAGAAATAAAAATTTTGAAATTGTTTTTTCCCTATCCCACTCAATTCAGCTTTTGTCGCTTAATGAAGAGAGAGAGAGAAAAAAAACAACAAAAAAACTGAAAAATATCCTAGAAAATGAGGAAATTTCTTGTAAGATTTTAAAATTACTTCAACTGTAAATTGTTGTCTGCTCTCGTACAAGTCGAACCTCACTATACAAATATAATGTACGTGACTGAGAATAAGCATAATTTTACAGGAAAATTAATCTTCTAAAAAGATAAGTTGAAATCTCAAATGTACTAATATATACAGAACTTAACAAACAAATAGCTGCAAAACTAAAATACAAAGTACATGTTTCAAACACCAATGCACTCAGATGATGAAAAAATGACTTAATCCATGTGAAAGCTAGAGGGACCACTGCAGTTGCTATGATCTTTGCATGCTACATACATTTATCACGTATCAATAGGTTGGTATGGTCTCGAAGAATGCTGTAGTCTTGAACCTAAACATGGGCTGATGACAAACATGAATCCATCTTTTATAAGTCCCGGTAACAATGACCAGAATTCGATATTTGGAACAGCTTCTGGACAGGAGGCGCCATACACTGCTATCTTGTATAAAGTTCCTGAAATACAGGAACATTGTGAAATTGACATTATTCTCAATCAAAACCATTCTAAATCGCTCACTCAGCACTCCATTCATACATTCCAAACACTCACTGAAACCTTTAAAAAAAATGCTCCAAAATCACTTAAACTATAATAAAAACAACTACATGTACATTCAAAATAAATATACCAAGTAGCTGGAAAAAATGTGTTTTCAATGACAGAATTGAAATTACCAATGTCTGGTTGGTTCTTGAAGAAATAGAAAGCTATTTATAAAATTTGTATGCATATTTTATTAAAGAGAGGTAATAAATATTGCCAATTTTGTTCATGATGAACAAAATTAGCAATATTGGATTACCTCCCTCTAATTTCACTCAAAACTCACTCATCATACTCAATCAATTTCATTCCCAAAACATTCCCAAACCATTCACCTTGTCAACTTGTATAAGATTAAATAAAGTGAATTTTAAGTTAAACTTTAATTGAAACGGTCCTCATAGACACTGACAAATTACCAGTCCACAGTGGTGTCAAGAACTGGTGAATTTTCGAGGAAGCAGAATTGAAAGACATTTATCTTAGTATAAGAAGTTTAGGACTTGTTTAAATAAACCAAACAATGGAGATTGTTGACAATAATTCAAATCTTTTCATTTCTGTTTCGCAAGTCACACCAGGGACTCGTGATATACATATGTGACCCATCACTCGCAAAGTGAGCATCTGGGAACTCCGTATAATAAACATTTGTAAGAGGGGTTTGGTTCTTGTACAAGTCAACCAGAGGTCGCATTTCTAAAATTCTTTCACAGGAATTGATAGATTGATTGTTCTAGATTCATAAAAATATAAAAGTGCATACAGTTTCGACCCTTTTTAGTCTGCCAAGTCTGACTAGGGTCAACACTTTATGCACTTTGGATATGGTCATTTTTTGTATGATGGGTCACACATATGATATAAATATATATGTATGTTTAGGGTCCGTGGTCACACTGGAGCATGCATTCTCAAAATTCTGCATAGTTTGGGTACTTTATTGAAGGAAATACCTATGGGTGTTAACTGTGTTTGTTACATTCTGATATTGCTGTTAAGCAAGACCAAAACCTCCTAAATGCAGCTGATTAAAAGCTGTACTTGGGATGTTTTGGTTACCTTACAATGCTATATCTATCGACCAGTCTACTAAAAAGAGATAAACAAGACATCCAATCAAACACACCTTTATGAAATTCAAATACAAATTATACTGTATTCACTGTTTGGTGTAAAAATACTCTGGGTAACTGATAAGACACCCTATTTATAATTTCCTCATGATTTCCTTCAATATTCGTACTAACTTTTCGATACATAGTTTTCATTCACAAACTTACCAACACCAAAATACATCACAAGGCCTGTGAAAAATACAAGCAATATGATCGAACCAGCACTCAACATGTCCGTTTTATTAATGTAAATGACAGGAAATTTATCTTATCGCGCCATTGTTTACACTTTGTCATTGTCATGCTGCTTCCGGCTTATACATTATGTCTGACTCTCTAGGAAACCCCCATTTTTGGCACGTTCACCAAGTTCGTGATCTCTCGTTTAATTCCGGTTGCACTCGGCTCCCACGGAGATAGCCGAGTAAAAGGTCCTTTCCAGCGTGACGTTCACGGCACCTACGGCCATTTTCTACTTTGTCCGCCATTAACTATCTTCGCGATTAAACCACTTTGTTGAGGTTCTGCAGTCTGATTTACCAGCCAACACATTCTTTTCTAGAACGCAAAAGTCTGCCAGAAGGGACTACAAAAGATCGAGGCCGGTTGATTCAGTGAAGGACGAATTTGGCCAAGGTCATGGCCGGGGCGAGATGTAAACAATGTGAACACAGTTGTGACAGCCTCACAGTTTGTTTGGTGTCTTTAATTGAAAAGAAAAGGCACTTTCAATCAGTTAGAACCAATTTTATTTCCTTAATCAATCATGCTTTCATAAGTTGAACATTTTTAATTGACAAAATCTTTAAGATTACGCAATTTCTTGTCCAGACACGGGTGTCAACTCGATGACAATATTTGACGACAAACAAAGCTTCATCCTTAAATTATAACGATTCCTTTCCCAGTTATGATCACATATATTTTTTCTTTTTATGCAATAATCAAAAGTTATGTTAGAGTGGAAAACCTGTCCGCCTTTATTGTATCGCGGACGGAATTATTTAGGGTTTAAATTAGTTAAAGGGTAAGTGTAATATACTTCGGTATGTATCCTCTTTAGTCTTCACCTCAATTATCATGCACATGAGCCTTTTGATCCTCCCTGTACTCAGAAAGTCAGATTGTCATACCATTTGATATCAATTTTCTATCAATTAATATTGCACAAATCTATCAATAAAATTGGGTATAATTTCGTTGGTTATATCATCATGAAATTCAAGTAATGTCCGTTGCCCTAGTTTCGACCATCCCCTACCTCCGTCATATTTCTTGTTTTCACCATTATCGCAAGATATTTGAATTAAGCAGTCTCCACGAAATACCCATATTTTTCACCAGACAGTGGGTCTGGTAAACTTTAGATTTTTACCAGACCAAATTAAATTCTACCAGACAGAACAATAGAACATATCGTGTATTTGGCTAGATTTTACCAGTCAGTCGGTCCTGTATACATGCACAATTTATCGGACTGGCATGATTTTTACAGTGGGACCGGCGGTATTTCGTGAAGTCTGAATTATTAAGCATGCATGCTGATGGTACGCTTTTACCTATTTATCTTATTCCCAAAATTTCCTAAGTAATGGATCATTTATTTTACGTCATTTAAAACACATTTATAAAATAATAAAAGTTACGTTGCCTGAAACTATTTAGCCAATTTTATTCTTGGACAGCTTTTATTTGCTGTAGGGTGAGCAGTACTAGAACATTGCCTTGTGGTTTGAAGTATGACAGCTCAAAATGGCTGGCTTGTCCTAATGTTGCCTACTTCTGATAATAAAAATTATTGAAATAGAGTTTCACTTAAAGGGGTGTATCTTCAAAACTATGCATAAAAGGTTAAATGAAAATCTAAGCCTGCAAAGTTTTGCAAATTTCCATTAGAATAAAGGTCACTGAATGAGCTTAGGTGGTCTGATCTGGGTCACCAGAGGATATAACAACTGTTAGTTGACTTCACAAAAAAATTGGATTGTCTCCTCACTTATCATTCATATGAAAGGAAACTCCTAGGCAAAAAAAGAAGCAAAATAATAACATTATCTTTTGGGATCACTAACCTCTGCTAAACCTCGCTTATTAATACACATATTCATTTGGGTAAAATCTAGTTCCAAATTTTCTTCTTCAACTAGCCTGTTTGAAACTTTGAAAAAAATATTTCTGTATCCCAAATGTTGCATTTTGTTAGATTTTAGATTTTGTGTGCTTTATGATTTCAGTTTTGTTCAATGCACCATTATGGGGGCACCATAACAAAACATCCTATGAAAAAGAATTAGTTCATTCAAGCTCTGTGAGGGTCCTTTGGTATCATGCATGATAATAGAGGTGTGCACAATAGTTTAGATTTGACAATAAAGCAAGTTATGACAACAGAACAGAAAGGAGGGAATTCACTAGGGATGGTAACGAGTACTGATTTTACTAATCGATTACTCGTTCACCATTCCGATTGAGTACTCGGATAGAATTGAGGACATTCATCTATTCTGTAACTTCAAACGTAAAGATATACGGTATTTGCTGCATGTTTTCGGTAAAAGAGGCAGTTGAAATGACACATGATTGCTAATTTATTTTAAGAAACGGAAAATTGTAAAGTGCATGGTTAGAGAGTGGCATTTCTCGGTAATATATTAATCAGTTTTATGTATAGCTTTCGGTTTAGAAAGACCAAGTATCTACAACATCGATAAGATTGCGTTACAAGGTTTTGGAACGACTCTGCAACATTCCGTTGATCCGAAGATCCAAGTAAATTGCACTGTCAATGATAAATAAGAATACCAAAATTCGAAGGTGCAAATAGTTACAAAGTGACGTGTATTGTTTGACAGCAAGGACGATGACAGTTGGCACTTGATTGCTAATTCGGAAAAATATCAATAGATAAGACAGTCGGCAGGCGCCCAGGTGTTGCATACCTAATCTTAAGCTGAACAGCATTTCATATGTAAGATCGATATTTTGAGAAAATATTGAAAAAATGAGATTAGAAACGAATTTGCTATTATTTCATTTTTTTACCGATTAATCGATTAGTGAAACTGGTAATCAATAATTGGACGTTCGATCGAGTACTCGATTATTCGAATACTCGTTCCCATCCCTAGAATTTACACATTTTAAGTTAACATGGTCTATTTCCTTTAAATTTTGTTTCAATTATCAGCAATGATTAAAAGGCGGATTATCAGATGACTCAAATTTGTTCTTGTTTTTTCAGTGTCGCAGCTCGATGATGTAGGCATATCTCCTGTGTTGTTGCAAGCAATCAGTCAATCTATCACAGCATCCAGTCAAAGCAACAGAAGTCCAACTAATTCATCAAATATGGAACCTTTAAGTACCAACAGTGAGCCTAGTGTGAATAGTCAAATGTCAGAAAGGGTCAGTGAAGGGAGAGAGCTTGACAGTGAAGCTGTGAAAACTATGTTGAAAATCAAAATGGCAGCAAATGCTTTGTCAAAAAACCTGATGAATGAAGCTAGATCCCTTAACTATACCCAAGGCAATGAGCAATCAAACTTTGCTACTAGTACTATATCTGATCTGGCCATGGCTAATATGCTAACAGCATTAGCTTCTCAAGCAGGTCCAACAAGTTTAGTTTCATCTAATGGTGGTTCTCATTCTATTGCTGGATCGAAAGAGCCTTCAGGCATTAACAATGGCAGTCCATTACAATCCAGCATTTTCTTGGGTAATAAGTCAAGTGAGCTTATCCAGCAAACTGAACATGCAATTGATGATGGAATTGAACTGGACCAGAACTTTGCGATAGTTAAACAAGAGATAGTGCGCGAATCAGAGTTATCTAAGATTGGTAACGAAATGCCAGGGTCTTCAGGTTCACATAAAACTCAATCAAGTGTGATAATAGACAATGTGGAACCTCAAACAGATACAAGATTTATTGTACAGTCACCTGTGCCAAGTGCTATAGGAACTGATTCAGCTCAGGTCACCTTAAACCTTGGTGGACAGGAACAGATTAACAGTGGATCAGTTATCCTACCAGAACAAAGTCAGACAAGTTCTGTTATAGACACTAGTTCTATGATAATTCCTAGTGCTGCGGGACAGATAATAGAAATAGGTGGTAAGAAATACATTCTACAGCCTGCAGGTGAAGATGCGACATCAAAGTATGGTATGCAGTCAAATGCAGGTCCGTCCACAAGTGATGATGCGGACATCTATTCGACCGTTGGAGGGCAGGAGGTTGTGTCTATGAGTGAGGGTGGTGGCATTGGTATGGCGGCAGTTCAGATTGCTCTTGGCAATGATGGTTCAAGAGGGCATATTTGCCCAATTTGTGGTGATGAAGTTTCGGGTAAGATATTACATTTCAAGTTACCCATTATACTAGGTAACAATAATGTAGCAGGGCTTGTGTTAGTGTTTGATATTGGGGAGTCATTGACTCCTAACCTAAGAAATTCTGGGGGTCGAATCTGAAGTTCAAGGGGTCAAAATGGCAAATCATTAGTAGAATTTTGCATATTGAAGAGTCACTTTGACTGTTTCTTGTAATGATATGCAGTGCTCTCAATAAGCGGACGTCGACGTAATATACGTCCAGAATTTCAAAAATTACGTCCGGAAAATCAAACCCGGACGTAAAAAAACGTCCGAGATTCGAGGAAAACGTCCTGTAATTTGACCCCGGACGTTTAACCACTTTACCTAATTAAGGATTTAACGTAAGTCTACATGTGCAAAAAATCGATAATCAGCGCGAGCATACGCATTAAAGCTGACCAAAACAAGCCATGTGTAACGTGCGGGGTATTAGATTGTCGCTATAACAACAAGTCTTTGATTACACAATCTTGTCGGGTTAGCGACGCGTCATTACCGCTTCTGTCATTACCTTTCTTCGTCGGATACAGATCGCGTGGGTCCTGTGATAGGATTATTGAATCAAACAAAATTCAAGTCAGGGGAATATTCGTTATATCAAACGAAGTTCATGCAGCTCAGACCAATAAAATTTCGAAACATCGCTTCCTAAAAGTCTTAGGATAGATCTACGGGTAGTTTATCCGAAGTGAAAAAGACGCTACCGGAAAACATTTACTAAAGGTCATTCGACTGTCCGCGTTTTAATTCGTTTAGAATCGGCATCTTCGGATAACGCGGGGAAATCCCAATGACGTCATTTAAGTTGTCTGCAAAATGTCTGACGAGAGATTTGATTTGACGAAATTTTCTTGATTTCTGCTATTTGGATAATTCTGCGTAAGTTTAAATAGGTTGAGAACTTTTATTGGCAACTACCTAGAACGTTCGCCACGTTTGGGCCGACTGGCCGAGGAAAATTAAAGCTGCATTAATTTCCGTGATATCGCCGGATACCAAAACATCGTAACTAAATTTTGAGTAAGCCGCATTTCCTAGGCCCACCGCGCAAGATACATCTAAGGACCGATTCCAAATAGAAACTCCGCATTTTCTCATATTAGTTTACATAATTTATTCAATGAAAATAATAAAAGGTGATTGTGAAACCAAAGCTCGTACCTACAGCTATAAGTCAAAGCTACAAGTTTTAAGGCTTGGAAGTTGTTTATCCTTAATGAACCAACTAGAATCACGGACTTTTAGCAAAAATTTAACTTATATTTAACATGGAAACGAGCATTTACAAAGTGTGCAAAAAAAATGATGGTGGGTGGGGGTGTGAGGGGGGGGAGGGTAAAAATTCCTTACTTCGAAAAAAAAATTCCTGAAATTCCAACATGGAATTACAAAAATTCCTGATTTTGGCCCTTATTGAGAGCACTGGATATGAAAGAAGTAGAACCTTGGATAGTAATTTGTGAAAATCTTAGGAATGAAACCGTGTTTTGACTTTAGAAATTCCTCTCAAGGGGGTTGAAATGAGCCCCTTGGGAGAAATTTCTAGGGATCAAATCAAGATATTTTCAGCTTTTGGGGGGTCAAAACCCTGGTTTAAGGGTCAAACACGAGCCCTGGTGTAGGCTGATTCCAACAGGAAGAAGTTGCAGGTCTCACACTTCATTGAAAAGAAAATCTAACATTAAGTAGATAAAGAAGGTCAGTGTGAAGGAAAGAAAATCCTTAAGCACCCCTGATTTTTAGTGTCATAAGTTTCAGTGTCAAAACCCTGGTTAAATTAGAGATCAACACTAACTAGTGTAAGGCAATCGGTTTCAAATCACAATTGATAATCGGTTTATATTCGGAAGAATAAATCAACTAATGATAAATTGTATTATTATCTCTTAGAAATTAACAATGCAAGTTTTGTTGAAGACTCTTCTGCAGATTTTTCTTTGATGAAAATTCTTAGTCAATTATCACTATCAAAAGCACAAACCAACTGATTATTGATTATAATCAAGTATTTGCCCATCACTTACACTTATTAGTTAACACAAGTCCTCAGGCATATGACCTGTGGCTTTTAGGAGGACTGGTAGTAGTAGAAGCTAATATTGCTGGTCCTTCAGGCCTGTAGTTATAGCCATATTATTTCCTAGACCTGTTAACATGTCAAACATGAGCTCTTGATGAATAAGATTTAACTTTGATCTTTTTCCAGGTTTTCACTATGGAATTTTCACTTGTGAGAGCTGCAAGGGATTTTTCAAAAGAACAGTTCAGAACAAGAAGTCATTTGTTTGTCATCGGGCGGGTGAATGTGAAATCACCCTAGAAAACAGGAAGAAATGTCCAGCCTGCAGATTTGCAAAATGTCTGGTGATGGGAATGAAACTAGATGGTAAGGTGTTAACTGTTCTCAGCTGAATCAAGAATATTCCTACTTTGCCAGGAGGTATAGACGAAGATCAGACTCATATGTGCAGACTCATCCTAGTCTAAACGAACTGACTTTCCTTGGTAAACCAAACAAGTTTAAAATTATTTTTTGTACATAAATACTCACAATAATAGCTTTCAGCAATTTGATTTTAATGCTGCATTATTCATCTATGCCAAGATTTTTATTTGAGCATGATTAGGGTCAAGGATTTCAAAATTAATTTGTGCATTTGTATTTCATCAGTATAATTGATGTTTGTAACGCATGTTAAGGTAGCAGGGATATATTTGGATCAATTTCATGATGGGCCATTCATGATGGGAATGAAACTAGATGGTAAGCAATCAATTCATGATGGGCCATTGAAATGGGCCAAAGGCCCATGTCCCATTCATTTACATGTAAAATCCAAGATTTTGATGGGCCAGCTGCAAAATTGATTGGCCATTAGGAAAAAATGGTTGGCCCAAGAATCATTAATACCTAGCCTACATTAAAATAAGCATCAGATTTGGATAGATTATATATGGGGCCCATCCAAAACTGTAATCAGATTTAGTCTAAAACAAATAGTTTGTCCTCAAAATCAGTACGGCCCATCCCAGTGTTTCAAGAACACTGCTTTGACATTATTTTTGGTAACCTAATTTTCTATTGTAGCAATTCGACAAGACAGATCAAGGGGTGGTCGGAGTAGCTACAGTGGATTATCTCCCTTGGAAGAACAAAAGAGAAAGCAGAGAGTCAGACAGATTCGGAAGCCACAGCCCTCATTTTCACCGTCAACAAGTGAAAGTCATTTAGCCTCAGCCCTGAGTTACGATAGTGCCGCTGTGCTTGGTAAACCTTTTGTCCCTGCAGTGTTAACTGACATTATGAACTTGGAGTCCCTTCTCTGTGACGATGACATTCCACAAAATATCAAAGCTGACGACTTTCTCTCAACCAACCCGAATGTGTTCCTCACTTTATTACAGCTATGTGAATTGAAACTGTATAAGATTGTTCGATGGGCAAGAAATTTACCATACTTTGCAAATATCTCGGTAAGTAATTTTGAGGTTGTGGTTAAAAGTGATGGACAAATTAATCGATTAAAATCGATAATCAGTTGGTTCGGGCTTCCGATTGTGATAATTGTCAAAGAAATTTCATAAACAATTAATAAGTTCCTTACAAATAAATGAAAATAAATTTCTTTGACATCAGCTTAAATAATGGCACAGCATGAAACAGTTCTAACTGCCTATATGTTTATAGGCAGTTACAACTGTATCACGCTGAGCAAAGAAGTTGGAAGAAAAATCTACAGAAAGAGTCTTGAGGGCAAGAGTTTTAACTAAACTTTCACATTCTATTCTTCAAAGGATGAAACTTGGAGTGCTGTATTAATTCAGCATGCCCACTGGGTTTTCATTTTGGGGGTACATGTACCCTTAAAGTTTAAAAATGAAGGTACAAAGAAAAATCTAAGGATACAGCGAACCCTTTCCTTTCAGAGTAAAGGGTACACCATATAAATCTAAAGAAAATTACTTTATATATTCAAAGTAAAACTGATTACAGCCGAAAAGATCTTAAACTGTCCTGCTGTAAAATGTACAGCCGAAAAGATCTTAAACTGTCCTGCTGTAAAATGTATCCAAACTGAGTTCAATAATGGAATAACTATTACTCAAAAAGTACTCTAAGTAAATGCACCTACTGCATAATTTGCTGTTAACAACCATTTTAGTTGCAATTGTAAGCCCCTCTAATTCTGGAAGGTTAATTAATTAAGTTTGAAGAAATTAGTTTCTTTAAATTAAACCAAAGTAGTTTTGAGTTAAAACATTAGATAAATATACAAATAACAGGAGTCAGTTGAATGACTGAAAAATCTTTTGTATTCTTTTGATGTCCACAGACATGAATAATTCGAGTTTCATGGCTGCCAATGCTAACGACTTCAGAATTACCTGTTGATTGATAAGCCACACAGCTTCTTCAATGGATAAAATAAATGACTGACCAAATATTGGTTGTATTTACAACTGATCAGGCTTGCAAACAAGATACTCTTGCATTCTAAACAATCACGTAATGGTCATAATCTTTCTACGCTAATTTATTATTCTTTACGTGCTTGCACGTCTGGCCTATAAATCTGTACGTGAATTGATGCATTTCTACGTGAATTACGTACTGTAGTATGTGAATGGGCACCCTGTAATTTCTAAGAAAACAGTTGTACAATCTATCATTAGTTTGTTTACTCTTCCAACTAAAAAACAATTATTGTTAGTGATTTGAAACTGATTGCCAAACGCTTGCGGTAAATAATTCTTTTCTTTGCAAATATCTTGCTAAATTACTAATCACTAAATATAGGGTGTGAAAATCACATGACCAACTTGTCGGGCACAGGCTTTTCCCTCCTGTAGACATGTACATTTTTTGAGACCACTTGTCAGTGAACAAGTAAATGCCAGGGCAAAATTTGTAATGGAATTTAGTACATCTAAGAGATTAATTAGTCTAATGTTTAAATGAAATGGTTGAACATATTGCTGTTATTAAAGAAAATGCTGGGTTTCAGAAATTTTCTTAATCAAAAACAGTTTTCGTTAAAAAATGATCTATTAAATTTTTTGCAGTCAAGCTCATTTTGATCCTGGCCAGGTGGAAAAACATTAACTTATCCAGGGACAAGTGGAGAAAATACATACATGTACAATGTATTTCTACACCTCTGAAATAGGCTATCGAAAGGCTGTGGCAAATATATGCCATAACATAATGAGGGGAGGGAAGAGATTGAGATAAGATGGAGGAATGTTTTCAAAATGAAATATTGTATTATTAATTTATTATTTAATCAAACTCTTATGTTGTGAATACTCAGTGAAATTGTCTCACCATTATAATTCCATTTAGTTCTAACAACATAGGATATGGAAAGGAAGTAAAGATTAAGATTTTGATCAATACGCCTAAAAAATTTAAAGCCTTTAAGTGTCAGACAGGGGCACTGAAACTTATAGAGGATAATTGTTTGTTTCAGTGTAAGATTTTATATCTTTTATATTTCATTGAGTGGACAACAAAAGCTATATTTTCACGAGTGGCAGAGCCACGAGTGAAAATATAGCTTTTGTTGTTCACTCAATGAAATATTAATCGATCTTACTCGAAAAACAAATGATTATTTTCTTTATTTTTTGCAAAATTGAGATAAATGTGAAATAACTAGGACATTTTTTCGTAAAGCGCGTCATTTTGCACATGATTGCTATGAAACGTTCATTGTGATGTCATTTATTTCGCCCCGCATAGATGACGTAAGATAGGGTGAAATGGACAAAAGCAGGGTATAAGTTTTTAGCTCCACTGGCTGAAAGCCACTGGGGCTATTGTCATGGCGTTGTGTCCGTCGAGCGTCCGTCCGTCCGTGCGTGCGTCCGTCCGGTCGTAAACTTTTCTTTAAAAATCTTCTCCTCAGAAACTACTGGTTGGATTTCAACCAAACTTCACAGGAATGATCCTTGGGTGACCCTCTTTCAAAGTTGTTCAAGAGATTTTGATCCAATGAAAAACATGGATTTGAGGGGCGTGTCTAATTTCCAAATATGGTAAAAAGTGAGTTTTCTCAGATTCTAATCAATGGATACCAATTAAATTTTACATGAATGATCCTTGGGTGACCCTTTATCAGTCTACAAAAAATCATTGTGATCGGATGGAAAATATGCATTTTATGGGCGGAGGTCATTTCTCTATATGTTATATAGTGGAAACTTTGAAAATCATTTTCTCAGAATCTGATGGATGGATATCAACCAAATTTCACTGGAATGATCCTTTGGTGACCCTTTATCAGTCTACAAAAAATCATTATGATCGGATGGAAAATATGCATTTTATGGGCGGAGGTCATTTCTCTATATGTTATATAGTGGAAACTTTGAAAATCATTTTCTAAGAATCTGATTTTTGGACAGGGTTTTAACGGACGCAGAAAACCTGCGTCTTGTACGCAGAATCATGGTAGCAGGACTCGCAAAAATCGTAGGCATGCGTCCCGGGGGACGCAATTTCAAAATCAAAATATGGATTGATGATAACATTTTTCTGAAAACTTTCAGTTGTAAAACTCGGTGATATTTACATCAAGTGATCCAACTGTCTTAACTCTAGGTCAAATTCCAATAAGATACAGTATTTATGCTTGCGTAACGTGCCGATCTTCATAACTTATCGATCGGACAATGCAAAGAAGGAAAAACGCCAAGTATACCGAATAGCTGGTGGAGTAACTCCTGTCCACATTGTTACCGCCGATTGTTTATTAAAGTAAACCCCTTTACTGTGTTGATTTTCAAATACCACAAATATTTTATTCACGACATATCAAGTCAAATATCTAAATGCAACTTTAAAAACGATCTTTTGTGCTGCCAATTCGATTTTTTGTAAATATTCTGATAAGTAAAAAATAACAGGAAGGTAACCACTTTTTACATTTTTCCACAGCCAATCAAATTGCGACAAACTGTTTACAGTGGATACGATGGTCTTTATAAATATCCCTGCCCTTTCTTTTACAAAATAATGTATAAGATAGCTTTCTGAAATTTTAAAGTTGATTAAAATAGACAATTATTTCTTTAACAAAGGTGATCATTTAATTGCTCCAGAGATTTGCCTTTTCGTTTATTTTTCACGGGCAAAATAAAATCTCGTGTAGTCGATATTCGCTTTGATGACGTGATTATAATTCTTCGTCTGCAGCAGAGAACAACAAAATGTCGCAGCAAAGCGACCTTCGTTCCTTTTTCAATAAAGGTTTTAAAAAACCTGTAGACCCAGAACAGAGCCCATCAACATCACTATCAGTATCTGATACTGGCGAGTCATCATCGGTACAAAAGAAATCACGCAAATTTTGCTCTGATTGGCTTGGGAAATACAAATGGCTGCGTTATGAAAATGAATTGATGTTCTGTGACGTGTGCATGTCAGCTAAAGATTCTGTAAACCCATTCACGGAGGGGTGTAATAACTTTCAAAACTCAACTTTGACCAGACACCAAGACTCAAAAGCACATGTCACTAGTCTGAAATTACTGAACATGAAAAGTAACTTTTCTAAAGCCTGTAGTAGTGCTACATCCCAGAAGGAGCTTGAAAACTCAGAAAAAATAAACAGTTATGCCATGCAACTTCGTACAGTATATGTTATGTGTAAAAGAGACTTGCCAGCAGACACATTCACTGACCTCATGCATCTACAAACACTTAATGGTCTCAAGTGTAATTATTTCAAGAGTCCACAGATTGTTTCTGAATATGAACAGATTATTGAAAAATCACTAGCAGATGGCCTGATACAGGATATAAATAATAGTGAATATGTTGGTATCATGCTGGATGAAACCTGTGACATCAGTGTCAATAAGAAACTAGCAATCTACATTAAATATTTGAAAAATGGTGAAGCATTTGTGGCCTTTCTTGGTAATGAGAAAATTACTGATAGTACTGCAGGTGGAATCGAAACAGCCTTAGTTAATTTCTTAAGTAGAAAGGGAATCACAGATGAAAATTTAGTGAAAGTACTTGGGCTAGGTACAGACGGTGCTGCTGTTATGACTGGCAGGTTGAATGGATTAGGTGCCCGTTTGAAAAGAAAAAATAAAAACCTAACTCAGGTTCATTGTGTAGCTCATAGGCTCAATTTAGCTGCTTCACAAGCTGGTAGAGGCATTGATTATTGTAAGAAATATCATGAAATGATCCATTGTCTTTATAGATTTTATGCTGACAGTTCAGTAAGGTATGACAGACTGAGAGAATTGCAGGAAATATTGCATGGAAGGGCTTCTCAAATGACTGAACCAACTTCAGTGCGTTGGCTTTCAGTAGAATCTGCTGTTAAATCAATTTATGCTAACTATGCACCAATATACCAATCTTTGGAAAGTGAAAAATCTTCTGGTAAGGCAGATGGCCTGCTAAGATTTCTTTCAAATGTGAAATTTCTTCTTTTCACTGCCTTATTGGTTGATGTTTTGGTGGTCATTGGAGTACTTAGTTTGACCTTTCAAAAAGATAGTGTAAATGTTTCCCACATTAGGCAGAATGTAAATTCTACTAAGGAAACACTTACATCAATGATCACAGGCTCTAACACAGTAACACAAGTGCTCAATGAACTTGGGGAAGTAGTTCAAGGCCAAAAAAGCAATTTCAAAGGCCTAGATGTTACTGATAGCCAACAACTTAGGAATGAATTCAGTAATTTGAGAAGAACTTACATTCAAAAACTTTTGGAAAACCTTACTTCAAGATTTCCTGAAGATGAGCTTCAAACTCTAGAATCATTGGATATTTTGATAAATCCTAAGAGGTATCCCGATGATAATGCTACTCTAGCCAATTATGGAGATGAGCAGCTTAATTCAATTGTTGAATTTTATTCTGATTATGTTGAAGCAGACAGGGCAAGAGCACATTTTCTTCTGTTCAAACATTTTGCTAAATCTCAAAAGGCCCTCCCTTTTGATAGATTTACCAAATTGCTTATAACAGAATTCCATGAAGAGTATCCAGATTTTGTTATCCTGGCCAAGATTGCTCTTATCATACCAGTATCTTCAGCTCCATGTGAAAGAGGTTTTTCAGTCCAAAATGCTATCAAAAATAAGGTAAGAAATCGCCTGAATCCAGAAAGATTGAACAGATTAATGTTTATTAAGCTTCAGGGTCCTAATGTAGAACAGTTTGATGTCATTCAGGCTGCAAGAACCTTTGCATATGGAGCTGAAGGAAGACTGTAGATATCACAGTATCTCCTGTATCATGTCTTTAAAGTTTGTTAGTTCAGTTTGTAAACATACACTTCATCATGTTTATGGTGGATAGGAAAATAAATACATGTTATACATGTAGTTTAATTGATAATACTCTAGTTGTACTTATTAATTTATTTTACCAGAGTGCTAATGAGGGACCCTCAAAACTTAACCAGGGACCCCCTAAATTTATCATGTTGAGTCCCAGGGACCCCCAAAAGTTAAGATGAAACTAAAACCCTGTTTGGATATCAACCAAATTTCACTGGAATGATCCTTGAGTGACCCTTTTTCATTGTACCAAAAATTATTTTGATTGGATGAAAAATAAGCATTTTATGGGTGGAGGTCATTTCTCTATATGTTATATAGTGGAAACTCTGAAAATCATTTTCTCAGAATGTAACTAATGGATATCAATCAAAAATTTTTGGTATGATCTTTGGGTGACCCATTATCATGCAGCCAAAAATCATTTTGATTTGATGAAAAATATGCTTTTAGGAGCGAAGGTCATTTCTCTATATGTTATATAGCTTTTTGTATAAACTTTGAAAATCATTTTCAACATCAGTAGAACCCCAAATATCTAAAAATCAAGTCAAAACATTTATTTGCTTTTAAAAGAATTTCAAGCCTGTGGAGCGACTCAAGCCATTCATGGCTTTCTAGTTGATAATTTCACTGCTTTTGCGATGAGATTATCAAGTGATAATCTACCGTTATTTCTTGATAAACCACCAAAAAGCATTAAAGAAAATTCAATATACAAACCTAAAGCTTTGATTTACTTGCAGACAGATGACCAGATACTTTTACTACAGAATTGTTGGTGTGAGTTACTGGCCCTTACCATGTGTTGGAAATCCATTCATCTTACAAATGAAATTGTGTTTTTCCACGGACAAACTATAGACTTGGAGAAAGCTAAGATGCTTACTTTAGGGGATATGTTTTTGTGTTTGTTGGCAGAGGTTGAGCAGTTAAAGAGACTTAAGTTAGACCAGTATGAGTTTGTGGCAATGAAAGTGATTATTTTGATTACACCAGGTAAGTTAAATAGCACTTCAGGCATAGGGGGTGAAAGGAATTTTTAGGTCTAGGCATTTTAATAGAAAACCTTAAGTAAAACTTGTAACTATAGACTTCACAAGGGACTACCAAAAAGGAGTCTGTGTAGGGAATAGTTTAATGGCTCGGCGCAAAACAGTCTTAACTGCCTATGAATAATGTTTAAGTACAGTTACAACCATTTTGCACTGACCTCAAGTTGCTTAAAATAATTTATTTTCTTCAAGACAAAGAATAATTTTTTGGCTCCACTGGACAAAAGCCACTTAGTAGTGCCTGTGACAAGACCTTTCTGTTTGTACCAACTTCAAGGTTGTCAGTCAAGGTCATTTTTTAAGGTCAATTTTATAGAAAATTTAAAACTTCTTCTAGGATCTGGTTTTGCTGTTGATTCCCATTTTGTATCAAACTACTTTTCCTGAAAAAATGACAGTAGCTGGGGCATTGGTGATTAACAAATACATTTGAGCCTGAGATTTCCAACAATTTCAAATACGCGCAAAGCAAAGACTATGAACAATCTGTGCATCCACACAGTCTGTCCCGAGTCTTAACTATGAGTTTAGTAGATAGATAAGGTCTCAATGTATATATAGACCATCAGGTAACTTTATTTTTACAGTATGTGGCTGTCTATGCTACCAAATGTTTTCACCTCACGAACATTTCAAATTGTTGGAAATGTCACACACAGGCTCATTTTGTTTTTTCCTTGATTTCAGATATCAAAGGTTTAAATGATTCAAAAAGTCTGGCCAATCAGCAGCAGAAGATAAGTGAAGCCCTGGAGCAGTATACAAGTAGTCATTATAGATCAACTCCCAGTAAATATGGAGAACTATTACTACGGTTACCTGAACTTTCCAGAATCAGTTTTATGTTGAAGGAACAATTATTGGGCTGGATGCCGCATGATAACACTTCCTGTGGATTACTGTATGAGCTGTTAAAGGGGGAAAATATGAAGGAATTGGTTTGACCAAGGTCGTGATTTGTGTAGAATTTCTAGTGTTGGTGCAAAGTATCATGGATTATTCCTACATTAAGGATGATTAAATGGTGCAAATTGTTTTCAATATATACACCACTTTGCATTATGCCCCTTGGTACAAAACGGTATAATTTGCATACAGTTTGCACCATTTTGTAATCCTGAAAGCGGAGGAGGGCCGAATATTATAAAACCTTTTTCGTAATCAAATGAAAATTTACTCAAACTTTTATTTTAGATTAAAGATGTAAAGGTAATACAATGTGAAAATAAATAAAATATGTTGGTAAATTTTTACTTATAATATTTAGAAAAAAAAACAGTAAGATTTGAGATAAAGCATCTAATCAAGTTTAAAGTAAGAGAAATTTTCGAAGTTGTTGAGTAAGGAAAAAATATTGTAATCTCTGGCCTGGTTCTAATCTAAACATTTTTAGTACAGACCTTGAAGTTTCTGACCCTGTGATTTCATCTTGGAGAAAATATTGTGGGCAAGGAAGAAATTGCAATTTCTCCTATTTCAAAATTATTTTCTACCCTAAAGGATGCTTTATTTCAAAACTGAATCTTTTTCACATTCAAGCAGGGGTCGACTAACTATTTTTCAATGAGGTCTCTGCTTATTACTATTAAGATTCCTACATTGACCCTTTATCAGTCTACCAAAAAATATTGTGATTGGATGAAAAATATGTCTTTAATGGGGGGAGGTCATTTCTATAAATGCTATATAGTGGAAACTTTGAAAATCATTTTCAACATCAGTAGAACCCAAAATATCTAAAAATCTAGTCAAAACTTTGATTTGCTATTACAAGAATTTCAAGTCTGTGGAGCAACTCAAGCCATTCATGGCTTTCTAGTCTTGTTTACGCTGTGGAGCCACAATTTTGGCCAAATCTTCATGAAACTTGGTCAAAATGTTGGCCAGGTCAGAAGGATGAACCCTATTGAAAATGGGAAAGATCCATGCCATATCAATCTGAGGGGCCTTAATGATAATTTTCTTGTTTACATTCTAGAGGCCACAAATTTGGTCCAATCTTCATGAAACTTGGTCAATATGTTGGCCCATTGAAAATCGGATGGATCCTTGCCATATCACAGGAAGAGTGGTCTTAATTATAATTTTCTAGAGACCAGCCATTTTTTTGCCCAAACTTCATGAAACTTGGTTTTAGGAAGAAATTATCTTCTTTATGACATCTGCCTATTTTATTGATATGATGTCCCAGGGGTCAAAGAGACTCA
Source organism: Fragum whitleyi (assembly GCA_948146395.1). Classification (NCBI taxonomy): domain Eukaryota; kingdom Metazoa; phylum Mollusca; class Bivalvia; order Cardiida; family Cardiidae; genus Fragum; species Fragum whitleyi. The sequence goes on from OX411543.1 coordinate 81,687,034, forward strand.
GGTGAGCAATCTAGGACCATCATGGTCCTCTTGTTATGATTTGAGTGTTGGTGAATAATCAAAACATCTTAACTATGGCGTGAATAAGCTGTAGTTTCAATGGTATGATCATTTTTAGCTCCACTGGCTGAAAGCCACTGGGGCTATTGTCATGGCGTTGTGTCCGTCGTGCGTCCGTCCGTCTGTGCGTCCGTGCGTGCGGTCGTAAACTTTTTCTTAAAAAATCTTCTCCTCAGAAACTACTGGATGGATTTCAACCAAACTTCACAGGAATGATCCTTGGGTGACCCTCTTTCAAAGTTGTTCAAGAAATTTTGATCCAATGAAAAACATGGATTTAATGGGCGTGGCTAATTTCCAAATATGGTAAAAAGTGACTTTTTTCAGGTTCTAATCGATGGATACCAATTAAATTTTACATCAATGATCCTTGGGTGACCCTTGATCAGTCTACAAAAAATTATTGTGATCAGATGAAAAATATGTATTTTATGGGCGGAGGTCATTTCTCTATATATTATATAGTGGAAACTTTGAAAATCATTTTCTCAGAATCTAACTTATAGATATCAACCAAATTTTACATGAAAGATCCTATGGTGACCCTTTATCAGTCTACCAACAATTTTTGTGATCGGATGAAAAAAATGCATTTTATGGGCGGAGGTCATTTCTCTATATGTTATATAGTGGAAACTTTGAAAATCATTTTCTCAGAATCTAACTGATAGATATCAACCAAATTTTACATGAATGATTCTTGGGTAACCCTTTATCAGTCTACTAAAGATCATTGTGATTGGAAGAAAAATATGTATTTTATAGGTGGAGGTCATTTCTCTATATGTTATATAGTGGAAACTTTGAAAATCATTTTCTCAGAATCTAACTGGTAGATATCAACCAAATTTTACATGAATGATTCTTGGGTGATCCTTTATGAGTCTACCAAAAATTATTGTGATCGGATGAAAAATATGTATTTTATGGACGGAGGTCATTTCTCTATATGTTATATAGTGGAAACTTTGAAAGTCATTTTCTCACTCAGAATGTAAATGATGGATATCAATCAAACTTCATAAGTATGATCATTGGATGATCTATTATCATGCAGCCAAAAATTATCGTGATTTGATGAAAAATATGTCTTTTATGGGCGGAGGTCATTTCTCTATATGTTATAATAGTGGAAACTTTGAAAATCATTTCAACATCAGTAGAACCCAAAATATCTAAAAATCTAGTCAAAACCTAGATTTGCTATTACAAGAAATTCAAGCCTGTGGAGCGACACAAGCCATTCATGGCTTTCTAGTTCAATAATATTTTCACCAGAGAATAATTTCTTTTACGCATTTGGGTAAATTGCGTAACAGGAGATTCACCCTTGCCTTTGAATACTTTAGGACTCTCATGATCACAGAACGCTTTTAGTGTGGAGCCCTGCTTTGTTGACTGTAACCTTTCCATTTGGACCAGTCTAAAACAGAAGGGGGTTAAAGAAACAAGTACAGTCAATCTTGCTTGAGCGACCACGTCTATTAAGCGACCATTTTTACTAAGCGACCACTTTAAAAATCCCCTTTTTAGCTCACCTGAGCACAAAGTGCTCAAGGTGAGCTATTGGGATCGTAGAATGTCCATCGTCCGTCGTCAGTCGTGCGACGTGCGTCGTCCACAATTTCTTTAAACATCTTCTCCTCCTAAACCAGTGGGCCAATCTTGATGAAACTTAGCAGGGATGTTCCTTGGGCCAAGCTCTACCAAAGTTGTTCAAATAATTGAAATCCACCCTTAACTTTCCCTTTACACTTAACAAAAAGGGTGAAAATATGAAAATCTTTAAAAATCTTCTTCTCTGAAACCAGAAGGCAGACAGCTTTCATATTTGGTATGTAGCATCATCTAGTGGACCTCTACCAAGTTAAAAATCTTCTTCTCTGAAACCAGATGGCAGACAGCTTTCATATTTGGTATGTAGCATCACCTAGTGGGCCTCTACCAAGTTTGTTCATATCAAGACCCTTGGGTCATATTTGGGCTTTGCCCGGGTGCATCCCTTTATCTCTTATTAGCACTAAGGGTAATAAAATGAAAATCTTCAAAAATCTTCTTCTATGAAACCAGAAGGCAGACAGCTTTCATTTTTAGCTCCACTGGCTGAAAGCCACTGGGGCTATTGTCATGGCGTTGTGTCCGTCGTGCATCCGTCCGTCCATGCGGTCGTAAACTTTTTCTTTAAAAATCTTCTCCTCAGAAACTACTGGATGAATTTCAACCAAACTTCACAGGAATGATCCTTGGGTGACCCTCTTTCAAAGTTGTTCAAGAAATTTTGATCCAATGAAAAACATGCATTTAATGGGCGTGGCTAATTTCCAAATATGGTAAAAATTGAGTTTTCTCAGAATGTAATGGATGGATATAAAGCAAATTTCACTGGAATGATCCTTGGGTGACCCTTTATCAGTCTACCAAAAATTATTGTGATCGAATGAAAAATATGCATTTTATGGGCAGAGGTCATTTCTCTATATGTTATATAGTGGAAACTTGAAAATCATTTTCTCAGAATGTAATGGATGGATATAAACAAAATTTCACTGGAATGCTCCTTGGGTGAACCTTTATCAGTCTACCAAAAATTATTGTGATCGGATGAAAAATATGCATTTTATGTGCGGAGGTCATTTCTCTATATGTTATATTGTGGAAACTTTGAAAATCATTTTCTCAGAATGTAATTGATGGGTATCAACCAAATTTCACTGGAATGATTGTTGAGTGAAGCTTTATCAGTCTGCCAAAAATTATTGTGATCAGATGAAAAATATGTATTTTATGGGCGGAGGTCATTTCTCTATATGTTATATAGTGGCATCATTTCAACATCAGTAGAACCCAAAATATCTTAAAATCTAGTCAAACCTTAGATTTGCTATTTCAAGAATTTCAAGCCTGTGGAGCGACTCAAGCCATTCATGGCTTTCTAGTTGGTATGTAGCATCATCTAGTGGACCTCTACTAAGTTTGTTCATATCAACACCCTAGGATCATATTTGGGCTCCACCCGGGCACAACCCTTTTTACATAGAATCAAAGAGCGAAAATCTTTTGAATTCTTCTTAAATCAAAACCAGAGGGCACACTGCTTTCATTTTTGGTATGTAGCATCATCTAGTGGGCCCCTACCAAGTTTTTTCATATCAAGACCCTTGGGTCATATTTGGGCTTTGCACGGGTGCATCCCTTTATCTCTTATTAGCACGAAGGGTAAAAAAATGAAAATCTTCAAAAATCTTCTTCTATGAAACTAGAAGGCAGACAGCTTTCATTTTTGGTATATAGCATCATCTAGTGGACCTCTACCAAGTTTGTTCATATCAACACCCTAGGATCATATTTGGGCTCCACTCGGGCACAACCCTTTTTACATAGAATCAAAGAGCAAAGTCTTGCTCTTCGCTGAAAACATTCCATGGTATTGATTTTAGGCAATTATCTTCTTTTTGACATCTGCCTATCCAATTAATGTGATGTCCCAGGGGTCAAAGAGACTCAGGTGAGCGATCTAGGACCATCTTGGTCCTCTTGTTGAATGGTTTCAGTGAGTGATTGGAATAAATGAATAGAAATCCTTTAAATTTTAGGAATCAATTACATGTTGAATTATCTTTTACTGTTTGTCCATATAATGGTCTGTTTATTTCTTAAATTAAAACTCCTACATTAATGCAAAGTTTTTCTTGAAACTTTTAAAGAATGTTTCTCATCATATTACCATCCATATTTAGATTACTTGAGCATCTAATTCCCTTAAGCGACCACTTTTATAAAGCGACAATCATAAAAGGTCCCTTCACTATGCAATATCTCTGAAAAATTTGACCTCCTTAGATGAAAAATAGTTTATTATTGAATCTTAAGATGTTGTAACCCATTAGAATCATCTTTCTGTGACTATTATAATGGATTCAAAATAACACAAATGAATCATGGCCTGGTTTGTGGGAGACTTTCTTAGAACATTCCTCATCATGCGTCAATTTGTATAAGTTGTGTTAGGCATTAGATTCTCCAATACAGAAAAATGGGACTGCATGGTATAATATTCCTGTGATGGCGTATATTTTACAAACAATATTTTCATTCTTGTTGAAATTTTCCATACTAGTATGAATTTTATGAAATCGAAAGTTAATTGTAAATACAAAACACTCTTTTTACCTCATTTTTCTATAACTAATCAACAAAAATCTTAGTTATTTACAATTTCTGTTATTTTTGTTTTGCGTGGTATTACAATCTTGTTTTTATTAGCTCCACTGGCTGAAAGCCACTGGGGCTATTGTCATGGCGTTGTGTCCGTCGTGCGTCCGTCCGTCCGTCCGTCCGTCCGTGCGTGCGTGCGTCCGGTCGTAAACTTTTCTTTAAAAATCTTCTCCTCAGAAACTACTGGATGGATTTCAACCAAACTTCACAGGAATGATCCTTGGGTGACCCTCTTTCAAAGTTGTTCAAGAAATTTTGATCCAATGAAAAACATGGATTTAATGGGCGTGGCTAATTTCCAAATATGGTAAAAAGTGACATTTCTCAGGGTGTAATTGATGGATACCAATTAAATTTTACATGAATGATCCTTTGGTGACCCTTTATCAGTCTACAAAAAATCATTGTGATCGGATGGAAAATATGCATTTTATGGGCGGAGGTCATTTCTCTATATTTTATATTGTGGAAACTTTGAAAATCATTTTCTCAGAATGTAAGCAATGGATATCAACCAAATTTCAATGGAATGATCCTTGAGTGACCCTTTATCAGTGTACCAAAAATTATTTTGATTGGATGAAAATTATGCATTTTATGGGCGGAGGTCATTTCTCTATATGGTATATAATGGAAACTTTTAAAATCATTTTCTCAGAATGTAACTGATGGATATCAACCAAATTCCATTGGAATGATCCTTGAATGACCCTTTATCAGTCCACCAAAAATTAAAGTGATTGGATGAAAAATATGTATTTTATGGGCGGAGGTCATTTCTCTATATTTTTTGCATGCCTTGGTACTTGATTAGATGATTCTGATAAACATTTGATGCTGCTAGTATTGTCAAGGTAGCTATAAAAAGTCAACTAATTGCAATGACCTTATTGGCAATGTAACTGTGCTGTGTGACAAACGTACGTTTTGGCAAAATCTCAGTTGAAGACAGCCTGGCAGGACATTCCCTTGCAGGGCTCTTGTTGAAAGATTGTGTTTAAAGCTCTGTTTTTAGAAAAAATAGAAATTTAAAGCTCTAACATTTCAATGATGGTGGTTGGTTCTTTTAAAAATATAATTTCATAGCTCAATAAATAAGCTTAGGAAAGCCTTGTGAAATGAAGAAATCGCTTAAACACTATTTTCTTCATTTATGACTTTTTTCCTAGGTTTATGAAGTGAAAAAATTTCTATTCTAAAAACAAATTATTCAGAATAGATGACTACTTAATAATTTGAAAATTAATCTGCATGATTGTGTAAAAAATCATGGTTATTAAATTCCTGAAAACTGGTTAATAATTTTGTAAATGTATTGTAGCGTGTACCTTTTGACTGATTTTTAAAGTCAGATGTTCTTCTTTGAGAATCTTAATTTTATACTCATATTTTGTCATTCCTTATCTGATATAAATTATAACAAATGAAATTATGACTTATAAAGTGTTTTGTTTCTTACTTTAAAGCCCCTACATCGGTAGATCCAAGGAATATTGTATAACTATTGTCCATCAGTCTGTTTAACTTAAGGAAAACCTTACCATTTCAATTGCTTCAAGCCTATTCCATTTAAAATTCTTTTGAATACTTGACATAATGATAGGTTTCATCTTAAAACATAATAATTTCAAGGGGTTAGTGTAATACTATTGTAATCGCTTATGTGTTGCCTTGACCTCTCAGATTGTGTTGATACCAAGGTAATGTGACAAGGTCAAAAATCATCGTCACATTTCTGCAAACCTCATCCAAAAAGTTCAATATTGCAACCTTTTGAGATACATTGCTTATACCAAGTATGATCATCACTCACATCTTCAGATAACAAGGTCATCTAACAAGATCAAGGTAATCTGTTAATCTCTCATAACTCTGTTCCCCCAGGTTCGGTGCTAAGGGGAGTCAGAGACTTGCTTTTCTGTTGGGACTCCTTCCATTTACAAATAAGGAGTCCAATGAACTCCAAGGGTCATATGAGAATAGTTTGAAAAACAAATGCATAGTGTCCTTTCTAACACTTGTCAAAACTGTAGATCTTTTCACTACCAAAGTTGATTAAAATATTTGCTCGTGTCCCGAAGTGTTTTGAGAAAAAAAATGTTCTTTGGAAGAACATTGAAGAAAAGAAGAAATTGCTTGTAACAAGCAATTTCTTCTTTTCCACAATGTTCTCCCATTATGAGAATTGGGAAATCTTACTTTGAGCTTGGAATCTTTGATTTCATGTGTTAGGAGTGCAAATGACTCATAAGCTCTGGAGTTAGTGTCAACCCCTGTTTCCATCATACTTTTGCTATGAAAGTTTGCACATGCTCTTTCGAACATTTGTAATAAGAGCCTCTAGTCAGAGATTCATCAATACCATATAAATTTAATAGCATTTCTTTAGATGTCAACATTTCCCTACAGCGGCTTTCAATCATTTTGACTATTTGTCTATCATAAATTGGTTAATATTCATATATCTATATGGGATAACAGCTGGAGGCTAAGAGAGGACATAGTGGTAGAACTGGTATGAGAAATACCTGGAATCCATTGTTAGGTGCTCCAGCCACCGTGATATGACTATAAGATTGTTAGAAATGGCGTAAAACCCCATTAAAACAAATAAAATCAGATGTCAAAATTTAAATACTCTGACTATATAAGTTTAGAAATATTGACTGTACCTACACAGGTAGATACAGTTGATATAAGCTATATTACCACTTCTATCAAGAAATCACTTTAATTACCCGACCATCATTAAAAGAACCTTCACAGGAAGCAATATCAACATTCTATAACAGAAAAGTGTTGATCATGCTACTAAATTGGGGCCCTGTTTTGATTGGCAAAAAATCTGTTTTCATGTCTGACTGATTTGGAGTCCTTCTGTAAGATTTGAATCAAATCCTTCTAATAGTTGTTGAGAAATTGGGAAGACAAGATATTTTCATCAATGGGCCACTACTCTGTCAAAAGGAGATAGACCATAAGCAAAAGACAGAATGCACACCTCAGTCTATACTTTTACATTTTGTATATCTGTAAAGTTTCAATCAAATCCATGCATTAGGTTTTGATTGACCACGATAAAGCTATAGACAAACCAACCAACTGACAAGCTGACTCCTTTATACCTCACAAAAATTGGGGGAGGGGGGGGGTATATGAGGAGAGGGGGTGTGGGCTAAGTGATTCAAACACGTATGCAGGTCTGGCCTTGTAAATTTCAGGAAATGAAGGATCTGTCATGAAACTTTCTCCGAGACTTCAAAGCTATAATTGAAAAGTTGTCAGCCATCCTTGACAAGCTTAATCTTTTTTCTATTTTAGACAAGTTAAGATAAGCTTGTCTTACAAAAATCGAGTAACAGATTCTTTTTCTGTCAAAAATAATATTTCAGTTTTTATTGAATAAACAAATTCTTGGAACACTCATATGACAGAAATACCACCATAATGAGCATGTGATGATTTAATCTAGAGAGTGATCTTACACGATCGCTCAGGCTGAAACAGTTGTAACTGCCTATATATTTATAGGCAGTTACAACTGATTTGCACTGAGCCAACAATCACTGATAGTTGTGAGTAATCAAGTGCACCACCTACGGGTGCCTACTGTTTGTTGGGTGCTGGGTATTGGATAAAAAAGGGGCATAATTTTCACAAAATGCATCTAGAATTATCCCCCTTTATAGTATTGGTTGCTCTTCTGATAGTAAACATCTGTGCCAAGATTCAAGTGAATGCCTATAGTAAAACCAAAGATTGTCAAAGTTTCCCCAGAAAGACAACCTTGAAAATACATGCACTAAAGCTATAGAAATATTGCGGGTTTTCCCTGAAGTCAGGGGAGCTAAAAATTGGTAGATATGCCACGATGTTGTGCCCCTGTGATTTTATATTTGAGAGAGGAATATTGAGGAAAAAAGAAGAAATAACTTGTAAGCAATTTCTCCCTTTTCTACAATATTTTTTTTTACCACATTGGATTTTTTGTTCTAAATTGTAAACTGCAATCTCTTTAAATTTGGTCTAGTCTTAAATTTCGAAAAAAAGGGCAAAGGGTTAAACTCTAAATAGAGATAGAAGACATGTTGATTTTCAAACCTTTTTATATAAAAACTTTCATCAATAATTAAGACAACATTCATTGTATTTACTTACAGATATTGGATACTCTTCTTAAAGTTAAATTTTATACCAATTCCAGCTCATAATTCTATGAATATTCTGCTTATTTTCAGTTGTATTTCTCTGTATAGTTAGATGAATATAACCTGATGTGCAACATTTAGGATTAGAACTCTCAAGAATTTTAAGATGTTTTATTGAGATAACTTGCACTGCAAGATATCTTTAATAGAATCTTAAAAGTCTTAAAGCTGCTCTTTCACGGTTTTTCATAGAAAAAAATTACAAAACTTGTTCTTGGTTTTCTTTCCGTGAATAATCTTTCATTTTTGCTTGTAATGATATGAAGTTTCCATCTGTCAAATAATTTGACCTCTATCTTTGATTGAATAAGACAAACATGTGGAATTCACATAAATACATAGTCACTTACAATAGTGTTGTGCTGACCCCTCGATTTGTTACAGAGGAGTTGTTAAAAGATATCAGAGTCAATAACTAAATACGTAAAATATTAATCGATCTTACTCGAAAAACAAACAATTATTCTATTTTTATATAGCAAAAATGAGACAAAATGTGAAATTTACTTTTTTAAAGCACATTTTGCATGTGATTGCTATGCAACGTTCATTGTGAAGTCACTTATTTCGCCCCAAATAGATGACATCAGATAGGATGAAATGCACGAAAGCATGATATAAGTTTTTGACAATTTCACTGCTTTTGCGGTGAGATTATCAAGTGATAATCTACCGTTATTTCTCAATAATCAACCTGAAAGCATTAAAGAAACAATATATTGTACAGTCATTTTGTACATTTTTGGGCATCAATGGCCACAGAAAAATGTCTGCTGAACACACAATTGGAACTAACTACACACATGTATTCAAATTTATGAGCAAAAATACTAGCCAAAGACTAAACATACTAGTGTCTAGTGACCCTTTGAGTAAACACTTCAGTTCTCTTTTTCTCTCACCTACATACTTGCTCAGTGCTTCTAAAACTTCTATGTACTTATTTGTTATACAATTCATCTAGGCAATAGGCTTATATTACTGAATGTGAAATACAACAGTAAATGTCAACATTCTTCCATGGAGGTGCCAAATCAAACAAGATGCCCCAATGTAGCTATTTTCTGTACAAGTTTGACCTTGATAATTGACCTTGTCAGGTGACCTTAACCCTTTCCTGTTTTACAAAATTTTAGATCTGTCCAAATTCAAAAGTTTTGCAGACGAAAATTTTAAGTGGATTTAATTTGAACAAGATGTATTTGTGAAACACAAATGCCCCCGACACAGCATTTTTTTTTCAAAGTTTGACCTTGACAGATGACCTTGACCTTGTCATATGACCTTGACTTTGGTATCAGCGGATGCAGATCATTGAGATCTATCATCATGCCAAATATTAGCTTTGTATCTTGAATAGGCTTGAAGATATTGGCAAGGTTAAGTTTTCGGGTTAAGTTTTTTCAAAGTTTGACCTTGACAGATGACCTTGACCTTGTCACATGACCTTGACTTTGGTACCAGTGGATGCGGATCATTGAGATCTATCATCATGCCAAATATTAGCTTTGTATCTTGAATAGGTTTGAAGATATTGGCAAGGTTAAGTTTTCGGACAGACGGACGGACAGACAGACGGACATGAGTAAAACAATATGCCCCCGATCTCTCGATACAGGGGCATAAAAACAACCATTCAGTAGGGTAGAAAATAGTGTGGAAAAAGAAGAAATTGCTTGTCAGAAGCATGCTTGTCAGAAGCAATTTCTTCTTTTTTCACAATGTCTTCTCAATTATAAAATCACAGGCACGTAAAAAGCAGGGATTAAACAGCAAAGGGTTAAAGCTGCTCTTTCATAGATTGGGAAAATGATTTTATTTTTGATTTATATTTTTAAAATTAATCAGAAATTATGACTTCATTGTGTAGAAAACTCTACAATAATAACATTCGATCTGGTAAGGCAAGGAAAAAAAAAAGACAGATATTCCTGAATTCAGCGGAATTCCATTATTCCATAAAAAAAGCAACTACAAACCCCTAAAATATTATTCTTAAATTTTGAACCAACTATTTATGCATGCAATTGTCCCATTCTATCACACATTGCCACATTAATCATTTGACTCCAATAAATAGGGCATATATGATAAGCAGTACACCTAAGTGGGTTGAGCTGCTGATGGCTCAGATGAAATGCTGAGGATGAACAGGTGTGAGAAACCATGGGTGGGTGCAACAGTCGCCACAATATCACTAAAATATTTTTGGAAGTGGCCATAGACCCCATAAAAACTAACCAAAATTATTACACAATGGTGTAAATCACATATATGAAAGAAGAAGCAATAAAATAAATCTTATTGGTAATAAATTTTATATGTCTGTCATGTGTTTTTCTGTGTACACAAACAGCTCCACCCATTTATCATACCCAACATCATCTTAAGCAGGAACGTTAATGCTTAAGGTAGCATATAAATCATATGCTAAATGACACTCTTCAGTTTCAGTGAAATTCTCCCAACATCAAAATCATTCGTAGTTCATTACCCAGAAAAAAATTTGAAACTATTTAACACCCAGAAAAGGGTAAAACTAAATTCATAATTGTGATTGTGGCTATAAGATAATTTCATTTCATGTTGATGAATCTATGATAAAAGGCTGATGGGGAAAGAGTCAAATGCAAAGCACAATTTCTTGGACCAGCCTCTGGTTTTAGCTTTTGCATATAACTCCTTCTCCATCAGACTTTATTCATTGGCACATCAACTTGAAAATAATTTCATAAATACAAACCTCAGGTGACAAGGAAAAAAAAGACAGATATTCCTGAATTCAGCAGAATTCCATTATTCCATAAAAAAGCAACTACAAACCCCTAAAACATTATTCTTAAATTTTGAACCAACTATTTATGCATGCAATTGTCCCATTTTATCAAAGGTCAAAGTATTTGTCAATTTGGAAATAGCGCCCTCCCTAATAGTAGCACCCCTACATTTTTTACATAGAAAACCCACTTCAAGTGCCTAAATTTTAGGAACTCTTTGAGACTTGTGCTCTAATTTCAGATAAATTTCCTCTAAACAATCATTTATATGATTGCCTCTAAACAATCATTTATATAATTGTTTAGAGGAAATTTACCGTAAATTAAAGGGAAATGGGCCTAAAAGATATCAACTTCAATGTTGTTGTTTTTTTTTAAATTAGAAAATGCTTACTAAATAAAGGTTCCAGGACCATATTATTTTTACCTCGGGAATGTTTATTAGGAGAAATACAGTGTATAAAAAGAAGGATTTTATCCAAAAAATATCTAAGATCAACATTCTTGATATGATACAGATGAAATATTAATATCTATGACTGGGATTTCTCTCTCTTGTTTACAGGGCTATCAAAGATGAAAATGACTAAAATAAAGCTCCAACCAGCTCATACAGGTCTCATTTGGAATCCATAAACATACTAACAGTACATATTCTCCTATACCGACTAGATATCCACAAACAATATCTATTATATGATGCCGTCCAAGGACCACTCGCGAAAGACTGACGACTATAGACCAAACTGTCACTATGGCAACCCATTTAAAGTCTGTGACAACTTGTAGAATGAAGAAGCAGAACAGCATTCCCGCTCTTGAAGCATGGCCTGATGGGAAGGAGTAGTTATCAACGGACACTGTAGCAAACATGTCCTCCTGATTATGGGCTGGCCGGGATCTACGGAATGTCAACTTCAGAGTGGCTATAACAATCAAGTCTAATATCAGACCTGCAAAAAAAGAAAAATAAAATTTGTAACCCATCACCCCAAAATGGAGGACCTGAGTTTGGAGAAATGATAATTTATCAATTGCACAGACTGTCAGTATTTAAGAAATTCAGTTGAGTCACAAAAAGGATTATGTATCTTAAATGTAACGACTTAGATTTGAGCTTTAACATCTACCTAATATAGCTTCTACTGTATATTAGAATCTTAGGATAGCTGCATTTAGAAATTGATCCCTTTTAGCATGATGACACAGATTTGTAATAATAAAAACTTTAAGAAGTAAAAATAAGAACTAATTAAAGCCCCCATCTATGTTCGTGCACATTTCCGAAACACAAGACAATGATCTTTAACGACTATGTACACAAAAACTCGACATTTATTCTAAAATAAGCTTGAATGTGTCATTCCAATATTGTGTAAAGAAAAATGATACTGACGCGATTATCCAAATATAGGCCTAACTTGATGAATATGCATGACCTGCAATATTTCAGACGCTGATTTAAATAGAGTGCATTACCACTCCTCCACAAAGCAAACATGGCACATTATGTTTCCCGAAAAAGCCACTGTTTGTTGATTGATTTGTATTTTTATGTACAAAGGTTGTTCAAAAATTATCCAGATTTTGCCTTGCAAAATTTTATTTTTGAAGCAATCATACTAAATTTGGTATCAATCGCTGTCGGAATTCAATATGGTTATGTAAAATTTATTTAGTTATCAAAGACGAAATGCCATGGTGATGAGTATCCATCGTAGCAGGTAAAATAATTCATATGTTTGGTCTTCTTTTGTAAATAATTTCTCTCTTATAACTGTTGAAAATAAGGAAAATTAGTTGAGTTGCTGGAATAAGTATAAACAAGCTAATTCGTTGAATTGATATCCCCCGCCGAACAAATTTTCATTGTCAATGAAGTTAATATCAAACTAAGGTACAGGTTATCTTTTATCTACATCAACCTATAGTTTTCAAGAAATAGCGCAGAAACAAATATCACAATGTATGTATATGGCTTAAACAGTCAGGGGGCAGTAACTCTAAATTCGGTGGTCGAACCGGGTAACCCTGACGATATGCACATGTCCTCTTTGTAGTGAAGCTGTGTTCCAAGTTTCATTAAAATCCAGTCTACAGTTTTCAAGAAATAGCGCAGAAAGGAATATCACTCTGTATGTATATGGCTTAAACAGTCAGGGGGCAGTAACTCTAAAATTCACAGTCGAACCAGGTAACCACGACGATATGCGCATGTCCTCATTGTAGTGAAGCTGTGTGCCAAGTTTCATTAAAATCCAGTCTACAGGTTTCAAGAAATAGCGTGGAAACGAATATCACTATGTATGTGTATGGCTTAAACAGTCAGTGGCAGTAACTCTTAATTTGACGGTCAAACCGGTTAACCCCGACGATATGCCCATGTCCTCATTGTTGTGAAGCTGTGTGCCAAGTTTCATTGAAATCGGGTCTATAGTTTTCAAGAAATAGCGCGGAAACGAATATCACTATGTATGTATATGGCTTAAACAGTCAGGGGCAGTAACTCTAAATTTGACCGTCGAACCAGGTAACCCCGACGATATGCGCATGTCCTCATTGTAGTGAAGCTGTGTGTTAAGTTTCATTGAAATCGGGTCTATAGTTTTCAAGAAATAGCGCGGAAACGAATATCACTATGTATGTATATGGCTTAAACAGTCATGGGCAGTAACTCTAAATTCGACCGTCGAACCGGATAACCCCGACGATATGCGCATGTCCTGATTGTAGTGAAGCTGTATGCCAAGTTTCATTGAAATCGGGTCTATAGTTTTCAAGAATGGCGCGGAAACCAATATCACTATGTATGTATATGGCTTAAACAGTCAGGGGCAGTAACTCTAATTTCAACCGTCGAACCGGGTAACCCCGACGATATGCACATGTCCTCGTTGTAGTGAAGCTGTGTGCCAAGTTTAATTGAAATCGGGTCTATAGTTTTCAAGAAATAGCGCGGAAACGAAAGTCGGACGGACGGACGGACGGACGGACATGGCAAAAACAATATCCCCCCCGAAAAATTTTTTCGGCGGGGGATAATTAGGCCTTGTCTTAATTTGAAGTAATTCGACAGCAGAATTTTTTTGATAAGGTTCATTTAACATGTGGCTTGGTAATGTTTTTGAATGTTCTAGACGTCAACTGAATGCTGGGAATTTGATTTTGCACCATTTGATTACACTTTTTAACAAACCATAAAAGCACAACTTAATTACAGGAACACTTAATTCATCATTCTTCCATGAAAAACGAGCCATGACAAGCTAAATTTCATAACACCTAATGTCTCAATTTTCAACAACGTTGCTAGCATCATGTACTGTGCGCCGCAACCTAATACCCACGTATTTCTGTTTGGGTGTCAAATGAATATACATCGTTCAACTTCTTCAGTTTTGGGGGAGTTTGGGCACATAAAGTCTCCCGTTAATATGAGTATACTCTTTTCTCCTAGTGATAAATCAATGATCATTAATTGACCTTGTCAGTATAAAATTTGAATAACCCTTGTAACTCATCTAATGATCTTTTATAAATGTGTAAAACAAACTTGCGTAAAAATTCTTTCACTATGCCTATTATCACACCTTGGAACAACCTGCCTGAGGAGCTGATCAGTGCTAAAAATGTAAATAGTTTTAAGAGTGTTTTAAATAAAGTTTGGAAGCATATTCCTATCAAATTTAATCCCGAGTGCTACGGACCAGAAGCAGGCATTCAGGATATCAACAGAGTAAGATGGATCGAAGAGGCGCCAGCCTAAAGATGATCTCAACGCAAAGGTAAAAGGCAAGGTAATAGGTATAAGACTAGATCAAGAATAATTGTTCGAAGAATTTTCACGAAATTGCAATTTTTTTTTTACTCTAAACACAGACAGGGGCTTTAATCCTTATCATGAGGAACCCAAAATATTTTTGCTTTGCTAGAAGGAATAGACAAAGATCAGTCTGCACATATGTGCAGTCTGATCTAAGTCCACACCACCTGATTTGGTTTTTAAACTAGTAGACTGCTTCATTCAGAAGCTTACAAAAGAGTGAATGAATTCTGATGGACAATATATTAAATTATTGCAATTCTGCAAAGGTTTTTATTTATCCAGCAAGACAAGGGTTAACAAGGAAGCTGCAAAAACACACCATAAAGCAGGTTGACTAACACCTCTACATGTCGAGACTGGTGAACTGACAGAAGCAATAAAGTAGTGCTGATCAACCATGGTATACCGTGACACGAGATCTCTAACAGTTTCATTGAAGGTCGAAACAAACTTAAACTAGAGTCTTTGTTTGCACACACTGCAAACCTGCAAGTCCATTTTTCGTCGAAATCCAACACTTTATCAATGAACCGATTCTGTTTTCGATCGTCTTTTTCATGTTTAGTGCCATTTTGGACTTTTTTGTCCATGCCTGCACTCGTTCTACGATTTGTAGCCATTTTACATATGTTTGATTTCGATTTATTCAATTCAGTTGTTTAAAGGTAAACAGAAATTATTCAATCGATAATCAGATAAAAACTATAACGGAAATAGGTGAATCCAAACAGAAAAGAGTTATGGGAAATGTTTCTATTTTTAGAAACCCAGAGCAAGGCAAATATAATTCATAGGATTAAAGGAAAATGAAAGTACAATAAGTATGAATAATGTGTGCGTACTAATTCTTTTCTGAACAAGGCCAGTTTTTGAGGCTAAATAGCTTTTCGAGATTGATAAGAGACAAACAGACAATTTATTATAATCAGATACATAAAAATTGGAAAGTTCATCTTGATTAAGGATCTTTTCTGAGAATTTCTTGGGAAATGTGAGTTCTTTCTATCTATCTTCCTTTGAGTCAAACCCCTGATTGGGGACTTAGACTTGCGCGTCACTGTCAAAGACGAAAAAAAGTAAAAAGTATAAAAGAAGAGGGAAAGTTAAAAGGTTAAAAAATAGGTTAACAAGAGGACCAAGATGGTCCTAGATCGCTCACCTGAGTCTCTATGACCCCTGGGACATCACATTAAATAGATAGGCAGATGTCAAAAAGAAGATAATTGCTTAAGATCAATACCATGGAACGTTTTCAGCGAAGAGCAAGACAGATATGCCTTTTTGCTCTTTGATTCTATGTAAAAAGGGATGCACCGGGGTGGACCCCAAAGTGACCCCAGGGTCTTGGTATGAACAAACTTGGAAGAGGTCCATAAGATGATGCTACATTCTAAATATGAAAGCTGTCTGCCTTCTGGTTTCAGAGAAGAAGAGTTTTGAAGGTTTTCACATTTTCACCCATCGTGCTCAAATGAGCTGAAAGGGATACGCCCGGGTGGAGCCCCAATATGACCCAAGGGTCTTGATATGAACAAACTTGGTAGGGGCCCACAAGATGATGCTGAATACCAAAAATGAAAGCAGTGTGCCCTCTGGTTTCGATTAAAGAAGACTTTTAAAGATTTTCGCTCTTTGATTCTATGTAAAAAGGGTTGGGCCCGGGCAAAGCCCAAACATGACCCCAGGGTCTTGATATGAACAAACTTGGTAGAGGTCCCCTAGATGATGCTACATACCAAATATGAAAGCTGTCTGCCTTCTGGTTTCAGAGAAGAAGATTTTTAAAGATTTTCATTTTTTTACCCTTCGTGCTCATAAGAGATAAAGGGATGCAACCGTGCAAAGCCCAAATATGACCCAAGGGTCTTGTTATGAACAAACTTGGTAGAGGCCCACTAGGTGATGCTACACACCAAATATGGTTACAGAGAAGAAGATTTTTAAAGATTTTCGCTCTTTAATTCTATGTAAAAAGGGTTGGGCCCGGGCAAAGCCCAAACATGACCCCAGGGTCTTGATATGAACAAACTTGGTAGAGGTCCCCTAGATGATGCTACATACCAAATATGAAAGCTGTCTGCCTTCTGGTTTCAGAGAAGAAGATTTTTAAAGATTTTCATATTTTCACCCTTTTTGTTAAGGGTAAAGGGAAAGTTAAGGGTGGTTTCATTTATTTGAACAACTTTGGTAGAGCTTGACCCAAGGAACATCCCTGCCAAGTTTCATCAAGATTGGCCCACTGGTTTAGGAGGAGAAGATGTTTAAAGAAATTGTGGACGACGGACGACGCACGACTGATGACGGACATTCTACGATCCCAATAGCTCACCTTGAGCACTTCGTGCTCAGGTGAGCTAAAAACAAAGCTGGTTGGGATTAAGGGGAGATGTGTCCTATCCGGCTTACAGCCTGACTGAACTCATCATGGGACAGGGTCACTACTTCGGATGGTAACGCATTCCAGTGGACAATAGTTGTGGGATAGAAAGAAAATTTGTGGTAATCAGTCTTAGTTTGGAGCTGCTGGAGTGCTAGAGAGTGAGAGTTTCTGAGAGGTCTTGTGGGTGGAACAATGTAATTTGGGAGTGGGATTGCTACTCTCTCATTTAAGATGTTGTGAAACATAGTCAGTAGCTGATCGATCCGTCACAAGTCTAATCGTCTCCAATCAAGGGTATGCAACATATCCATGACACTGGAAGTGCGGCCATAGTCCCGCATGGCCCAGCGAGCTGCCCTGCGCTGCACAGCTTCTAACTGATCAATCAGTACTCCTGAATGTGGAGCCCATACTGCAGAGCAGTACTCAAGCTGGGGCCTTACAAGTGTCCTGTAAGCGGTAGATTTCAGGGCCTGCGAGTGTACTTTGATATTTCATCCGAGGAAGGCCAGGGTTTGGTTTGCTTTGCGGGTGATGTTTTCTATGTGTTTATTCCATGTTAAGTCATTTGATAGTGTGACACCAAGGTATTTTGCTGATTGGACTGTTTCCAGAATTGTGCCATGCAGTATGTATTGAGTTGGTATGGGTATCTTTCTTTTTGTGATCTGCATGACTTGGCATTTGCTTGGGTTGAATGACATGTCCCAGTCTGATTCCCATTTTTCCAGTTTATTTAGATCTTGTTGGAGGAGACTAGAATGAGATGCAATTGTCAGTGATAGGTAGATAGCAGTGTCATCAGCGAAAAGGCGTACTTTGGAGGATTTGACATATTCAGGGAGGTCATTTATATAGATAAGAAATAACAAGGGACCTAAGACCGAGCCCTGGGGGACACCTGATGGGACTGGTATAGTGCTGGACATGGAACCATTGACCAAAACCGACTGTGACCTATTATCTAAGAAATCTTTAATCCATGCCAGCGTGTGGCCTCTAATACCATAGTAATGCAATTTAGATAAGAGTTTTTCGTGGTTGACCATATGAAACGCTTTTGAAAAATCTAGGAGTATTAGGTCAACTTGACTTTTAAGATTTATAAACTGGAGAATGTTATCCACTAAACATAAGAGCTGGGTCATACAGGATCTTTTTTCTCGGAATCCGTGTTGTAATTCGTAGAAGAGATTATGCCTTGTAAAGTGTTTTGTTATGCTGGAAGCTATGATGTGCTCAAGTTGTTTACACAGTATGCAGGTAAGCGAAATAGGAGTTCCTGAAAATTAGGAAATCCTGTGTATAGGACCTGAATTCACTTTTAGCCAATACACCTGATACATGTACTAGAATTCCCCGTGAAAAGATATTCTAAAGAGAAGATCTTTGTAAAAAGTTTTGAAGTTGATCTGATTTCAGAAATGACAGTGTTAAAACAAACCACAAAGCCTAAAGACAAACTTCCCTGGATATCGAAAGAGATCAAATCTATCAATAGAAAAAGAGACAGGGCATACAAAAAGAAGAAAAAGTCAAACAACATCGAGGACATAAAAATCTTCAAAAAACTTAAACGAGAAGTCCAAAAACAAACTAGAAGGGCATACTGGGAGTACATAAACGGCATATTGACCATAGAGGAAACACCAGAACAAGAGAATACAGCCATCCACAAAATAAGCAAAATATTTTGGACCTACATTAAACACAAAAGAACAGATAAATGCGGAATTATGACCCTCAAAAGAAATGGAGCTTTAGAAACTGACCTCAAAACAAAAGCAAACATCCTAAATGACCAATTTAAATCTGTACTTTCAAACTCGGCAAGTATTACAAAAAAGGAATTCAACAAAGATTACATCTCCAGTAGAAAAATCCACCCAGGAGCAAAAGAAATCAATATTACAGTAGAAAAACTCTTAAGAAACCTTAATGTACACAAAGCCTGTGGACCTGACAATATAAAACCTATAATCCTCAAGGAACTAGCCAGTACCCTAGCCCCAATAACTAGAAAGCCATGAATGGCTTGAGTCGCTCCACAGGCTTGAAATTCTTGAAATCAAAGTTTTGACTAGATTTTTTTAGATATTTTGGGTTCTATTTATGTTTAAATGAATTTCAAAGTTTCCACTATTATAACAAATAGAGAATTGACCTCCACCAATAAAAGACATAATTTTCATCCGATCACAATAATTTTTGGCTGCATGATAATGGATCACCCAAGGATCATACTAATGAAGTTTGATTGATATCCATCGATTACATTCTAAGAAAATGATTTTCAAAGTGTTTTCACTATATAACATAGAAAGAAATGACCTCCGCCCATAAAATACATTTTTTTCCTTTGAGCACAAAAATTTTAAATAGACTGATAAAGAATCACTCAAGGATCATTCCTGTGAAATTTGGTTGATATCCATCACTTACATTCTGAGAAAATGATTTTCAAAGTTTCCACTATATAACAAATAGAGAAATGACCTCCGCTCATAAAATACACATTTTTCATTCGATCACAATGATTTTTGGTAGACTGATAAAGGGTCACCCAAGGATCATTCATGTAAAATGTGGTTGATATCTATCAGTTAGTTTTTGAGAAAATGATTTTCAAAGTTTCCACTATATAATATATGGAGAAATGACCTCCGCCCATAAAATACATATTTTTCATTTGATCACTTTAATTTTTGGTAGACTGATAAAGGGTCATCCAAGGATCAATCATGTAAAATTTGGTTGATATCTATCAGTTAGTTTCTGAGAAAATGAATTTCAAAGTTTCCACTATATAACATATAGAGAAATGACCTCCGCCCATAAAATGCATATTTTTCATCTGATCAAAATAATTTTTGGTAGAATGATAAAGGGTTGTGCTCGGTTCGTTACAATTGGTGGCAGCGTTGGGATGATGACAACTGCCAGACCGGAGTTGCCTTACCCACGGGTCTCCCAGGCCAAGACTCGGGACGAGTCTTCTCGGAGGGGAGAGTAATGTAACGGTTTAAAGGGAGGTAACTTGCATTGGATATGCAAATGAGATAGACCTGCCCTAAGATATCTGGCTATTTGTAGCCTATATAGACAGAGTCGACCCATTTAGGGTTGAGGATCCTTTTCTCTGAATGGATTACGTCTGTCTATGCGCTCGGTTCGTTATAATTGTAAAATGTAAAATGTAAAATTTTATTGGTATCCATCAATTAGAACCTGAGAAAAGTCACTTTTTACCATATTTGGAAATTAGCCACGCCCATTAAATCCATGTTTTTCATTGAATCAAAATTTCTTGAACAACTTTGAAAGAGGGTCACCCAAGGATCATTCCTGTGAAGTTTGGTTGAAATCCATCCAGTAGTTTCTGAGGAGAAGATTTTTAAAGAAAAAGTTTACGACCAGACGCACGGACGGACGGACACACGACGGACACAACGCCATGACAATAGCCCCAGTGGCTTTCAGCCAGTGGAGCTAATAACAACAATTTTTAAAAGTCCTTAGATTCGGGGAATATCCCAGACGATTGGGGAAAGCAAGAATCACTCCAGCTTACAAAAAAGGACAGAAGTACCGAGCCTCAAATTATAGACCAAGCTCACTAACCTGCATCTGTTGCAAACTCATGGAATACATCATTACCAGCCACATCATGACACATGCTGAAACTAATAACCTCCTATACCCTCTCCAACATGGATTTAGAAGCAAAAGATCTTGTGAGACACAACTCATACAATGCTTGAATACTTAACCAAAAATATGGACTCCAGTAAACAGACAGATCTTCTGATTCTTGACTTTTCAAAAGCCTTCGATAAAGTTTCCCATAATCTACTCATCCACAAACTAGACTTCTATGGGATCAGAAGAAGAACTCTGAAGCGGATTGAGGCATTTCTTTCAAACCACACACAGGTTGTAATGGTGGATGGTGAAGAATCTGACCAAGGCAATGTAGACTCAGGTGTACCCCAAGGGTTAGTACTAGGCCCAAGCCTTTTCCTGTTCTACATTAATGACCTACCGGAAGACTCAAATTCCACTGTACGCCTGTTTGTGGATGGCACAATCGACTATCTTACAGTAACATCCAAAAAAGACTGCCAGACACTACAAGAGGATCTTAACAAATTAGCTATCTGGGAAAAGAAATGGCGTAGGGAATTCCATCCAGATAAATGCACAGTACTCTCAGTGACAAACAAAAAGGAGCCTTTTCAATTTGACTATTCCTTGCATGGACAAAAACTCTTACACGAAACAAGTACAAAATATCTGGGATGTACTATATCAAGTGACCTGAACTGGGGGAAGCATATAAACAACATATGCACCAAGGCTAACCAAAACCTTGGCTTCCTCCATAGAAATCTAAATGTCTCCTCAAAATTGATTAGGACAAAGCCTACAGGTCATTGGTAAGACCCCAACCAGAATATTCCTGTACATTCTGGGACCCTTACAAACAGAATTTATTCTAGCCCAGAGCAAGACCGATATGCCTTTTCGCTCTTTGATTCTATGTAACAAGAGCTGTCACTGTAAGATGACAATGCCCCCGACACCGCTTTGATTTTAAATTATGGCCAATCTATGTTGAAGGTCAAGGTCATCCAGGGGTCAAGGTCACCAAAGTATGTGCCTACAGAAAGGTAATGTACCAAGGAATGTTGTGGTAAAGTATGATGCGAATATGTTAAGTAATAAGGAAGTTATGGCCAATGTTAAAGTTTTTGGACGGAATGACGGACGGACGGACAGACGGACGGACGGACAAGTCAAATTTATGATGCCTCCCTATCGGGGGCATAAAAAGGGTTGCCCCCAATTGGAGCCCAAATATATCCCCAGGGTCTTGATATGAACAAACTTGGTAGAGGTCCATAAGATGATGCTACATACCAAATATGCAAGCTGTCTGCCTTCTTCTTTCAGAGAAGAAGATTTTTGAAGATTTTGAAGAGGCTGATATCATGGATACAGAAGTATGTGCAAAGTTTCCAATCAAAAGCTTTAGTAGAAACAGAGATTCTAAACACTTGCACGTAAAAACTTAACCAAAGCATTAAGCCGACGCTAACACCAAGGCTGACACCTACACCCGGGTGACCGGAATAGCCCCCCCCCCATTGTACAAAGGGGTATAATTTGCAATTGATTTGTCATTCTAAATGCAGGGCTGATTGATTACAAAGCCAACTCAAATAATGCTGTTTTAATCTCTCTAGAAAAGCTTTGGAAAACATTGCAGATAATGAAGAATATGCTTGTAATAGTTTTTCCACTAATGTTTATTTACCTCGAGATAAAAAGAATTTTAAAATCTAATCAACTTAAAATTGTAGAATACTAAATTCTAAATCCTTGAATTTTGAACAGTTTGACATTTTGCCGTATGGTGATGTTTTAACACATAGCCATATTACATTATTTTATTTTTTTTATTAATAGGGTGTTTAATATGGCATTCAACAGTATTGTAGATAACCTCACAGCTGGAACACTTACCCCTGATTTCTTGATGTTTCTCACTTCAGTACAACCACAACAAATTATCAGAGCTACCAGCTACTCAAAAACACTAATGCAAATCATCTGCATGACACAATGACTTTTGTCAATTGTTAAATGAAAGTTGGCTAAGCTAATGATTTAACTCAAGACCCCTGGCAGGTTTTTTTTAGATATGCAGGTTTTGCGAGTCCGAGACTACCAGATAAGTAGCCAGGACCCTGTAATCATATGGAGGCTCTGGGGATCAACTCAAGAATAGAATTGAAGAATGTTTTAAACAGTCTTCAATTCTTTCCTGAAGTTGATCATAAGTATCCAACTTTTTCTTAACCTTTAATAAACAGAGACTAGCTTTAAAGGCACAGAAAAACTAGACCATTTCTCTAAAAGAGTCCTTATCTATAGCAAGGACACCCAAACTGAATGAAAGGACCCCTACAATCCCAATGGTTGAGTCCTTCAGACCCCATTTTCTTGATGTCAGACTAAAACCCTGCCCTGGATTGAGAGCCAAATGGGTAACTTAGGGTTTTAAGGGATGCAGGTTTTGCGAGTCTGAGACCCTCAAATAAGTAGCCAGGACCCTCAAAATTATCTGATGTGAGTCCTAAGGACCCAATGAGGATCAGCTTCAGAAAAGAATTGAAGACTGTATAAACCATAAATAGTCAATATATATGCAATACCAAATTCTTAACCTTACCCAGGAAATAGCTCCAAATTGATATAAAAAAGTTAAGTGCTTAAGGTTCATGTAAAGTGTTTGAGACCCAATTTTAAGGGCATTCATTTGCCAAGAAAAAGCAGTATGTCCAGGAATATTATATATCAAAATGAAGCTATTTATGAGCACAAGCAGTTGAAAAACATAAGACTGTTATAACTATAGCGGTATAGTCAAAACATTGTGGAAAAGGGTCATTTTGTATAGAACAAGCAACTGCATGACTGTTGGATAAAATTGGCTCATATTTTAACAAAGTCTAGCCTAAAGTACCATCCAGGTAGTGCTACAACCATTGGTATAAAACTCAGCCCCAAAACGTAGTTATGCAAGCAATTTATTTTGACTTATTTTATAAACACATATGTCATATATGTCATTCTAATTTTGTAAACGTGTAGATCTTTTTAGGGTATGGTGTGTTATCACAACATAAATAGACATTTATTGTTTATATACCTGTAAGGTTGTTTAGCAATATATCAATTTCTATTTCACAGAATGATAAATATATAGTAATATTGTAGATCATTGAATTGAAAAAACTATAATTTGAAATAAATCGCAGAAAATATTTCACAATATTATGGTGTGATGTTGCACCATACCTTACATCTATTTTGAAAACAGACCAAACCGGTTTGACATGTATGTTGACAAAATAAATGGAAATTGATTGTTTCAAAATAGCCTTTTTAGACTGAGTTTTATATCTAAGGTTGTAGCACTACCTGGATGGTACTTCAGACTGTACTTTGTTAAAATACGGGGCAATTTTATGCAACCGTCAAGCAGTTGCTTGTTCTGTACAAAATGACCCTTTTCCACAATGTTTTGGCTATACCGCTTTAGCTATGGCGGTCTTATGTTGCCTAACTGCTTGTGCTCATGAATAGCTTCATTTTGATATATAATATACCTGGACATACTGCTTTTTCTTGGCTAATGAAGTGCCCTTAATATTGGGTCTCAAACTCCTTACATGAAACTTAAAAGAATTAGTCTATATCTTAAATAGGGACTCCCAAACTTTAAAGAAGGATCCTTAACTCTTGTCATGCTGAACCCAGAATATTCCTGCTTTGACAGGAGGTATAGACAAAGATCAGCCTGCACATATGTGCAGTCTGATCTTAGTTCATACCACCTGAATTTCATCTTTAAACTAGAAAGGTGTAAAACAATGCATTTCCGAAATCAATGTTCACTCACATATGGTAACTTTCAGTGATTCTAGCACTTTGATTTTACATTTATTTTGCAAAGATTTTTATTCAGCAGGACAAGGGTTAAGATCCATATTATCGGGTTCTCTGGACCCTGTTTTGTTGAAGTCAGACTAAAGTCAAGCTAAAACCCTGGGTAGCTGACTGAGCTTACAGGGCTTGGTCAAACAATTTTATACAGATACACATGGTTACCTTCATGTTGCACTTTCTTCCTTCACAACAAAACCTTTCCGTTTAGGAAAGTGTGTAGCAAATGCCGTTGTCCAAGACTTTGTTGACATGTATGTCATCAGTATATCAAACACTGTAAGATAAGACAAACATTTACATGTATTAAACATATTGATGCTTTTTCTAATTACATTTCAAGCATTTTCCCATTTTTCAAAATTTCAGACTAATCCAAATTGAAAGTGGATCAGGGTTTAAATGAAAAAAGGGCGTAATTTGAATGGAAAAAATACTAAGTGGTAGAAAAAATGTGGTAAAAGGAGAACTAATGGTTGCAACCAATTTCTTCCCTTTCCACAATATTTTCGCATATTCCTGGGGTTAAATCATAACAAAATTGGCAAAAAATTACAAGATGCCCAAGATGGCCTGAGAGGCTCTACTGACTATCCAGTTTTTCCTCAATTTAATCTTATATTTCAGGAATTTTAACCCTTGTCATGCTGAATAAAAAACCTTGGCAAAATTATATATAAATCAAAGTGCTGAAAGCTCTAAATTTCCTAATTGTGAGTCAGCATTTGATTTTGAAAATATGATTTCTGAAACATTTCTGGTGTATAGAAGAAAATCAGGCTGTATGAACTAAGATCAGACTGCACATATGTGCAGGTAGATGTTTGTCCATACCTCCTGCCAAAGCAGGTATATTCCGGGATCAGCATGACAAGGGTAAATGCTTTAAAATGAATGCATAAGGTGAAAACAAGAGCACCGCAAGTGGATTATCATTTCTTAGGCAAAGGCAAATATATGAACTTGGTACCTACAGAAAGGTCTTGTCCCAAAGAATGATCATGTGAAATGTGAAGGCTCTTTGACTTCCGATTCAAAAGTTAAGAAGGTTTTTTTTTTTCAAACAAATTTGACCTTGAAAAATGACCTTGACCTTGAGTGATGACCTTGAACTTGGTACCTAAAGAAAGGTCTTGTCCCAAGCAATGATCATGTGAAATATGAAGGCTCTATGACTTCCCATTCAAAAGTTATGACCAAGGTTAAATGTTTCAAAGAAAATTGACCTTGAAAAATGACCTTGACTAGGTACCAACAAAAAGGTCTTGTCCCAAGCAATGATCGTGTGAAATTTGAAGGCTATATCACTAACCATTCAAAAGTTATGACCAAGGTTAAAGTTTGTAACGTCAACGCCAATGCCTACGCAAACGACAACGCGAACGATGACAAGGTGATCATAATACCTTGGTTTTTTTTCAAAAACAGCTAATAACCAAGCTGACTTTGACACCTTCTATTTGTTTTAAGCAATTATCCTTTAAGCTCCTATTCCTGTGTTTTTATTTAATTTTCATACAAAAATTCCCTTATAACTATAGAACCATCCTATGAAAATTCAAGAAATTATATGATATATTTTAAACTTATGGAAAAAAAATTGCAATGCAATAAAATAAAGAATTTTGATTGGTTTAGTCACATCACATGGGGAAATCCCCCCCCCCCCCCAACCTGCAAGTCCAGTGTTGTAGGAGCTGGAATAACACTCTCTTCCCTTCAACAACCAAATGCTGCCATTCAAACTATCAGAAATCAAGATGTTTCAAAAGTTTTTTTTCATTTCAAGCATGCAGTTCTGATTCAGAGCTTAGTTTTACAGTGAGTCGACACATGGCCATCAAGCAACCCTCTCAACTAAGCTTTAACGTGGCTTTAACATAACAACCTATGGGTGTTATTTGCCATGTGCTAAGGCAACTGCACTTTATACTCAAATAAGCGCAGTGAAACAGACACTCATCCCTATGATAATTTTTGTTCAAAATTATCCGTAATTGCAGCTAAGTACCAAACAGACATTGTCCTTCATTTGCAAACATAACCTCCACCCAACATGAACATGAATGGAACATCTACAAATACAAATAATCGATAAAAGATTGCAAAGTTATTCTGAAAACAAATGAATCATTAGTGATGGTCTAGTCAAATTGCACAGGGCTATTCTAACTCACAAACTATAATATGTAAACTTCTTGAATATGAGTACAAAAGACTTAAGAAAATTATATTATCTTTTTCACATTTCTACTAAATTTAATCAAGGTTTTAATCTAGCATTGTCATGGATAAAAGTTGTTTGAACATCTAAAAATTGATCTAAGTTAATACTTATATAAATATATGTATAAAACCAAGTGCTTGAATAATGAAATAAGATCATGTGCTAAGATAATGATTTTGTCAAGCGCATAATAGCTGTATTTCAATTTTTGACCTATTGATCTGTAACCTTGACCTTACAATTTTTATAATCTAAACAAGCTTCCTTGCAATGTTTGATCTTGAGCTGTGACATTAACCTTAGAGCTTTTTTTTGTTATTTCTAAACGCAAATTGATAACATGGTAGAGAAAAAGTGTGTCAAGTTTCTTTAAATCCATCTATATATGTAAGTGAGATGCTTCAGACAAGATCAGTATACACATTTTACCATGAGCTGTGACTTTAACCTTGGAGTTATCTGAAAAATTTGTTTCCCTCTACTCATGATGGGCATCAATTCTCTGCGCCATAAATCATATTGAAATCCATCCCAACATATATCTGTTAACGTTTCATCATAATGCTAAAACGTCTCAATCTTTTCCCCTTTTTTGTTTCAATTTAGGTGCTTTGTTAGAGAAGTATTACAAACATGGAGTGAAATAAAGTGTTATTTAACAAGATTGAAAATTAAACTGAAATCATTGGATTCATACCCTGCAGAACCAGTCTATAATTTGACCCAGCTGTTGCCTCGTCAAATATAGACTTGTTCTGAAGGGTACTCATCCAATAGAATTTAGTTTCATACTCGATCATGTTAAATTACCTCTTTATATTAGAAATCAAGCTTAGTATATTTGTTATTCCATAAATATAGAAGGGTTCGACACTAAGGGGAGTCCGGGAGTCCCAGACTCCTTATTTACCAGTTAAGATTCCTTCCATTTGCAAGTTAGGAGTTTGATGGACTCCAAGGGTCACATGAGGATATTTTGAAAAACAAATGCACAAGGTAGATTCCTTTTCAACCCAGCCAGTGCAATAGATCTTTTCACTAAAAAAGTTGTTGAAGAAAACATTTTCTTACATCCCATAGTATTTTGAAAGAAAATCCTCTTTGGAAGAACATTGTGGAAAAAAAGAAATTGCTTATAACAAGCAATTTCTTCTTTACCCCAATGTTCTCACATTATGGAAATTCAGACTCCTTACTTTGAGCTTAACACTCCTTGATTTCATGTGCTAGGAGTCCAATGGACTCCTTATTCTCATGAGTAAGTGTCGATCCCTGTATAGTACTTATAGCGAATATCAAACCTTCTCTTATTCTGAAAATTAGATAGGATTGGTTAACCCATTACCAGACAAATAAATTTATAACATGCTGAAATTGGAAGAGATTGTAGACGCCAGCTACTGTTAGATGTGAATTAAAGTATGATTCGGGTTTTACACCTCTTTCAACATTCTTTCAGTTATATTGTGTCAGCTGGAGCACCTTATAATGTATTCCTGGTATTTCTCACACCTATACTACCATTACATCCTTTCCTAGCCTCTGGCTTCTATTCAACATAGGTCTACAATTATCAATCAATTGATGGCAGATAAATAGTCGGAAAGGATGATCGGGGATCAAATCCAGGACCTCTAGATCGACTGACTGTTTTCATTGCCAACGGTGGCATGGAATGTGAATTGAAAAATAAATCTCATTTAGAGCAGAAAACATATAAGAAAAAGAAATTGCTTGTTTTAAGCCATATCTTCTGTTTCCACTTTGTCCTCGCTATTATTTCTGGGAGTTAAAAAGTGATTACTATTTTGACATTTCCTTAGATTTGTGAAAGCGAAGTACAAGTTATCAAATTTCAATTGAAACAGAACATTTAAAATGAAAGCACAAATTAGCATATTACCTTACCATAGGTAATATGCCTATTTCTGCGTTCATTTCAAACTGTGTGTTTCAATTAAAATTTGACAACTATCACATTGATTTCACAAATCTAACTTGAAGCAACACCACTTTATCACCTCATGAATTTAACCATGAGAACCCAAGAATTATGTGTAAAGATGAAGAGTTGCTAAAAGACAGGAAAGAAGGCACTATAAATATGTAATATATAACAAGACTGGCCAAAACTGAGAGATGTTGCAGACAGAAATTTCTAATTGAAAGGATTTTGAAGGTCTTTGTCTTTCAGGTAGAAAATAACAGCTTTTTACATTTAGGGTTGTGAAAAACCAGAATTGTGTAGGAATGCCTGTGTCTATACTTGGCTATTAAGTAGTACACAGTGGATGAATAATCTTAAATAGAGGCAAAATTTATACAAAAATGCATTTAGTTATCTCCCACTGATATCAAAGAGTGCCCTTTTGACATTGAACATGTATTCCCAAGGTTCAAGGGAATGATTTCAGTGACACCATAGATATCATAAAATGTCAGTTCTAGCATTACAATGACTAGCAAAAAATTAGGACATGTATTTACAATTATGAAAACACACACAGAAAATCAAGACAATCTTAACAATCTTGGTTCCTTACCTACATTGATAGCTAGTATTTTAGAATGAGACGGCTGATCTATCTTCACCATATACTCATCAATAGGTAACCTGGCTGTGCTGATTCGGTCAGCATCTGCCTTCAATAGAGTTTTATTCTGCAATGAAAAGACAGGAAGATGTATGTTTTAGATGACGAGTTTAATAATTTTAGTATTTGAAGAGCATAAATTTGATATTATATCTATGATATGACCTGATTTCTGGGAAATTCAAGAAATTTATTGATACAAATAAGTCCGCAAAAGTTATAACACGGTTTGTGAAATGACATCAGCCAATGCATTGTGATGTCATTTTCACAACAAATTAAACATGGCTATATGATCTAAGCATATTTGCAAAGTTATTTTAAAAGTGCAATAACACAAGTTTAATATTAGCCTGTGTAAGACATTCCCAACAATTTCATGTGTGTAATGGAAAGATATTGAGAAGTCTGGACAATCATGCGGTGCATTAAAATCAATTTTGGGTTGTGAATAGCTATTTTAGGTCAGTGGCCATCTATTGAGCACATAGTCAAGACTCTGACAGACTGTGAGGCCGCACAAACTGATCTGAGTCTCAATGTTGCGCACATAAGGAATTGTTGGAAATGTCACACACAGTCTCATATCATGAATATTCAACGGGGTTATTTCACTCGAGCAACATAAGTCAAATCATAATACTTAATCAAGATCCACTTGATTGTACAGGCTGACCAAGGTTGAACTTTTTAAACTTGTCTTATTTTCTGAATCTAGAATGATCATTCTACCGTATATGTGACCTGTCACAAAAAAAGGGACCATCTGGGTAGTGTGTAAAGTTTCGACATTAGTCAGACTGCACAGACTTACTATGATCAGTATTTCCGCACTTTGCTAATTTTCTGAATCTAAAATTATCAATCTACCTTTATATGAAAGAATGTTTGAAATAGGACTTTTGGTTGACATTTGCTTCAGCCAATCTCTTTTTCGAACATTTATCTTACAGTTTTCCCAGATGGTCCCTTTTTGCATGATGGGTCATATTATATAAATTTTATTGTGTTACCTTGGAGACGACCTCATCAACTAGTCCACCAATCACATAAATTCTGTCTGGTTCTATGTCATTTAATACAATTTCAGAATCTGGACTGAGCATGGTTATTTTATCTAGGGGAAATAACTCTGTGTGCTGCTTCTCTTCTATATCTATCTACATTTATTAGAAAGAAACATATTTTTTGGAATAAAAGCTAGTACAAATGTTTACATGTAAATAACAGTCAAACCTGTCTTAGTGGCCACCTGTATTTAACAAGCGTCCTGAATTAAGCAAGCAACCACAGAGTTCCCAATTGAAGTGATTGCACAGAAATTAGCCTGTATTAAGCAAGCACCTGCTTAAACAAGCACTTTTAAATGTCCCTTATGCGCTTGGCTAATACAGGTTTGACTGTACATTTTTCTAGGATAACTGAAAGAAAACAGGAAACAAAATCTTTAGGAATTAATCTTGTGTGACTACTTCTTTCCTAATTTGTTCTAAATTGAATAACCCTTTTATTTCTCAATTAAAAAAAATGTTTCAAGGAAATAGCCATTTTTTTTTTTTTCAAATATTTATATCAGAGGTGTGTTCTTTACATTAAGATCAAAATTTCCACTAAAAAATTATCAAGACGTCATAAGAAATGATTTTCAATAATTTGAGTGAAAACATTCAATGTCATCATGGCTACTTGTTTTAAGCCAATGCAAAGCCATCTTCAGTTCCTCATCAAGATATCTTTAGATTCTTATTAAGCTGCTACAGGCCTCCTAGCAGGCCAAACAAAAATAAAGTTTTTTATAAAGGCTCCAAAGTATGAAAATAAAGGCCTTTTAGTGTGAAATATGAAAAAATCCAGAGTAAATAAAGGCTATTTTTGTCTAAGTTCTCATTTCTTTATTAAACCCAAAGTCATACCAGAGGTCATTTTTTAATATTATATACTGTTTGAATTGTGCAATATAATATCAGGGATTATTTTGGGATGGTTCGTACTGATTTTGAGGACAAACTATTAGTTTTAGACTAAATTTGATTACAGTTTTGGATGGGCCCCATATACAATCTATCCAAATCTGGTGCTTATTTCAATCTAGGATGGGTATTAAGGATTCTTGGGCACACCCATTTTTACTAATGGCCCATAAATTTTGCAGATGGCCCAGCAAAATCTTAGATTTAACATGTAAATGTATGGGACATAGGCCATTGGCCCATTTCAATGGCCCATCATAAAATGATCCAAAATATCCCTGAATATATACCTTATTCAATGTGTATACCTATTTTCACTGCATATTTTTATCAGAAGAGAAAATGCAGAACAAAAGCCAATTCTTGCTTTAAGCTAGCACAGCAACCAGTCAGAGCAAATATAAAGGTTTTGAGTGAGAATTACAGGCTTTTTTTGTGTTTTAAAGATTTTCTGGGGAAATGTAAAGGTTTTAAAGGGTTGCTCTGAAATTAAAGGTTTTTAAAGGTTTTAAAGGTTTCACTAGGAGGCCTGCTGCTTAAAAATCTAAATCTCAAAAAAACGCTACATCTTAAAAATCTTTATTAGATTCTTAAGAATCTTAATCTAAGAAATGCACCTCAGATTGGCTAAATTTTTTATAATCAAAACAATTCAGAAGAGAGCATACAGATTAGGCAAAGATGAGCCTGCATACCTGTTCAGGTTGATATTTGTGTAAAGCTGGCAAGTAATGAACAGCATGAGAAGTACATGTATTAATTTATGTAGGAAAATATACAAAAACAAGAGGGCCATAGTGGCCCTAAATCGCTCACCTGAATGAACTTTCTAAAATTTTCAAAAGCAGGTTTAGAAAGAGAATGATGATTAAATGTCACTTAGCTAAATAATGCTGTTGCTTCTATAAACATTGAGAATCCTTTTTTACAATTTACAGGTAAACTTACAAGTTTTTTCTATGATTTGACCCCATGACCAAGTTTTTTGTCCCAGTTGACCCAATTTCAAAGTCATCCAAAATTGCATCAATTCAATCAATTTTGCCTAATTTCAAGATGCTCAGGCAAAAAATGTGGCCTCTAACATGAATACAAGGTTTTTCGAAGATTTGACCCAGTGATCTAGTATTTGACCCAAGTTGACCCAATTTCGAACTCATCCAAGATTTAATCAAGACAATCATTCTGACCAAGTTTCAGGTTGATTGGGCAAAAAAATGGCCTCCAGAGTGCATACTAGGTTGTTCTAAGATTTGACCCAGTGACCTAGTTATTGACCCCAGTTAACCCAATTTCGAACCCATCCGAGGTTTCATCATGACAATCATTCTGACCAAGTTTCAGGTCGATTGGACGAAAAATGTGGCCTCCAGATTGCATACAAGGTTGTTATAAGATTTACCCAGTGACCTTGTTTTTGACCCCAATTAACCCAATTTCGAACTCATCCGAGATTTCATCATGACAATCATTCTGACCAAATTTCAGGTTGATCGGGCCGAAAATGTAGCCTCTAGAGTGCATACAAGGTTTTTCTAAGATTTGACCCCATGACCTAGTTTTTGACCCCAGTTGACCCAATTTCAAACTAGTCCAAGATTTTATCAAGACAATTATTCTGACCAAATTTCAGGTTGGTCGGGCCAAAAATGTGGCCTTTAGTGTGCATACAAGGCAAATGTTGACAACGGACAACTGACGACGGACATCCACCTAACCACAATAGCTCACCTTGAGCACTTCGTGCTCAGGTGAGCTAAAAATGTATCTTACCAAATAGCTATCAAATCCATCATTTTTTGAGAGCAATTCCTGATACAATTGTCCCCTTTTATCAAGTCCAGTCAGATAGATATGGGCAGGGCTATCATACTTCTTGTTAGCACCATAGAGTCGCCCAATCTGCATGGCTAGTTTGCCTTTCTCCTGAAAAACATGAATGAATTTCATGCAACAAGTCAAAGTTCAAGGTCACAAAGCAAAATGAGCATAAATGGTGAAATGAAAATTGAAGCTCTATGCTTCATTTAATCATACTACACTAATATAACAATGTTTTGAAATCCATAGAAAAGCCTTCCGCTTCAAAAAAGCAATCTAAACAAAGAGTAAGGTCCGAGTCAACAGTCTTTCAAAAGCAGATAAATACTAAAGGTCACAGGTAGTAGACATTATTTGACATCAAATGAGAAATGGAGTTATAGCATGAACATTTTGAAAGGGCAATAACTCTGTTCAAAGTCATTTGAAAAATAGAATACGCACATCTCTGACTTATGCTGAGTCTTCTGTGAAGTTTGAATCAAATCCCTCCATAAGTTGCTGAAAAATGAGCCTGTGTGTGACATTTCCAACAATGAGTGTCCAACTAACTTTGTCACTTATACTTGTCAGCTTTAAATAATTTTCAACTCTCTTTTTCACATATATTTTTGTACACTTTGAATAATGTCCAACTCACTTTGTCACTCATACTTGTAAGCTTTAAATATTTTCCTAATCTCTTTGTCACTCATACTTGTTAGCTTTAAATACTGTCTAACTCATTTTGTCACTCATACTTGCAAGCTTTAAATAATGTCCAACTCACTTTGTCTCTCATACTTGTAAGCTTTAAATAATGTCCAACACACTTTGTCACTCATTCTTGCAAGCTTTAAATAATGTCCAACTCACTTTGTCACTCATACTTGTAAGCTTTAAATAATGTCCAACTCACTTTGTCACTCATACTTGTAAGCTTAAAATACTTTCCAACTCACATTGTCAGTCATACTTGTTAGCTTAAAATACTTTCCAACTCACTTTGTCACTCATACTTGTAAGCTTTAAATAATGTCCAACTTACTTTGTCACTCATACTTGTAAGCTTAAAATACTTTCCAACTCACATTGTCAGTCATACTTGTAAGCTTACAATACTTTCCAACTCACTTTGTCACTCATACTTGTAAGCTTTAAATAATTTTCAACTCACTTTGTCACTCATACTGTCCTCCAGACCACAGTCAATACAAATCTTCTGTCCTAGTTGAAGCGCCACCTCACATTTCCTCCTTATTTCTGCTTTAAGAAAACGTTTTGATTTGTGCTCTTGTCTATCTGTAAAGTAACAAGAATAATGGATTACTCAGGGACTGAGGTTATAAAGCTTTTCTCATTCTCAATACAATATTTTCTGAAATTTCAATTTGAGATTAAAGCCGAAATTCTGTTTTATTACTCATTTTAATGTACATGTAGTAGCATAAATTCAAAGATAATATTAATAAGTTGTTATAAATACATTGTAACAACTTATTAATATTATCTTATTATCTTTTATTCTTATATATCATGGGTTCAGTGCAAGACTGTAGTAAGTGTATATACAATGTATATACACTTACTACAGTCTTGCACCTAACCCTCAATATTTATTTTAATTTAAAATTTGAGAAAACTCTCAGTTGAGCCTGAGAAAAGATTGATAACCTCAGGCCCAGATGTTGTTATTCAGAAAATATTAACCTTGATAGATTGTTAATTCCATTTCAGCTCACAATCCTGCATTTTGGATTGTTTTGAAGGAAAATAGTTATGAATACATTGTATGGAAAGGAGAAATTTCTTTCAAGAGGAAATTTTCTCACATTATTTCTACCCAAATTCAACACTTATTTTCTTAATTTCAAAGCACTCTAACCCCTTATTGTCATTTTAAATTGGCCAATTGTAAATTGTTGTCACCTGATAATGAGTTAAACAGCTAGTTCATGTGTCTACATAATGTTAAATACAGGAATGCTACTATTTTTATTGTAGTTCTAATGAGATTAATCAATTTCTATTGTGTACGAGGGTTGATCCAGAAATTCGTATAACGGGGTTCTAAAACTTTAGAAAAAATGACTATCAAAACAAAAATTATACATTCGTTTAGTGCAACATCGGTGTAATAAATGTGGAAATTTTCGAATGTGTAAGTTATATAGCGGCTGTAAAGTGACTAGTCTAAAACATAGACCACTCACTTAGGCGGGGGAGCAAGAACGTCAAATGTGACGTCATTACTTATTCTTTTCTATATAATCTCCATTTGCTATCATGCCTTCCTGTGTCTAATAAAATAATTCGCAGAAAATATCCACATCCCATTTGGACTTCAAATTGGAGTACAAAATGTACAATTATATAGGAATAGTATTTCTAGTGAGGTGGAGACCCAGATGCAGGACCTTTAAGTTTTGAAAGTAATGAGAATCAATTAAGACAACTTCATTCTCTTTAAACTCCATTTTACCATTCTTAATCCTCTGATAAAGCCTGACGCTCTTAAAATATACGAGTTAACTCAACAAAAAATTCTTTCTTTGGCATAATTATATTTTTCTAAAAATATCTGAAAGGTTTGGGTTGGTGAATATCTCATGATCATTACAAAATTCGAAAATTAAACGGAATTCACAATTTGGTGTAGTCGTCAGGTTGCTTTTCGCTCGAATATTAAGTCTAATTTGAATTATCCTGTGTCCGTAAAACTCTTCCAAAAATGTTTAAAGTATGACAATTGAGTCCCTATTTGGCTTTATTTACTCCTAGAAAGAAATTTCAAATAGAGTTTAAGAATAGTTTCAGAAAAATTGATTAATGTAACAGATTTTCATTATTTTTTTACGCTCCCCCGCTTAAGCATACATATGCTACTATGGTAACGAAATCTAAGGCCGCTTTATATGATTTTCGCAAAAATAATAACATTTGTACTATTCGAAGATACTGAACTACACACAAGACAAATTATATACTGAACAAGATAGGAATGCCAAAGTTATAGGCCCATTATACGAATTTCTGGATCATCCCTCGTATAACTGTGCAAAAACTTGAAAGAGACTACATACACTTTAATTCTGAAAACATAATCAGAACCAGCATAGGTGAATACAGTATGATATCTCCAAACTAAATCTAGCCATTACCAGAAAATAGATTTTAACCATATTCATGCTGAACCCGGAATATTCCTGCTTTGGCAGGAGCTATAGACAAACATCAGCCTGTCCAGGGACAAGTGGAAAAATTGTATTTCCACACCCACACAATGAAAATCTACAATTACCATTCTCCGACTCATTTGTCTCTGCCTTTATTCGCTGTTTTTTCTCCTGTTTCTTTGCTTTCCTTATCTCTTTCATTTGCTCTTTACGGTCCTTATATCTTTGTCTTTTCCGTTGAGATCGCTGAAATTATTAGTGTTATAATATAATGTACATGACCCATTTTTTTTCAAATTCAGGACTCATTGACCCTTTGATTGCCAATTACTAGAGGTCAAAATTGCTGTTCAAAGGGTCAAAACTATATAACAAGAGGACCATGATGGTCCTAGATCGCTCACCTGACTCTCATTTATCACTTGAACATCACATTAAGGAAAAAGGCAGATGTCTTAAAGAAGATAGTTTTTTACATAAAACCAAGTTTTGGACAATATTTGTTGCGTCTTGAGCTCTAAAAAGAAAATTGTAATTAAAGCCCCTTTTCCCCTGATATGGCACAGATCCTTCCCATTTTCAAAAGAGTTCATCCTCATGACCTAACAAACATTCTGGCCACATTTCATGATGATTGGACCATATTTGTGGCTACTAGAGTGTAAACAAAAATAATTATCATTAAGGCCCCTTTTCCTGTGATATGGCACAGATCCATCCCATTTTCAAAAGAGTTCATCTTCATGACCTAACTAACTTTCTGACCAAGTGTCATGATGATTGGACCATATTTGTGGCTTCTAGAGTGTAAACAAAAAAAAATGTCATTAAGGCCCCTTTTCCCGTGATATGGCGTGGATCCTTCCTATTTTATATAGGGTTCATCTTTGAGACCTAGCAAACATTCTGACCAAGTTTCATGAAGATTGGACCATATTTGTGGCCACTAGAGTGTAAACAAGAAAATTGTCATTAAGGCCCCTTTTCCCGTGATATGGCATGGATCCTGCCCATTTTCAATAGGCTTCATCCTTGTGACCTGAACAACATTCTGACAAAGTTTCATGAAGATTGGGCCATATTTGTGGCCTATAGAGTGTAAACAAGAAAATTGTCTTTTAGGCCCCTTTTCCCGTGATATGACACGGATCCTTCCCATTTTCAATAGGGTTCATCCTTGTGACCTGGAGAACATTCTGACCAAGTTTCATGATGATTCGACCATATTTGTGGCCTCTAGAGTGTAAACAAGAAAATTGTCTTTTAGGCCCCTTTTCCCTTGATATGACACGGAATCTTCCCATTTTCGATAGGGTTCATCCTTGCGACCTGGAGAACATTCTGACAAGGTTTCATGATGATTGGTCCATATTTGTGGCCTCTAGAGTGTAAACACCTAAATTGTTGACGTCTGACGACGGACGACGGACGACGGACGATGCACGACGGACATCCAATGATCACAAAAGCTCACCTTGAGCACGATGTGCTCAGGTGAGCTAAAAACTAAAGGGCCATGAGGGCCTGAGACTGCTCTATGGACTCTTTGAAAAGCCTATGTCTCCGCACAAAGAAGTAGAAGCCCCTTACGGAAAGCTAGCGCCATGGGTGGTATCATAATATGTTCCGACTTGAATGGGCGTATATAAAGTATATAAAGTTATATCTTACACAATTCCTAAAGAACTCCTTTTCATAATAAAGACTAATATAATATAATACAAACTGGCAAATTCTTTGGTCTTGATTTTTCCTCAGGCTTACTGTCAACAGTTGCCTCAGTAAGTCCATAAACTACATCATGATCTTCAACTACATTTTCTGTTTCTTTCTCCAATTCACCCCCTTTTCCTCCTTCAACCTCATTTTTAATGTCCATCTCCAAATCCACTTCCTTTCCATGCTGTACTTCAAGTGCTGCAGTTTGTTGTCTTTCATCAACATTGCCATTATCTTTAAACTGAATTCCATCTTCTATGCATGAGAGTTCTACAGGCATTTTAAAATGCTTTATATCAGTTTTTTCTCAGAACCTGTAAAAAAAATATTGCCTTTTAGTATTTTTTTCCCAGGAATACATGGTTTACAAGAAATGCAGAATTAGTTATGTCACAGGGTTCGATACTAAGGGGATTCTGGGATTACGAGACTACTTATTTCTAGGAAGGACTCCTTCATTTTGCAAGTTAGAAATCCAATGGTCCCCTTGATAATGTAAGAATTTTTGGACAAAAAATAAGCGATTCTCCTTTTCAATCGATCTGCCAAAATTTTAGATCTGTTTAATACTTAAGTTAACCTTTTGCAAACAACATTTGCATGCATATGTAACTAGTATTATGAAAGAAAGCCATCTCATAATTGGTAGGGAATTATTGTGGAAAAGAAGAAATTACTTGTAACAAGCAATTTCTTTTTTCCATAATGATATCTCCCAAATACAAAATTCAGACTCAAAACTTTTAGCTTGGACTCCTTGATTTCATGTGTTGGGAGTCCACTGCACTCCTTACTCTCAGAAGTTAGTGTGAAACCCTGTATGAGGTATAGAACTGGAAATCTTATCACCCTATGACTATGTGAAGCCGATTCCTACATGAATGATTTCACCTGAGTATAACAGAATTTTTTTAAGGTCGGAAGAAGGGCCGGTGGCCAGTTATGAACTGTTCCAAATTTGGATTTTCTTGGCCCCAGTGCAAAAGCTCCCCCCCCTGGATTTTTTGCTTAAAAAAATCAAGGCTGGGTAGGCACAATTCTTCTATGTTGCCTATAGAAAATCTGCAAATCAATACGCAAAAGAAAAAAAAGTAAGATTAAACATGAGCATATTCTACCTATAAATGTTAGTTTTTGTAGCAGAAAATTGAGGAAGGTTTGTCTGCATACAAACTTAAAGAAAAAGATAATTATAAGAAAAACCAAGCGTATTCTACTACTAAAGTTAGTTTTCGAAGCAGAAATTTTAGGATGGGTTGTTTATGTACGTATGCACAATTCTTCCTCGTCATGTATACATTTTTGCGTATTTGTTAACGCGAAAATCCATTATACCTGTTTTGGTGTACACACTGACAGGATAAACAGAGTTTTTACGCAAAAAATCCAGGGTTGGAGCTTTTATGCTGGGGCGCGGAGATACCATATTTTGAACAGTTCATAACTGCTGTGGTCCTTATTTTGGGGGAAAAGTAAATCAGGAGGGGAATGTTAACTATTTTGATTTTTTCCGTAGAAAGCTTAGAGCTATGTTTTGACATAAAGTGATTCATTCAGGAATACAGAACTTAATTCAATTCATAGTCGGTTTGATTATAAAACCTTGTAACTACAGATTAATTAAAGCTGATGTAAACTGATGTAAACCATCTTTAAACAAGTCAAATTTATGATGCCTCCCTATCGGGGGCATAAAAAGAAATGCAGACCATTTCTTAGCGCAAAAAATACACGTTTTCTAGAAATTACCTTCTTTTAGTGGGTATAATTGATTTTATTGACCGAAATGGCCGTTTTAGGGAAAAACTTCTCTGAGGGGGCCTGAAGAAAGCCTGTGTTTCTTTGCAAAAAAAATTAAAATATAAATTCAACATGATAATGGTTAATTCCTCCATATTCCTGAAAAAAGTTCTCTCCATACAAAAACCTTTATATGTTTTTTTATTACAGTAACATTATCCTCTTCCTCAAATCAGCCTACATCATTAGGGAGGGTCATAAACCATCCCTTTAAATGAATCATATAGCCTATAGTCTCCCATATTCAAGCACCTCAAGCTATGAAATCCTTGCAAGCACTCTAACAATGCAATTGCCCCTGTAAACTACACTGAAAGTGGCACAAACCTAATTGTGATGTTGCCGTGTGATTAAAAATTAGATTTGTTTATAAAATAAGTGTCTGCCTTGATAGCTCAAGTGGTAGAGCACTCCGCCCTTGACCCGGTGGACCGTGGTCGTGGGTTCGAGTCCTGGTGAAGGCGAGGTGTTTCCTTAGGCAAGAAACTTAATAGACAATTTGCCTCAGTCCACCTAGCTGTAAATGGGTAGCAGTGGTTAGAA
Organism: Fragum whitleyi; assembly: GCA_948146395.1. Classification (NCBI taxonomy): domain Eukaryota; kingdom Metazoa; phylum Mollusca; class Bivalvia; order Cardiida; family Cardiidae; genus Fragum; species Fragum whitleyi. Next base: position 81,727,841 of record OX411543.1, read on the forward strand.
TCCATTGCCTCTCTCTCGGGCGTAGGGTAATTTCTGGGTTGGGCTAAAAAAAAAAGGTCATGTGTTTGCATATGTATATATGGTGGTGGGACTGTGCATGTACCGTGACCTTGGTGGTGGTTAGGTGATAGGTTGTTCTACCTTGTAAATCAAGGGTTTGCCTTCATACGGGGTATAGATAAAATAGATGGAAAGAAAGATAGATAGATAGATAGCAGGTGATGTTTGTGAGTACATAAACTGGCTAGAATGGCCAAAAACCAGTTTTGGGCCAGTCTCCCATATCTCCCATATTTCAATTTAAGCGCTTACATTTTTTTCAAAAAAGGCCAATTAAAAATGTAGAAGGGCAGATAAAGTATCTTTATTTATTTATTCTTTATTAAGAAAGTTAAGCACTTTATTTATCATCCTCTATGAATAATAGATTTTTGACAACAATTGCTGACACTAAGTCTTTGAGATATCATATTATCACCAAAAATAAGAATAATCGAATACTGGAGCCTGCTAGCCGCCGTCATAGCGCAGTTGGTAGCGCGTCGGACTGTCAATCTAGAGGTCCCGGGTTCGATCCCCGACGGCGGCACTCATTCTTTCCGACTATTTGTCTCTCACCAATGGGTCGATAATCGTAGACCTATGTGAGATAGCAGCTGGAGGCTAGGAAAGAATGTAATGGTAGTACTGGTGTGAGAAATACCAGGAATCCATTGTTAGGTGCTCCAGCCGCCGCGATATAACTGAAATAATGTTGAGAGCGGCGTAAAACCCCATTCAATCAATCTGGAGCCTGCTATGGGAGTCTAAAGACTATTCCTTTTATTACATTGCTGTCGAAAGATTTTATTTTCACAAGAATTGAAGTTAGTGAATTCTTTTATGTCTTAGCACATTGGTGGATCGGTAAAGTGCGACTGTCGATTCGAATATCTGTAAAGAGAGAATATCCGAAACAATGCCCATCCGAAAATAAGGTCTTTTTAACAATATAGTTGAAACCGGGAACAACTAGGTCATTGGGTCAGATTAATGATCTTTTTGAAATATAGTTTATATAATCTAACATATAATAACCAATCTTAGACTAATTTACCAAAAAGTAAAACGAATACCTAATTTTTTTTATCGGTTTTCGTCGGATTACCATTTATGAATAGACTGGAATTTTTGCCCCCCCCCCCCCCACTGATTTAGACTGGATGTTAGTTTGTAAAGTGCATCGTTAAACTGCTGAATTAGGTAGCATAAAATCAAACAGAATTTTGGCAAGGATAGCCCATCCAAAGTTTGGTACCATTCATACACGTTTCTTTATGAAAATAGAATACAAAACTACTTTAAAAAGGTGCTAAATACTCATATTGGTACTAAGACATGGGTAAAAATAACAGGTTAACTCTCCATGATTTAAAATGGGGATATCCTACTCGGACATTATAGGTTTAGGGTAAAGATATATACTTTTGATTATTATAATTTTAAAAATTATGAATAAATATAAGAAATTAATAAAAGTGAATATGGAAGCCCTTTGTCAACACAGTAATTTAGTAATCACAACTTAAAATTAACCGATGGTGTGTGCCATATACCACTCTTTTTGTAAAATTGAAATTCCTATCAACTGCTCAATTACATTGTAGATTTATAAAGCTGAAACGTATTAAGGAAGGCATTGCCCAGCCAACGTTTATTTAAACATTTATTCATATTAAATAAAAACATAATACGCTTTTATATAGCAAGCCTGATAATTTACTGATACTGTGACCATGTATACCGTACTTTGGGACATTTTCCCGTCGACTTATCTTCGCCACTTTTACTAAAAATATAGTGGTTTCATTTTGGTTAGTCTTATTTTTGCCACCTAGCATAGGTGCCGAAAAATAACGCACCAGTATAAAATCCTATTCGGTACAGGTCGGTCGTTTCTTTGGAGACTTCACATGGGAACTTTTCTTCGATGTTCATGCAGAATTATAAGGGAACAAATTGCAACAACTATCTTTAGGCCATCACGTATCCCCTCGAACATTAAAAAAGTTTTAAAAAAGCTATTCACTTATGCGATGTCAAATTGATAAAGAGGCGTCAAATTTCTTACATTTTGATAACAATACAATTATTCAAAATTAAATCCGTAAAGGTAGTAGTAATTGACACCGCCTGTAGACAGGTACATGTGCGAATATGGTATATATTTTTTTTTTTATAGGTTTTAGATATAGATGGCAAACTTTCAAAGCATAGCAGTGCATTCAATAGGAAAATAGACGATGGCAAAAATATCCCAAAAAACGGTAACTAATAATTATTGTTCATTTCTTAAAATTACTGCGATATAACATAAGCGTAGTGTATTACGCGCAAATTATCAGAATATGAACTATAACTGATTTACCGATCGGCTGACTTAATCAAGTTTATAACCAATAACTCTAGCAGCAATGAGTCTGCGTCAATCAATGATGCCAGTCATTTTTGTTGCAACATACATTCTTCAATCGAATTGGGGTAAAAAGGCCCAGTGAAAAAAAGGCCCATGGTACAAAAAGGTCCAGTGTAAAAAAGGCCCAGTACAAAAAGGCCCATATTGTAAAGAGACATAAAAGGCCCAGGCTCAAAACAGACCAAAAGCCTGATCAAAAGTGTCAAAATTATATTGATTTATAATTCTATCGTTTAAGGAAGCCAATTTGTCTTGAGGCAGTAAGTGTCCATGCAATATTACTACTTAACATGCCCGGTAAAAGCTTTGCAATTTTTACTTGGGTACTGATACATTCAAGAATCAAGATAAAAGTGTAGAAGCAGTAAAAAAAAAAAAAAAAAAAAAAAAAAAAAAAAAAAAAAAAAAACACCTGATTTAATATTTAAACTGTTTTCTCTGACTGATTATAAAAATCAGTAAGTTTTCGAACAGCCAACCATATCTCTTACACATGTAAAGATAAAAGAAAGATATACTGGTAAGTGGTTAAGTCATATATTATTATCAAAAAGTTTCTATCTTTAATCATAATTACTCGTTAGCAAAAACATATACTTTATTCACATTTATGTTAACAGTATCTAGAGTTATATTATTCCTTTGGGCCTTTTTTGGTCATTTCTGATAGTGGGCCTTTTTGTACTGGGCCTTTTTGGTCAATTCTGATTGTGGGCCTTTTGGAACTGGGCCTTTTTGACCCGAGCCTTTCTGACACTGGGCCTTTTTGACTTGAAACCCTTCAATCAAATCGTCGTGAACAAAAAGGGGAGTAGCGTATTTAAATCATTATCGATATATTGCGCCATTTAGCGAGACGGTTTGAACAATGGATTCATTGCCCTTAAATATACCTCGTATATGCAGCTTATGTATTTTATGTTCTGTTTAGCAAGCTATTTGAGGACGATATGTGCATCTATAAAGATTCATTTTTGTGAGTAAATACAAGTTATGTACCAAGTATTATTTATTTTCAATTATGCTTGCAACAAGTAGTTCATTGGGCAATTGAAAAGACGCGCCGAAAGCCGTAGTTATTAGCCCCTTGTTCATGTTGCAAAAACGTTTGCAACTGATACTTAATTGTACACCTTTTCGGAAACCTTTTCGTTTTGAACGCAGGTTAAGTTTTGGTACCCCATTTAAACGTTACCTTTAAATAGGTATGGTAGGTTTTCGAAACTCGTCAGATACCACGAGGTTTAAATGCTTCAAATTGATATATTTCGCTTATTCTTGAATCATTAGAATAACACGAATATCCAAGTTAATCGCTCTGCTTCAGTGTTTTAGTATATGTATGTACACTTTCATATAGCCTTACCTAAATAAATGCACGGTGTCGGTTCGAGTTTTTAGCCCACAGGGTTTATCCATGTTGCGAATCTATGGCGAATTTCGCATAACCTGTCATGTTTATGAATGAATATGTATTCATGAATCCTTTAAAAAAGCTTATAGAGGGGATGCACTGCAGAATGATTAATTAAAATAATTCCAGTCGAAACACGAAGATAGATTCTAGATCAACTCTGACGTCTTTTTATGTCAACTAACAGGAAGGTTCGATTCGAGTAAACGTAAAAAACAGTATATCAGTTTAGTCATGTAGTCCAGTCAAAATAGCATAAAAGGTAAAACAAACTCCTACAGAAACTATTTTGTGATATTTACATAGTTTGCCATCTCCTGATTATCACATAAAAGTCCCAAATGAAAAATCTTGCCAAATGACCATAAATCGAAATTAAAATCTAAATAATTCAAAATAATTTACATGGTCCGTTTTTCTCACTGTATTAAGACAATTTGACATGACGTAGTATGATGACGTCATAAAATACTATCGTGTCTGGGTAGTTGTATTTACGGATGGTTATATCGAAACGAAAATAATGGATATTTCAGACTCAACTGAAAGGTAAGTTTTCGTAATATTTTGTAGGTATTAATTATGAAACAGAATTCACACCAGTTTTACCGAAAATGGAAACCTTCATGTCCCATTATTGGTTGGCATAAATAGTATGTAAGTAAGTAAGTAAGTAAGTAAGTAAATAAGTAAGTAAGTAAGTAAGTAAGTAAGGTGAAGTACAGTAAAGTAAATTAAAGAAGTAAGGTAAAATAAAGTAAAAAAGTAAAGTAAAATAAAGTAAAAAGTAAAGTTAGTAAGAAAGTAAGTAAAGAAAAGTAATTTAGTAAAGTAAAGTAAGTAAAGTAAGTTTGTAAAGTAAAGTAAAGTAAGTAAGTCAGTCAGTCAGTAAAGTTAGTAGAGTAAGTAAAGTAAGTAAGTAAAATAAGTAAAGTAAGTAAAGTAAAAAAAAGTAAGTAAGTAAGTAAGTATGTTAGTGTTTCTAATTAAAGTAACATGAACTAAAATCACTCATGCCGGGTAATCCTATGCGTCGTCTAAAGCTGCGCAGCTGTATGACGTCATGTAAACTAAGAGAATGGCCGCTAAACATAAAAGATGAACAACCTATTTTTCATACTCAAAATTCGATCGATTCCACCATTTTAAACAATAAGTTCATGTGTGTATTTTTAAGCAAAAAGATTCCCATTTTCGTCTCCGCGTTTGTCATTTTAATTTGAACAGATTGCTGACATTAATTTTAGGTTCTCTCCTCGACTGCGCAGGTTTAGCCGACGAAAACTGCGTTGATTATACGCGACGGTGCCTCTGGTCATCACCGGATTGTGTAATTCTAGTGACATTTTGTTCTAGATAGAATGTCTTTTACATACGATATCTTTACACGAATTTTGTACTTGACTTTCTTAAGTGCGCAGGGTTAGCCGACAGCACTGTATATTAAAAAATCCCAGTTTTGTATATCATTTGAATTTAAGGATTATAGATTATCTTGTAATGCGGTATATTTTGCGAATTTCAAATGAATTAGCAGTCTATCATTGGCTGAAAAATTAACGCGGTCGTTGACATTAATTTTAAAAAGTGGTATCTGACTCCACAGGAAGTTATGGGTAATGTAGTATATTTCAATAATCATACTAAAAAATTAAAAATTAAATAGATTTAGAAAATAAATACAAGTTAATAGGGAAAGTCCGTTCTCGACCTCACCCGATTAATTGTTATCAACACAGTAAAATATAAACGGTAAGTGTATGGTTAATGTATTTGTGACGTATGCTGTATACCACACTCAAACCTTAGAAATATATTAGTATTTAACAAGCAAAAGGCTGTTTAAATAAGTACTTGAGCGTTTTTATTCGCAGTTTTCTTTACCGATAGGTCTACCTGAGTTGTAATTGTGGCCGATGAAGGTCGAGAACTAACTAACTAGCTAACACTAAATGGTAAAAAGACGAAAATGGAATTCGAAATGGTTTGGAGTTTTGACGTTCAGAATAGATTACTCATTCAGTAACAGTAATGAAATGCATGATTTAAACCAAATTTCTACGACATGAGTGATCCTTATATAACCATCCTCCTTCAGATTTGTTCTAAGTGTATTTAAAGTAATGCCATTCGGATTATACAATGTGCATCTTTGTAGTTATGGTGCATGAATGGTCCCGAATCTCTGTGCATGATAGAGAGTAGTGTGTAAAGCTGCTCTTTCAAAGATTGGGAAAATGCGATTTTTGAAAGTTTTATAAAAAATAATCGAAAATTGTGACACCATTAGAAAACTCTACAATAATAAGATTCGATATGATAACTTAGGCAAGGGGGGAAAAGACAGATATTCTTGAATTTAGCGGAATTCCATTCTGATAACATAAAGCGACTTCTAACGCCTGAAAAAATATACTTAAATTTTGAGCCAACTATTTACGCATGTAATTCCGCTTGTTTGTCCAATTCTATCAAAGGTCAAGGTCCAAGTTTTTGTCAATTGGGAAACTTCATATCGACCGATACATGCGAAAATGAAACATTTAACATTAGAAATAACAATTTCGTGATTTATAGACTTGTTATAAATTAGACTGGTTTCGTCACTGAACTTGCCGCCTAGAACTTGTTTCAAGCTACATTTTTTTTAAATGAGTTGTTGTTAGTGCCATACCTATGTGCGATTCTTAAACATCGGAAATTGCAAGAATTTCCAAATCTAAATACCAGGTTTGTATTTTTCTATGAAGAACTGTGAAAGAGCAGCTTTCTATTTTGTAAACTTACTGCCAAGAACTTGATTATTAACAGTCAGGTTGTGCATGAAGAGATCGATTTTAGCAGAAATGATCAGTTGCGATCGATTTAGGAGACATTGTGTTTGCATAGCATTTGATACCATTTTTATAAAAAAAAGGGTTCAAGCTGTCCAAAATCACTTGTAATGATCAAGCCACCATAGAGGATACATCTCATAATTAAATTGTTAGGAAACGTATTATCTAAGAGTTATTTTCGATGTGTTTTTTCTCATTGTTTCCGAAAAAACAAACAAGGCTACAAATATTAATTATATAGTAACTCTATTGTATAGTTAATAATGGGTATATTGAAAGATTACCTTGACCCCGGCAAATTACATTCACTTTGGTATCAGAACATGCATAGAATTAAATTTTATATTCAGGCTAAGTATCAGCTTTGTATTCTAAATAGTCTACATGTAATTGGCAATATTTTTGGGGGACGTGTGAGTATTGCCAACATTTGACCTTGAAATATTACCCTTTCTTTTATGACATTGATTTTTCCTGCATTCAGGATGAGAAACGATGCCTAATGTTTGGAAATTATATCCACTTTAAACGTGCAATTGCGTGCAAGGAGAGGTTTAATTTACAAACAGTTTGCACCGTTTTGTCACCCTGAACGCAGGGTTGGTATCAGCAGATACTCATCATCGATATATCACTACTCCAAAAATATTTAAACTAAATGGTCCTATTCTCTGGAGATTACTTTTTCATTTGATACACTACAATTTATTCAGTTCGCTCATCATAATATTATTTATTCATTCACAAATAAAATATTAGGGGAAAAATCCAAACGGGCCCTTACAATGTTTGTATCACTCTACTATGCCAACAGAAACGCTCACTATCAGTACTTTCAGTGCTTTGATTCTACAGACCAACCTGAACTGAGATCAATTTAAAAGGACAGAGTAAATCTCAAAAATTCAGGACTTGATTACTCGAGTTTTCTGTCGACAACAAGTCAAAACTGTGTGTTCCCATTTTAGAGAAAGAAAAAGATCAAGGAAAAAGGCGCAAGCTTCCAGTATATAATTTCGAGTGTAAAGAGTACTCTTCAAGACAAAGAGGAAAACTATTGTAGTATTCGGATGCCCGTCTATAATTACTTGTACGCCTTGGTATATTAAATGATAAGGATGGCGATCAGACAAGCAAGACATCTTAAACGTGCAAAAATGACTCTATTCAGCACAAGCTTAAATAAAACAGACAGATTGATAAATGACACTTCAATTGTATGTATTATTGAACTGTGACGTTTGTAGAGAATATCCGAATTTTTTGCAGTTCGTTTCTCGATTCATTAGGCCAACTTATTTCTCGCCCGAAAGGGTCCCGCTTTTGATGTTTTTCAGCCGGGCCACAATTTGAAACCCGGCCCTGTATTCCGGCTGACAAGATGCTACAAACTGTTTTCAAATTATACCCGTTTTTGCAAGCATGTGCACGCACAAAGCGGGGTATAATTAGAAAACGGTTTGTAGCATCTTGTCAACCGGAACACAGGGCCGGGTTTCAAATTGTGGCCCAGCTGAAAAACAACCAAATCGGGCCCCGCCCGGGGAGAAATAAGTTGGCCCATTGAATTATGGACGTTTCGTACCATAACCATTTCGTACCAGACGTTTCGTACCATAGGCGAAGATGTTTAGTACCATAGGCAAAGACGTTTCGTACCATACTTGAAGACGTTTTGTACCAAAGAAAAAGTTGTTTGGTACCTTAAAATTACCATTTCATACCACAGGATAATCAATATCTTACCATTTTGATTCAGAATTCGTACCATAATGTGTTGTTTCGGGATGACAGAAAAGAAGTCAAAATTTATTTGATAATATTCCGTTGATATTTTTACCATTTCATAATAAGATACATGATACATATTACTCTCAGAAATTGAATATACAAAAAAAAAATGTGCATAAAAATGGATGGATGGTGATATTTTTTTCTATGTTCTTTTATTTTTGAAGCGTTGTTGATAAATTTTAATAGACGCCTGATTTTCTTAAACTTATTGCCATCTTTACCTGAAAAATCATAAGTTACGAAGCAAGAAGGGAAACAAAACGTCACTTATTCATACTGGTTATATTTTATTAAATTACTTTAATTGTTATAGTTTTCTATCAAATCTAAAGTGGTATATTCTTATTATATATATTGAACAAGTTCATAGGCATTTTTTGAATTATGTATTAACTACTTGACGACGTGCTGCAATTGCATAAGAACATTGAATACAAAATCCATCTTTCCCTTTAAGTCTCAAAAAACATATCACCAATATTGTCTCAAAAGTATGTGGTTATTTTTTCAATTAACAAAAAGGGCTTATTGCTAATCAGTTGACAATTTATAATTGAAGGCAAGCACCAAACAATTCATACTCGATTTGTTATTATCGATCTTGTAGCAAAGTCAATCAAAATTCCAGCCAATCAACCTATTCATAATTTGGCCTACTCCTTTAATTAGTAAAAGGCTATAAACTTTATAAGCTCGCAGCCCAAGCAAATACAACATATTTGTGCGATTTTACATGAAAACATTTCAGTTATTTAAGAAATGAACATTTTGATAATCATTTTATCAATATTTCCATTTTGGTACGAAATGGTCAATGTTTGGTACGAAATGGTAAACATATGGTACAAATCGTCTTCGTCTATGGTACGAACTGGTCACAGTATGGTACGAAATGGTAATAAATTTTATGGTACAAAATGGTTATGGTACGAAACGTCTGCATACCAATTTATTCATTATCCCAATTTCTCATCATTTCGTGCCTTCTCATTGGATTCGGCATGTCAAATCTATTTAACTTTTTTTTTTTTTTTTTTTTGTAAAACCTAACTGGGAAAGTTTTACTTTGTGTGACTCTGCAAAACGTCTTAAAAACGACCCTGAATTTTCAAATGTGAATGTGACGCCTGATCTCACAAAGATGCAACAGCAAAGAGCCTTTCAATTGCGGACTGAGAAGAGAAGAAGGGAAAATGATGGAGAAAGGAACTTAGCTATTAGAAAAGGAAAGATTATCACATTACCAAGTGATCACTCCTATAGCAATAGATCGTCTGGTGCTGGAGCTGCCCATGGTGGGGCGGGCGCCTTTCGCAATTAATTCATCTTATCAGGATGATAGTACCTGTACATATGTTGACAGTTCTTCGGTTGATGACAGTTTTTCATCAGTTAGCAGTTTGCCAAATTCATATAGTTCTACAGTTTCTAATGAAAGTTGTTTTTCATTTTTCAATGAACCCGAAAATAACAATGACCAAACATTAAAAGTATATTACACTAATGCAGATTGCTTGTTGAATAAGCTTAATGAGTTAAATATTCTAGTGGCTACTTTAAATCCAGACATTTTAATCATATCAGAAGTTTTTCCCAAGACTAAGAACATTTTAGATATTCATCCAAGTGTCTACAAGTTAAATGGTTTCAATGCATTTCTTGGAAACCTAAATAACAACAGCAGGGGTATTATTATATAAGTCCGGAACTCTATTCCAGCCGAAAAATGTGACTTACTAAATAACTTAATCTTCCTGGTGTGAGCTACGAATTAATAAAGTTAGTAAATTGCTTATTGGAGAGTCTATAAAAGTCCATCTAGTTCAATTCAAAATGAAGAATCTCTGCTTGACATTTTTAGAAACGAATATGTAGCTTCACACAAGAATTTAGTGATAGTTGGAGATTTCAACTTTCCTGGTATAAACTGGAACAATTGGACAACAGAACATAGTGAAAAACACATTACTTTTAGATTTCTGGAGTTACTGAGAGATAATTACATGTCCCAGCATGTCACAGAGGATACAAGGTTTAGACAAGGACGACAACCTAGCCTCTTCTAAGACTTAATTATCTCTAATAATGAAAGTACTATCGACAATGTGAAAATGGGTGCCAGTCAAGGTGTTAGTGACCATGTAGGTATTACTTTTGATATTAATTGTAATCTCGATATGGATACCATAATAAAGCCCAGAAAGAACTTCTTCAAAGGCGATTACTGTTCATGCAATGACTATCTCTCTAAAGTTGATTGGCGTGAAATAGATAACATGAATGTGCACGAAACATGGGACTTCATTTTAAAACATTTTCACCACTGTATTGAGAAATTTATCCCGGAAGTAGTCAATAAAAATGTTAAGTCTAAGCCTAAATGGATGGACCAATATTGTGTGCGTGCAGTAAAAAAGAAATATCACGCATGGAAAAGATACACTTTTAGCAGGAGTTACAGGGACTATCACACATATTGTAAACTTAGAAACAAAGCCTCTAAAGCAGTGTATTATGCCAAAAGAAACCATGAAAGAATTATTTCAGAGACTTGTAAGCTTAATGCGAAAACATTTTGGGGTTACATCAGAGAGGTAACAAAGTCTAAAAGTGGAATAGGTGATCTTGAATCATCAGATGGGAATATTGTTACAGAAGATGAGGACAGAGCAGAACTATTAAACAATTTCTTTGCTTCTGTTTTTACACATGAGGATACGTCACAAATACCTAAATTTGACAAACGCTGTGCTGATGAAATAAGCAATGTACAATTTTCAACTGCTGACATATTGACTCAGCTGCAATCCTTAAATATTTCTAAAGCCAGTGGACCAGATGAATGCCACCCAAAATTGCTGCGTGAATGTGCTGAAGAACTGTATACGCCTATTTACAAATTATTCGTAAAATCAATATCAGAGGGACAAATTCCAAATGACTGGAAAAAAGCAAATGTAACTTGTATCTACAAAAGGTCCAAAGTGTAATCCAAGTAATTATAGACCTGTGTCATTAACCTCTGTGGTATGTAAACTACTTGAAAAACATGTAAAAGTTACACTATTCAATCACTTAAAAAAACATAACCTGTTATCGGACAGTCAGTATGGCTTTCGCCAGCATCACAGTACAATTTTACAACTACTTGATGTATTAGAAGACTGGACATTAGCTTTGGATGACAATTGTCAAGTTGATACAGTGTATTTTGATTTTGCCAAAGCTTTTGATACAGTGCCACACAAACGACTTCTAGCAAAACTTCAGGCTTATGGTATATCCGGTAACCTTCTGAGTTAGATCAACAGTTTTCTTGGTGACAAGCAACAGAGAGTAGTTCTAAATGGTTGCAAATCCAATTGGGCAGATGTCAAGTCCGGTGTGCCACAGGGCTCTATACTCGGTCCAGTGCTTTTTGTTCTATTCATCAATGACATGCCTGATTGTGTTAGTAGTACTTGTCGCCTCTTTGCAGACGACACTAAGCTGTACAGAGTTATTTCATCTCAAAACGACCATGACATGTTACAAGAAGATATTACATCCTTCTGCCACTGGAGTAAAGACTGGCTACTTGGATTCAATACTGAAAAGTGCAAAATTGTGCAGTTTGGTAAACAGAACTTTGATTCAGAATATGAGATGTTTGCTCCAGATGGTACTGTTTCAACAATACAAACTGATAATTCAGAAAAAGACCTTGGGATACAATTTACAGAAAGTTTAAAATTTGATGAACATATTAGCATTGCTGCAAATAAGGCTAACCGTATCACAGGACTTATAAAGCATAATTTTGTGTACATGGACAAAGATCTCTTCTTGGTTTTATACAAATCTCTAATAAGAAGACTACGAGAAACCAGAAACCAAGGGGAATGACAAGCCAAAAGGGCTTATATATTTCCCAGTATTCCAAAGGTATTCCAAAGGTGAAAAACTAGAATTATGTTTTCTTTTCTAGTATATAAATAAGCAACTAATTTATGAATCTTACAGAAATTACCGACTTTCTCAAAACAGTCGATTAACTTTGTCAAACCATCTTTGAAAATAATATCTGTGTCTGTAACTTGTGCAAATTTTAGCATTGAAAATTATCATGTGGACTAACTTTATGTTAAAGATAGTGAAGAGAAAAAAGAATGGGATAAATACTTTGTAACAACTCCAAATAAGCTCCCTCAATCAGTTGCATGAATCCAATGAAAAACTCTAGTCAGAATTAGACTGGCCATCCCAGTGAACTTTAGAGTGAAATTTTGAAATAAACAGCATGCCAACTCGGTGTTCATATATAACTCGTATAAAAGTTGCTCTATATAATACTAGTTAGAGTTAAACTGATTTATATATGGTATTGAGCATTATCTAGGGTTCACAGTCAACTCGGCCTGTGAATAACTCGGCCCGTTAACTCGGCCCGTCAACTCGGCCTGTTTATGTATTATGTATGACGATGCAATGTAAATATTTTGGGTACCTTATGTGCTTTTTTGATAACTGATAAATATTAATTAATAAATAATCACTCGTTAAAAGGGTTTTTAATAATAGTTAATCTTATTTTACTATTATTTGGCATTTGTGTAAATATAAGATAAAAAAGATATAATTAAATACATAATTCACCTTTTATTCAAATTTATTTTTCAAATTATTTTTTTCTAAGCACAAAAGAAGATGACAAGTTATATGTGTATTATATATGAAGATCATAGATTTTAGTGATCATAATTCATTTGTGAAATCGCACCTCTTTTAAGTACATTTCACACATTGATTAACTATCTGATAAGTGTGCTTATATATCCGTTTACTAGGCTAAACACTATATAAGTCATATACAGGCCGAGTTGACGGGCCGAGTTATACACAGTCCGAGTTTAACGCGGGCCGAGTTTTTTACAGGCCGAGTTGACAGGACACCTTATCTAGTGGACCTCTACCAAGTTTGTTCATATCAAGACCCCGGGGTCATATTTGGGCTCCGTCAGGGCACATCCCTTTTAGCTCATCTGAGCACAATTGGTGAAAATAGGAAAATCTTCTGAAATCAGCTTCTCTGTGACCAGAAGAAGACAGCTTTCATATTTAGTATGTAGCATCATCTTGTAGACCTGTTCCAAGTTATTTCATATCAAGACCACGGGGTCTCATTTGGGCTTTTCACAGGCGCATCCTTTTTTAGCTCAGCTGAGCACAACATGCTCAAGGGGAGCTTTTAGGGTTGTCCTGAGTCTGTTGTGCGTCATCCGTTGTCAATAATCTTAAAAACTTCTTCTTCTCCTGAACCACTGGGCCAATTTAAATGAAACTTTGCCAGAATGTTCCTTGGGTGAGCCTCTTTGAAAATTGTTCATGAAATTCTGATTGGCCCATAAATATGGGCGTGGCAGAGTGTGACTTTTTTTCACTTTGAAATCTTTGAACGACATCTCCTCCTGAACCACTGAGCTGATTTCAATGAAACTTTACCAGAATGTTCCTTGGGTAACCCTTCTCAAAAATGGGCGTGGCAGGGCGGGGCTTATTTTGAGCCCAAAATCTTTGAATGACATCTCCTCCTGAACCACTGGGCTGATTTCAATGAAACTTTACCAGAATGTTCCCTGGGTGACCCTTTTAAAAATCGTTCGCAAAATTTTGATTGGCCAATAAATATGGGTGTGGCAGGGTGGGGCTTATTTTGAGCCCATAATCTTTGAATGACATCTCCTCCTGAACCACTGGGCTGATTTCATATCAAGACCACGGGGTCTCATTTGGGCTTTTCACGGGCGCATTCTTTTTTAGCTCAGCTGAGCACAAAATGCTCAAGGGGAGCTTTTAGGGTTGTCCCGAGTCTGTTGTGCATCATCCGTTGTCAATAATTTTAAAAACTTCTTCTTCTCATGAACCACTGGGCGGATTTAAATGAAACTTTACCAGAATGTTCCCTGGGTGACCCTTTTAAAAAATTGTTCATGAAATTTTGATTGGCCTAGAAGTATGGGCGTGGCAGGGCAGGGCTTATTTTGAGCCCTAAATCTTTGACCGACATCTCCTCCTGAACCACTGGGCCTATTCTAATGAATCTTTATAAGAATATTCCCTGGGTGACCCTTATCAAAAGTTTTGAAATTCTGATTGGCCCATTAATATTTTTCTGGCAGGGTGGGGCTTATTTTGAGCCCGTAATCTTGGATCAAAATCTTCTCCTGAACCATTGGGCTGATTTCAATGAAACTTTACCAGAATGTACCTTGGGAGACCTTTCTCATAAATTGTTAGCAAAATTTTGATTGGCCCATAACTATTTGCGTAGCAGGGTGGGGCTTATTTAGCCTGAAATCTTTGAAAGACATCTTCTCCTGAACCACTGGGTGGATTTCAATGAAACTTTACCAGAATGTTCCCTGGGTGACCTTTATCAGAAAATGTTTGCGAAAATCTTCAAAAATCTTCTTCTCTGAAACCAGAAGGCAGACATCTTTCATATCTGGTGTGTAGTCTCATCTGGTGGACCTCTACCAAGTTTGTTCATATCAAGACCCTTGGGCCATATTTTGGCTCCACCTGGGGACACCTCCCCTTTTTACATAGAATCAAAGAGTGAAAATCTTGAAAAATCTTGTTCTTTGAAACCAGATGGCAGACAGCTTTCATATTTGGTATGTAGCATCATCTAATGGACCTCTACCAAGTTTGTTCATATCAAGACCCTTGGATAATATTCGGGCTTTGCACGGGCGCATACCTTTTATCTCTAATCTGAGCACAAAGGGTAAAAAAGGTAAATCTTCTAAAATCGACTTCTCTGAAACCAGAAGGCAGACAGCTTTCATATTTGGTATGGAGCATGATCTATTGGACCTCTACCAAGTTTGTTTATATCAAGACCCTGGGGTCATATTTGGGCTCCATCAGGGCACATCCCTTTTTAGCTCATCTGAGCACAATTGGTGAAAATAGAAAAATCTTCTAAAATCAGCTTCTCTATTACCAGAAGGCAGACAGCTCTATATTTAGTATGTAGCATCATCTTGTAGACCTTTATCAAGTTTTTTCATATCAAGACCCTGGGGTCTCATTTGGGCTCCACCTGGGTGCATCCCTTTTTAGCCCACCTGAGCACACCAAGCTCAAGGGGAGCTTTTAGGGTGGTCCAGAGTCTGTTGTGCGTTGTGCGTCGTCTGTCCTCAACAATCTTAAAAACTTCTTCTTCTCCTGAACCACTGGGCTGATTTCAATGAAACTTTGCCAGAATGTTCCTTTGGTGACCATCTTTAAAAATTGTTTGCTAAATTCTGATTGGCCCATAAATATGGGCGTGGCAGGATGGGGCTTATTTTGAGCCCGAAATCTTTGAAAGACATCTCCTCCTGAACCACTGAGCTGATTTCAATGAAACTTTATCAGAATGTTCCTTTGATGGCCCTCTTCATTGGCTCTTAAATATGGGCATGGTAGAGGGGGCTTATTTTTAGTTGCCTCAGTAAAGAATGGGTGGACAGGGTCTATTTTAACTTTCTCTTCTTGGAATAACATCTCCTCTTCAATAATAAGGCAAATGTGAATGAAACTTTGTCAGAAAGTTACTTGAATGGGATCCACTGAACAAATAAAATTCAGGTGAGTGGTTTGGGCCATTCTGGCCGGCTTGTTATATGGCATCAAAGAGTGTAAAGGCATATCGGGCCTATATAAATTATGACCATCAGACAATTTGTCGGATTTATGACCTGCTCAGTCAGGGTAAATGTCATTTTCCTGCTAAATCTACTTACTACAATTATCGCTATCCTATTTCCATTTCATTCAGTGACAATTCTTTGATTCTTTCTTTCTTTGCCGTACCATAATGATTTAAATTTAATACATCGCAGCGTTCTTTTACCCGAGATTGATTTGTAGGTAAGTTGGAATAGTACGTTCAGATTTTTTGTTGTATACTTTTAAAATCGAATCTATATTCAGAACATTGGGTCTTTATCCTCCTAAATAAAAATGGCGATTTAAAAGCGTTTTCCAGACGCCAAGCAGCATACATACTATTCTAAATGTCTGAAGGTTTTTTGGCAGTTTCAGACATATGGCCTAAAAAAAAATTGCCATTTTAGGACATGTGTCCTATGAATAATGAATCCAATCTGAATCACTGATTGATCTTATGTAGAAATTATCTCCTTGTTGACATCTGCCTATTTAGATAATGTGATGTCCCAGGGGGCAAAGAGACTCAGGTGAGCGATCTAGGACCATGATGGTCCTCTTGTTAGAAAGTTGATTTTTTTTGGATTTTCAAAATTCAAATGGCACCCCTTTATTGAGAATGCGTGGTAATGTATCTCTAATTTCTGACATTTGCAAAACATGATCAAGGTGAGCTTTTGTGATCAACTGTGTCAAGTCAAGTCACGTCAAGTAGAATTCATTTACAAAAGTCTGGAGTACAAACAAATAATGAAAACTCTGATGAGCTTTCAACACTGACCTAACAGTTACAAACATGTAAGACAGTACATATTTACCCTAAAAACAGCACCTTATAGATAAAACAAATAATACTGTAATTGGAAAAAAAGACATGATGAAGCTTTGATGGCGCAGGGGAGACCACTGGTGCTTAAGTTTAATAGACAGATCCATTTGTTGTCTTTCCTACCCTATATTTTAATCACAGATTTGTTGATCACTGATGTGTTTTGCAAGTTGCCAGCAGTTCTTTCACAGGGTTTTAAGGGACGCAGGTTTTGCGCGTCAGAGACTCTTAAAAATAAGTAGCAATGACTCTCAAAACTCCATAATGTGAGTCCCTTGGACTCTCTTGGGATCAACTCATGAAAATAATCGAAGACTGTTTCGAACAGCCCTGAACACCCCAAAATATCGGCATTACAGGACAGGGTTTATTCCAGCCAAACTTAGCCAAAAAGCTCATTGTGTGGCCTGTCTCAAATTTTAACCCTTATCATGCTGAACCCTGAATATTCCTGTTTTGGCAGGAGCTATAGACCAACATCAGCCTGCACATATGTGCAGTCTGATTTTAGTCTACACCATCTATTTCTCACTTTCAAACCAGATATGTTGATAGACTTAGTTTTTCAATTAAAAATTGACCTACAGTTGGTACTTTCAGTGCCTTTTGCACTTTGATTTTGATGAAAATTTTTAGCCCAAATTTATCAAGCAGGACTAGGGTTAATCATATAATTTGGAATTCTCCCCCCTTATATCATGAAGGTCTAGGTTCAAGGGCACAATTTAGCCTTGTCGTAAAATCACTTCTTGAATTTGGACAAAGCTCTAATTGGGGGTATTATAAGGAATGGAAATATGCATATCTCTCCTTGTCCCTGGAAAAATAAAAGGTCATTTCTTACTTGTCCAGGCTGACGTCCACTAATTTCAAAATACACGAATTTCGAAAAACAATGATTCCAACCATTTGATACAAACATTAGGCTAATTAATCTCTTCTATCTATTTAGTACCATTTCAAGATATGCCCTAGTATTTACTTGTCCATGGACAAGTGGCATTGTAATATGCACTTGTCCCCAGGTATATAAGCCCATGTTGGACAAGTAGGGTCTGGGAACTCCACACTCCTGGTATTAGTCTGCTTTTTAGGACAAATCTAGTTTTACATGTATTTGTAGGGAAGATGCTATTATTCACAACTAACAGATCATCAGAAGAAATTGATGGCCAAAAGTTTACCAAAGAGACAAGCTATTGATGGGGTAGATAAAGTGGTTGTTGTGGCTTCTGGTAAGGGTGGCGTGGGCAAATCTACTACAGCAGGTATGCAGAATTAGCTCTAGATAACTTGATATACCCCTCAAAACTAGGGGTGGGGGGTAAATAGGATTCAACATTCGGAACACCACTCAGCCAATCTCACGATCAACCTCGGATGTACATAGACTATTTTATAAAAATTACGGGAAAACCTTGAAAAACTCGATGACGTCAGTTAAAATGGCGTTAGCCCTCGAAACTGTGAGTGAAAACATTCGACTACTCATTTAAGTCACTGATGTGAAACCATCGTATCTTAATATAAATATCTTGAGATTATTTAAAAACAACTGAAAAAATCTAAATTTTTGAGAATGATTTGTCATTCTCAAAAATTAAGTTTTTTCAGCTGTTATTTACTGTAATAGATATAAATGTACAGTGCTAGTTTTTCTTAAACTGTTTCCACCTAACAAAATGCACGATTTTGTTACATACCCATCTGCCTTACATACATCTGAGGTCTGTTGCAGTTTACAAAAATGGCCGAGTGATGTTCTGAATGAGGATTCAGCTCTTACCAAAGAGACAAGCTATTGATGGAATAGATAAAGTGGTTGTAGTGGCTTCTGGCAAGGGTGGTGTGGGCAAATCTACAACGGCAGGTATGCAAAATTAGCTCTAGATGACTTCTTTAATGCCTTTTGGTGGTTATCGAGAAATAACGAGATAATCTCACCTCAAAAGCAGTGAAATTATCAAAGACTTGTACCCTGCTTTTGTGCATTTCATTCTATCTGAAGTCATCCATGTGGGGCGAAATAAGTGATGTCGCAATGAACATTGCATAGCAATCACAAGCAAAATGACGCACTTTACGAAAATATGTCCTAGAAATTTCACATTTTGTCTCATATTTGCAATAAAGATTAATAGAATAATCTTTTGTTTTTCGAGTAAAATCCATTAATATTTCATTTCGAGAACCACGAAAGCTATATTTTCTCTTGTTGCTCTGCCACTTGTGAAAATAAAGCTTTTATTGTTCACTCAATGAATATAAATCGATCTTACACTGAAACAAACGATTATCCTCTATTTGATTTACCCCTCAAGGCTATTGGGGGGGGTATATAGGAGTCAGTTCGTCAACTTGTTTGATTTCTTTCAAATTTTTCAGATGTGATCAGTATCAAGCAGAGATTTGCATGTCCTATTTTAGTTACAATACATTTTCTTTTGACAGAATCATGGCTATGATGAAAAAGTCAGGTTAAGATAAAAATAATGTTTATGGGTTGTATCAGTCCGCTTTGCATTAAATCTAGTTTTGTTTGTATTGGGTTTAACACCCCTTTAAACAGTATTTCAGTTATATTAGGATGGATGGTACACCTATCACATGGCTTCCAATAATTTTTCTTATCAAAATTGAAAAATCAAAGTGGGGAAAGCACTGCATGCACTAAATATGACTCAGTGTTTCCTTTTGTAAAATGAATTTCAAACTTTTCTGAATTAATAAAGGTTAATTAATCCTTTCCTGTTTTACAAAATTTTGGACCTGTCCAAATTCAAAGGTTTTGCAGACGAAAATTTAAAATGGATTTAATTTGAAAAGTAACTATTCAGTAGGGTAGAAAATAGTGTGGAAAAAGAAGAAATTGCTTGTCAGAAGCAATTTCTTCTTTTTTTCACAATGTTTTCTCAATCATAAAATCACAGACACGTAAAAAGCAGGGATTTAACAGCAAAGGGTTAAGAAAAGTAGGCAGGTTTGATGAGCCCTGGTAAAGACTAATCTAATGGATGCAGACAAGTTCTTACAGTTTGGATTAATCCCTCCTAATTCTTCTGCTTCCTCATGAATTGACTAGTACCCATGTCAAATGTATTGGCATGAAAAAGAAATCAAGATTGATAGCTGCTTCTGGGAATCAAACTTGGGACCTTTTGATCAAGAGACTGATGCTCCACACCTTGACAATGGACACTACTGGATAAAAAGGAGTGAAGAGAATTGAAATCATCTGTTTGCATACAAATCTTATTTTACTCTTACTTTTATTGAAATTCTCTTTGAAACAATCAAGACTTTAGTTGGTATATTATATCCATGGCTCAGCGTGAAACAGTTGTAACTGCCTATAAATATAGGCAATTACAACTGTTTCAAGGTAAGCCATTGATAATTTGTCTCATCAAGATCATAGAAAAAATAAAATCACCCACAAACACTTTTTCTGACATCCCATGTATAATTCATGAGAATGATGAAAGTACTAATTTCAATACCTATGATTTAAAAATGACATAGGATATAATTTACAATATTTCTTGACTGATTAATGTATTTGATGCCCTATACAACAACAACAACAATAACAACAACAACAAAGCAACATCAAAAACACAAAATAGATACACCTGTCAGAATTTTATTTATCTATTTATTTATTTGCTGTTTTTTTATTCTTTTTCAGTAAACCTTGCTCTCGCCATGTCTGTGGTTGAACCAGTGAGTATGATTTGCCTTTTTGCCTAATCCTAAAGATTTAAATATTTACTATTTTCAAAGTCTGGTTTACTTTTGTTTATATCATGTCCTCCTAGACTCATTCCCATTTGATCACACTTTTTATGCCCCCCCCCCCCCTTCCCACCTTGTTGAATCATTGTTAAGAGATGAACAGAGAATTTCCTGAATTCATGGTATGAATCTCCAAACCCAATACATGTACTGTATGTGACATATTCATACAAGAGTGTGATTAGGCGTTTAGTTTCATACCTCAATGAATTTTAAAAATATTCTCTTCATATCTTATTATTTATCATCATGAAGCAAAAATGCAAAGACTTCTTCAAAATGAGATAGATTTCTTAATGTCAGACAGCAGGGCCTTCTCTTGACTAAATTTTTTTTTTGCCAATACTTTTGCTGAAATGAAAAAAATGAAGCCAAATTAGGATTTTAGGAGCTAAATTAAGAGCTATTTCCCCCCTTAAAATTTTGCTTAAAAAAATCATATGTTCCTTTTAAAGAGCCCGTTGCAGATGTGCAAAAAAATCTCATTTAGCAAAATACCAATGAGAAATTAAGAATTTTTAGTAAGAAATTTTACCAAATTATTCACTGAAATACAATTTGCTTTGGGATTTTTTTCCTATTAAGCCAGTTTCAATAAGATTTCTGGTAGAAAAATGAGAATATCTCTCAATATCTCATCCCAAAATGATCCCTGCCATTGTTGAGGAGTACTTGATTTAAATGTCAATTATTTCTAGTTAGTTAATTGACCACTTTTGTCAATACTAGTCAGCTACTGCATAAAAGCATTGGACAACTAAATTGCGGGGATATAGCATTCACCTTGCTTAATAGCCAATCATCTGTGAGAGTGTCTACACAATATTGCATGTCTTAGCCTACATCAAAATAGATAATTTCCAATGGGTCAAAGTTCAGATTTATTTGTCGCCAAATATTTTGCCAATCTCTTTTTCTAATCACCCATTGATGGGTCAGCGCAACGCTATTGTTAGTGCCTATATTATTATAGGTACTTACAATAGTGTTGCGCTGACCCCTCGATTTGGCAACAAAGGAGATGGGCAGGGAGGCCCGGCCAGACAGTCAAAATTTCATAACTACAGTTAAGATAGGGCTGTGATTATTGTAATGGGAAGCCCAACTTATTATTTCTTATATCAATTAATAAAGCCCATCACTACTGTATGTCAAAACTTTGTGTACAGCAGAAATATGGGCAACAGCACAAGAAGGGTCTCAAACTTATTTATTTTACATGTATTGAGATATAAATTCTTACAACCTAGATTAAAAGCTCTTGATGAATCAAACCCAGGGCCTGTCGATTGCAAATCTGATAATTTACCTCATTAATACATCCACCAAATTGTGTATATACAGAATCAGGGTTTTAAGGGACGCAGGTTTTTTGAGTCTGAGACTCTCAAATAAATAGCAAGGACTCTCAATGCAATATACTATCTGATGTGAGTCCCAAAAAGCCACTGTGAATCAATTTCAGAAAAAAAATTGAAGAATGTTTAGAACAGTCTTCAGTTCTTTCCTAAAAGTTGAGCCCCAAATAGGCAATATGTAACCAATTCTTTCTTAACCTTTAAAGAAGAAATAGCTCTTAATTCATATTAACCCTTTGCTGTTTAATCCCTGCTTTTTACGTGCCTGTGATTTTATGATTGAGAAAACATTGTGAAAAAAGAAGAAATTGCTTCTGACAAGCAATTTCTTCTTTTTTAACACTATTCTCTACCCTACTGAATGGTTATTTTTCAAATTAAATCCACTTTTAATTTTCGTCTGCAAAACCTTTCAATTTGAACAGGTCAAAAATTTGTAAAACAGGAAAGGGTTAACCCTTGTCATGCTGAATAAATTTTGACAAAAAATTTGCATTGAAATCAAAGGGCTAAAAGGATTGTAAGTACCAAATGTTGGTAAATTTTCATTGGAAAAACTAAATCTATTGACAATTCTGGTGTGAAAGTGACATACAGGTGGTGTAGGCTAACACCAGACTGCACATATGTGCAGGCTGATTTTTGTCTATACCTCCTGCCAAAGCAGGAATATTCCGGGCTCAGCATGACAAGGGTTAAAACAAGTACGGTATTGTATAAATTGTATATTTCTTATTCTTGGCAATGAATTTAAGAAATGATGATCTGCAGTTACTTCTGACGAAATCTAACGAAAAGCATTAATGAAATTTTGATATGCTATTGTGGTTATCCTTTCAGGATAAAAAAATTGGTCTATTAGATGCTGATGTCTATGGCCCTTCAATCCCAACCATGATGAATTTATCAGGTGAACCAGTTGTCAATGACGGTAGGTGAGTCTTTTGATATGATGAAAACTGTATTACTTAGGTCCGTGTCCACTGGCCAGTCTAAATGGAACCTTAGTCTGCTGAATTGAGAATTTTTTCAAAATGAATTGCCATTTTTTAGCTCAGCTGTTTCGGAGAAAACATGAGGTATTGCTATAGCCTTGGCGTTGTTGTTGTTGTGTGAAAACTTTGATGTGAAAACATTTTTGTGTGTGATATCTCTGGCTCTTTTACAGCATTCACATTTGTCAAAAGTCATTTTGATTAACATCATTTGTCTCTCACCTATGGGCAAAAAAAATAAGTTTAACATCTAAGTGGTATGGGTAGCTGGTGGCTCGAATGAGATGTTGTGGTTATACTGGTGTGAGAAACAACAGGAAGCCATGGATAGGTGCACCAGGTGTCTCTATATAACTTCAATAAAGTTAAAAGTGGTGTTAAACTCTATTCAAACAAAAAAGGTGGCAAAATGTAACAAGATTTACCTTTCCTAATACAGGATGTCTAAGTATGAAAAACAAGAGAGGGGAATAACTAGAAAATTAAGCTAGGTAGACTTATGGTTCTGGTGCTTTGCTCTCTGTAATCATGAGAGGAACATAACTGCCAAGTTTCAAGTCGATTGAACATAAGGTGACAGAGATATGCTCTACCAGTCACTGGACGCCTGGATATCAGGAGTGATCACATAACACATCCTGTCTTTCGATGGCATATAAAAATCTGTTGAAAAGTGTTGCAGTGATCAAGAACATATTTGGTATGAAAATACTCTAAATTGATAGCACAAATGCTGATAAAAGGGTCTGTGGGTTATTTCAAGGTCAAGGTTGATTATCAAGGCCATGTTTTTATAATTATTGGCTGTACGCAAAGCTTTTACAGACCTTAAAGACTTAGATCAGCCTGCACAGCAATCAGTCTGATCTTAGCCTACTCTGTCTGCTTTCTACTTAATCCCATGAAGGAAGATTGATTGATTGAATGGGGTTTTACGCCGCTTTCAACATTATTTCAGTTATTTCGCGGCGGCTGGAGCACCTAACAATGGATTCCTGGTATTTCTCACACCAGTACTACCATTACATCCTTTCCTAGCCTCCAGCTACTATCTCACATAGATCTACGATTATCGACCCATTGGTGAGAGACAAATAGTCGGAATGAATGAGTGCCGCCGTCGGGGATCGAACCCGTGACCTCTGGTTTGACAGTCCGACGCGCTACCAACTGCGCTATGACGGCGGCCCCGTGAAGGAAGAACTTAATGAATGAAATGTCCCGTAATTTGGCATTTTTTCTTAAAAACAAAAATCTTATGTAGCATGAAAAGGTTTAATTGTGGCATGCATGCTTCACATTATGATTTGAGTGCACAAATTGATCAATTGCTTCAATGTAAAAGTAATGGCATTCATCTTAAAGACGTAAAAAGAAATGATAAGAGAAGAAAGCCCTACTTGAAGAGAGGGCATATCTTTATTAGCACAAATTCAATTATCTGATCTGTGAAAATCAAATAAAATGGGTGACAGCTCATTTGAATTAAAATATAAAGGACATACAGGATAGAAAACATTATAAGAAAAGTAATAACCGTTTCTAAAGAACAATTTCATTCACTTTTGGTTTTTGAATGGCAAATTCCATAAAAAAATTGAATTGTGTAGCATTAACTTAACCATTTTTTTTTCTTTGAAACAGCTAATCAAATGGTTCCACTTATGAATTATGGGATAAAATGGTGAGTTTTTGCTATAGATGGTCTATTTTTGATTGTTTTGTAGCTGAATGAAAAGGCATATCAGTGAGGGTTTGTTTTTTCGGTATTGGGTTTAACACCACTTTCAGTCATATTGCAGCGTCTTGAGCACCTAACAGTGGGTTTCTGGTATTAATCACACAGAACTACTATTAAATCCTTTCCTAGCCTTCAGCTGCTATCAAACATAGGTCTATAATTATCAACCCTTTAGTGGAAGGCACAATCTGAAAGGATGAGTGCTGGGATTGAACCTGGGATCTTTTGAATGATAGTCTAACTCACTATTACTGCACAATGACAGCAACTCATTTGAAGGAGGAACTGATTCATGCCTGGATCCAAGTCGGGGGGATGAGTTTAGAATCCTCCTTGAGTTTGGGCATAATCATGGTTATAAAGTTGTGACATCAGAAAATTCAAAGTATTGTTGCACATTTGGCAAGCTAAATGTTGTAACTGCTTTGTTCAAGCTTTCGTTACAACAATTTACTTGGCCATATTTGTGACCTGTCATGCAAAAACTGATCATCAGGGTAGTTTGTAAAATGTTGACCCTAGTCACTGTCAGACTACATGGACTGTTCAGACTGACTAGGGTGGATACTTTTTGCACTAAACTTATTTTCTGAAACTAGAATAATCTATCTACCTTCTTGAGAAGGAATATTTGAAATTCAACCTGTGGTTGACCTGTAATAGAATCAATCTATTTTTCAAATATTTATTTTATAGAGTTCCTCAATGGTCCCTTTTTTGTGTGACAGGTCATATTTATTTAGATTAAATTTCTGTTTAGACACCCATTAATAAAAAATTGGATCCGCTCATGCAATATAATAAATGAAAGGCTTTTAAAATGAAATACCATGCTGAGAATTAATTAATGGAATTGAAATTGTTAGACTCAATATTTCTTAACAAACCTTTACTAGAACTTTAATATATTGGAAGCACTTTTAATGTCAAATTGTTATGTCTCCTTTTGCCACAAAGCTTTCCATGCCTTATTTCTATACATAGATATGTGTAATAAGTTATAAAGCGCAAAGACTGAGGTCCTAAATGGCTCACCTTGGTGTCTTTGACTCCCGCCCTTGCAGAATTATGGCCCCTGATGTGTAAACAAGGATATGCTCACAAGATGAAAGTTTTTCTTGTAGAATAGAAGTTATAGCTTCTGACTGAAAAGTGTTATAGCAGGGAAATTGTCATTAAGGTTCCCTTTGCTATCACATGATTTCAAATTTAAAAAATGAAATTTGAATCTTCCTAGTGACCACACAAATATTGATGGCATGTTTAGCCCTTGTCATGCCAAACCTGGAATATACATGCCTTGGTAGGAGCTACAGATAACCATCAGTCTGCACATATGTGCTGTCTGATCTTTGTCTGTACTACCTGTTTTCCCTTTTTGAAACCAACAAAGCTTAATACTTTGATTTTTAAAATGAATACTGACTCACATATATTGCATCCAGTGTTTTGAGCACTTTGATTTTGTTGCAATTTTGACAAGCTATTCAGCGTGACAAGGATTATGCCAAATTTGTTGCCTCTATACTTAAAAAGGGAAACTGTCCTTAAGGCTTCTTTTCCTGTGACTAAATTTGGATTGCCACCAAAATCAATAGAGATCTTTAGTACAATAAGAAAAGGATCCTTCACAAGCTTCAGAAAGATTGAACCTTACTTGTGAGCTATGTACTAGTAACCAGGAAATAGTCATTAAGGCTCATTTTCCCTTGACATAGTTATAGATCAGAATGACATCAAAATCTAAATGGATCTTTCTTATGGTAAGAAAAATATCCTGAGCAAGTTTTAGAAATTTGAGCTAATATGGTGACCATTAGACTGGTAATACTAAGTTGTTGATGGTAGTTGATGCCAACTTCAAGATTCACTCTGGGTTACGGACATTCATGTATTAAAAAAGCTGACCTTGAGCATGATTTGCTAAATGGTGAGCTAAAAAAGGAATACATTGTGATCAATGGGGATGATTGTTAGTTGGCTTGGTCAGAATGTGTTGTTTGTACTAGTGTAATTAAATGTTATGAATTCATTAAACTAATGTTAAAGGTAACTATGAGTGGCAATTTGATGGTTCAGTGCAAAACAGTTGTAACTGCCTATTTACATTTAGGCAGTCACAACTGTTTCGTACTGAGCCATTGATATAAATTTGATTAATCAACAGTATGTCTATGGGTTTCCTTGTTGATGAGAAGGCAGCTATTGTATGGAGAGGACCCATGGTGATGTCTGCTGTACAGAGATTATTGAGACAGGTATCTACTCTAATTTAACTTTATAAAAAAGGTGTCTAGTCCAACATAAGATAATTTTGGACATAGTCAGGCATCCATTTATATTGATAAAATAACAATTATGTATGTAACAAGTATGTTCTTTAGAGAACAAGATTTTGAGGCTCATGATTATGATTTTTTTTGCCTGTGCATGGATAGATTGGGTGCATAGTGTTTTTGTCTTGTGTGTTTGTCTGTGACTCTGAATTCCCCCAAAACATTTAACATCGGCCATACCTTTTGATTGTAGGGATATAGTCTTCATAATTTATGTTGCTTATACCCGGTAGTAACAGCTTACTGATGGTATCAATTTCAAGGACACCAGTGGAAGTCATTTTTCAAGGTGATAGTACTGGTGGTATTTATCACTTAGTAGCTTATTCTAATCAGAATTTTCTCAAACTGAAACAAAATGTATGAACATACAAGATTTGTAACAACTTTTTAATATTATCTTCAATGTTAATGCATTTATTGTAGTATTACAACTGAATTACATTTTGAATCTCAAGTTGAACTTTGAGTAAATTCTCAGTTGAGCACAAAACCAAGTTTTATGATCTGTGGACCTAATAATCTGCTTCATGTATTCATAGTGTGGTTAGGTTTTTAGTTTCATACCTCAAAGAAATCAACAAATATTCTAACCATCTCTTAAATAAATTGATTTTGAACTTGATCCTATTTTCAAAGCAACTTTGATGCCGACATTAACAAAATGACAAACAGATATAATTTGTTTGTAGATGTAATGTCATAGATTATAAAACATTACTTCATGCTCACTTCAGCATTGTCTCAAAAATAATATCAATTAGTTGTTAAAAAAAAAAACTTATTGATAATATCTTCTATGATCATACAATATGTTAATTCTACATATGAGAAAAATTTCAGTTGAGTAAGATTTTTTTTTAATCTGATTGGAATTACTGTATCATGCTATTTGAGTTTATTTATGAACCTTTTTCTTACAAACAGAAAGGAGGGGGGCTGTAAAGATGCACCAAGATTTTTTTTTAAATATTAAAAACCAATCATACTTCTAATAATTTTGAAATATTTTCAGGTAGACTGGAAGCCTCTAGACTACCTTTTTGTAGACATGCCACCTGGAACAGGAGACACACAACTTACAATGTCACAGACCATTCCTATTAATGGTATGTATGGTAGAGAACTACAGTGAAAGAACAAAATGAATATTGTTTTAAGAGATTAAGAGAGTATTTGTTGATTTCATGGAGGTATGAAACTAAAAACCAAATCACACTGTATGAATAAGTGAAGCTTTTCATGAATTTAAGTAAAACCTCATCGTTCTGCATCCCTTAAAACCCTGAGACTAAAAATGCCAAAGGCTTGTCAAAGGTGTCAGTAGAGGTACCAGGGGCCCGTTTTACTAAACATCTTACGATCATTTTTTGCGTAAGTCAATGAAATTGCTTCTACAGTATAAACTAAATATGGGATTCTGCAATGCAATATCTCCTTAGAATCGTCTTCCAAAGACGATTCCAAAGAGGTATTTCAAGGCAGATTCTAACAATGAATGAAAACACCAGGTACGATTTGGGATTTTGACTTGCGATCAATTTTTTCGTAAGAACTTTAGTAAAACGGGGCCCAGGCCCACATTGGCTTCAGCCTTGCATTCAGGAGAGCAAAGTGCTAGAGATTGTTAGCAAGCACTTCCTGCTTTCCTATCCTGAATGGTGTGCTTGCATGAGGTGCTTGGATTCATCGGCTAGTAACTTCACAAAGTGACTAGCTTTTCTAACCGTTATCAATTTCCTTAAAATTCTCGTGATTTGGGTTTTGTTTGGTCATTCAATCATCTAAAGGGCAAGGTTTATGAATGAAAATATTCTTTATTCCATTGTATTAATTTTAAAATGTTTTCTTGTGGTATTGGAGTGATCAAATTGTCAATCAAGTCACTTTTGTTGCCTAGCAACCTGTCATTTTTGGTGTGTTCAAGATAGACTGCTCACCATAAAAACTGTCCGCAGCGAGAGCTTTTGTGTCCTGAATGCAGAGCTGATTAAACTTTCACTATTGGTTTGTTGCCTACCCTTTGCTTGGTGTTCTCACACCAGTACAACCACAACATTTCATCCTTTCTACCAACTTCCATCCCACATACTGTATTTCCTCTAATAAAAGTGCCCTCCCTAATAGTAGCACCCCTTCATTTTTAGCTCACCTGAGCATGAAGTGCTCAAGGTGAGCTATTGTGATCGTACAATGTCTGTCATCCGTCGTCAGTCATGCGTCATGCGTCCTCCGTTGTCCATAATTTCTTTAAACATCTTCTCCTCCTAAACCAGAGGGCCAATCTTGATGAAACTTGGCAGGGATGTTCCTTGGGTCAAGCTCTGCCAAAGATGTTCAAATAAATGAAATCCACCCTTAACTTTCCCTTTACCCTTAACAAAAAAGGGTGAAAATATGAAAATCTTCAAAAATCTTCTTCTCTGAAACCAGAAGGTAGACAGCTTTCATATTTGGTATGTAGCATCATCTAGTGGGCCTCTACCAAGTTTGTACATATCAAGACCCTGGGGTCATATTTGGGCTCCACCCGGGTGCATCCCTTTTAGCTCATCTGAGCACGATGGGTGAAAATACGAAAACCTTCAAGAATGTTCTTTTTTACATAGAATCAAAGAGCAAAAAGGCATATCTGTCTAGCTCTTGGCTGAAAACATATAATGGTATTGATCTTATGTCGAAATTATCTTCTTTTCGACATCTGCTCATTTAATTAATGTGATGTCTCAGGGGTCAAAGAGACGCAGGTGAGCGATCTAGGACCATCATGGTCCTCTTGTTTACTAAGAAAATCCACTTTAAATGCCTGAATTTTAGTAAATTTTTGAGACTTCTTTCCTAATTTGAGATGAATTTCCTCTAAACAATGATTTATATGATTGTTTAGAGGAAATTCACCTCAAATTAAAGGGAAAAGGGCCTAAAAGACATAAATTTTAGTGATTTTTTTAAATCAGAAAATGCATATTGAATAAAAGCTCCCTGATTATTTTATGTTTAGCTCCCTGGAGTGTTTATTAGTGGAAATATGGTATGCAACTACTAATCATTCATCCAGGGGGGGGGGGGGGGGGGGGGGGGGAAACAAATGATGCTTAGTGTCACACTGACAATTGTCAAATGTTGGATTAAAGTGAGACAAGTCTGGATTCTAATTCATGATCCCTGGATTGACAACCTATATGTTACTTATTGAGCTAGCTATGTTCAGCTTTTACTAGTTACAATGTATATATTTTGTTTGAAATTGTTTCTAATTGGTATGTTTTTCTGCCTCAAATAACCAGACATTGCTTATTTATTTTATAGGTATTGACTGTAAGAAAAAAATTATTTGAATTTCCTTATGAAAAGGTTAAGGTCTAAAATCTTATAAAATCTGCAGCGCTTGGCAAACACATTTGAGAGCTTTAGATGGAAGGATTTGTTTAGAATCAAAATGTAGAAAAAAATCCATGAATCAAATTCTATAATGTTGGTACTCATTGGAATCGTCTAATTAAGATGGTTCCAAGAAATATGTGAAGCGGATTCATACACAAATGTGATTTGGTTTTTAGTTTCATACCTCCATGAAATCAACATTTACTTTCTGCGTATGACAAAAAAAATATCATAGAGCAAAAATGTAAAGATTTGTGAATAGTTGAACAGATTTCTTACTAGACTGCATTGAATGCAAGCTTACAAAATAGCTGCATACTCAAAAATTGTTTCTAATTAGAATTTATTCACCAATTGTATTCAGCAAACCAAAAAGCCTGAAAATTGATGGAATAATCTAAGAATTAAATTATGTAGGATATATATATTTTATGCATACTTAGTGTTTTGTATGAAAAATATCTAACGAGATTGGGGGAAATGATAATTGTTGAGGCTCTGCAGAGACAATTATCAATTTGCACAACTGAGTTAGATATTTTTTCATACAAAACACTTAGTAGGTTTAATATTTTACCTCTATTTGGCTTGCTTTCGTCAATGTTTCTAACAGAAATACAAGTTTCTAAAAATAACCACATTATGTCATTGTTCTAAAAATATCCATGTGATTTCATAAAAATATCATATGGGATGTTATCACACGGATATTTGTATTGTTCTAAGATAAAAAAACATATTATTTAAAAGGTGCAGTGATAGTTTCTACTCCACAAGACATTGCTCTGTTGGATGCTAGAAGAGGTGCGGAGATGTTTAACAAAGTGGATGTTCCTGTGCTGGGAATGGTTCAAAACATGAGTATTTATACCTGTCCAAAATGTGGGCATTCAGAGCATATATTTGGTGAAAATGGTGCAGAGGGCGTATCCAGAGAATTAGGGATTGATTTATTAGGTAAAAATGCTTTCGCATAACAATTTCAACAATTTCAACTGCACCTGAAACATGGATATAAAGCAGTCATGAAAGCTGCACAGGACACTTAGTATCTTTGCTGATCCTCTGTATAAACTTTGTATTTTGAGGGGGTTAAGTGCTTCATTGTACTTTGAGGATATTGAATGAGTGGTCATTGAATACTGAATTAATTAAACAAGTCATCTATAAACAGATAAAAATGAGACTACGCTGAGTTTTTATCTGTTTTAGATGACAAGTTAAATAAAATCTGTGTTTTTTATGAGCAAAAATATGATATTCTATTTATGATATGACCTGATTTTGGTAATGAAACTCGTAAATTATTTTGTTTATCAATTGTGTTATTCGATGAAACATATATTACCGTTTAGGAAATGATGTCAGCAGATCCATAATGACATCATTTTTTCCTCACAAAAATTCAACATTGTTCTTTGTTCTTAGCTCATATGCTTAACTACATGTATTCCATTAGTAGAAAAACACATGCGTAATATCAAAAATATTCAACAGGTTTATTTCACTCCCGTGACATAGGTCATACTATAAACATACAATTACACCAAGTACAGTCTTGCATTGATGAAGACTCAGATCAGACTGTATGTACTGGCTAATTAGAATCTTAATTGTGCATGTGCCAATCTGTGGGAATGTCATTCACAGGCTTAGTTAAAGAATCAACTAGTTTAATTTGGGAAAAAGTATATATACCTGTCCAAATTGTGGACATTTCAGAGTATAAATTTGGTTGAAATGTTGCAAAGAGATCTTTTTGGTAAAGAACCAACAAATTTACTTAGAATGGTACAAAACATGAGTATTAATACCTATCTAAAACTTGTATATTCAGAGCATTTAATTAATGAGTCTGCCGCTCAGGTCTTTGAGTGAATGCACACTAGTTAGCGAAGTACTGGTATTTACATTTAAGCAAATAGAAAAAGACAGACTATACCAACAGGCAAGCTGAAGCCGCCACATTAATTCAAGTTTCCACCAAAATGCAGGGAAACAAGACTACTATGTATTAACTTGAAACTTAGTGAATAATTAGCTGTGCCGTCTTAAAACTTGGGAAAGAATTTCAATGAAGAGTTGGGAAATATGTTACCCTTTTTTTGAATACTTTGAGATCAAAAGTATCAAAATTAAAAAGAAACATTTAGGCTAGTGCATCAACTATTAAGATTCAAATCTAACTTCATTTGACAATTCTTTGAATAATCTTTGGTCCATAACTATGTTTTGTTTATGAAATAATTTCATTTTCGTGTTGATGTGTCCATGTATGAAGTTTAATAGAGGTGGAGTCATATGCAAAAGGTCAAATCCGAGGGCAGAGCCAGAGGATTTAGCTTTGCATATAACTCCTCCCCCTTTAAGCATCAACATGAAAATGAAAGTACATGTGAACATATCCATAATAACATGATCACAATTCTGAAATTAGTGCAATTACCCTTTTGTGGGCGTAAAACAGGTTGAAATATTTTTCTCTCTGTAAAATTTATGAACATGTGATTATATTAACATTTGGAGAATTCCACAGAAAGCAAAGCAAGTCATTTTGCATGTAGATTATATGATGTCAAAAGCATTAACATACCTGCCAAAGATGATGTTGAGAATGATAAATGGGTGGAGCTATCTGAGTACACAGTGAAACACATAACATATGAATTTCATTGCTATAAAATTCTGTGTATTTTTTTTTCTTTTTCATCTATGCCTTTCACAACATTGTGTTATAATACAGTTTTATGCAAATCTATAGAGAAATTTTCCCTTTTGATAAGTCTCTATTTCATGGTAAACAGGTGATATACCCTTGAACAGACAGATCCGGGAAAGTAGTGATTCTGGACAGCCAATAGTTGTGTTGGAGCCCAATAGTCCACAGGTAATTATTTCAACCTTCTATAATAGCATAAAAAATGTTAAATCAGATCAAATAGAAAGAGGAGGGATTTTGTTTGTAAGACAATATGGACAAAAGTTGGCACTATTTGAAATGAAATTATCTTAGTTGGTAGAAAATATTTTTTGAAAAAGAGAAATTGCTTGTTACAAGCAATTTCTTCTTTTTCAACAATATTTTCAAAAGTATGAAATGATGTTTATAATCATTCAGGAACTGTATAGGAAAGGTTTAAATCTTAACCAGAAAACAGAATGAGATGATTTGTTGTCTGAACAGTGTGTCAGATCATGTACAAACAATGACTATTTGTTGTATAAAACTCTATTGTCTGGCTTCCTGTGTGTCTGCACAAAACTCAAAAAAACCCTTAATATTGCCAATTTCTTGAAGGCTATTTTAGATACAATGCTAATATATGTGGCATAATGATAGATATCTATATGTGTCTTCAGATACAGATACTGTATCTTCCAATATTTTTTCGATAATCCACCAATAAGCTATAGAAAAGTACTTTCAATCTTTTCCTCTCTTTTTCAGGCTGAAGCATATAAATCTATTGTTAGTCGTGTATCACAGAAATTAAGAGACTTACATCTTGAAATGAGGGACCAAACTTGACAGTGAAACCGAACATCTTTCAACTTGTATCGTCGAAACTTTTCTTAAACCTTTTCATGTTGTTCACAGCATATCCAGTGTTTAGTGCAAGAGTGTACTAAAGTGTATATACATTGTATATACACTGAGTACTGTCTTGCACTGAACTCTCGATATGCATGCTGTATACTGTGATACAAAGCTTTAGCAGACAGTTCAGACTAATATCAGCCTGTACATATTTGCAGTCTGCTAGCCTTCACTGCATGCTTCATACTGAATTACTGGGGGAAAATTTGCGCTAGCATCATTGGATGCCCTAAGAAGTTTGTAGTTTTTTAAGTCGCTTGCGCTCGCGCTGCGACTTATTGTGGCCGTACGAAGTTTTCTGAACAGGTCAAACAAGGTCAAAGACAGACCTCTTAACGTCTTCTGTATTTCTGTTTTGAGACAAAGTAGATCTGATTTCTTGTCCGCACTTTATGGTAATAAACATAACGAAATAATGCCACATTTTGCGATCGCATGAAAGTTTTAGAAGAAATATACATCACATTTCTTAAACGCCATATGAGGCAGAGAAAGAATTTCAAAAAACAAAAACTAACAAACAAAAAACACCCTAACCACACCTGTTTAATATGCAGTTACGATTTTTTTCGTAAACCATTGAAAAAATAGTGCACTACGCGCAGTAATACAGACGCGTTTCAGAAAAAGAATAACATCGGTTTTCAACGAAAACCTCGTAACCACAATTTGTTTTTATATACAGTTAAGGGGTTTTCGTTGAAAGCGGGGCTTTCGGAAACGACAGAAGTGTCGTCTGAGACGACAACTTTTCTCAGAGGACGACAAAAAATCCTATCAAAGGATTCCACCGGACGGCAAGTTTTTCTAAGGCACGCGTCCCGACTTATAACCTCTCGGCTGTGTTTGGTTAGACTAACTGTCGCGTGAAAAATCGATAATTGCCATATCTGAAGTCCGATAGATGGGCGTGGTAGGCGTGGCGTTAATTGACGCCAACAGCCAATCGTAAACGGTTATTCGTAGACCTTGTAGGCGGAGCCTGACTATCAATGAATTGAATCTAGACTCTGCCCGACAATGTGTTTTGGGGATTGTTAGGCATAAACGAAACACTCGAACTATTATATATTGATCGAAGCAGTTGATTCACTTATTATATACCGGTAATTGAATTCGAGCAGGGCCCCAAATTAGACGAAGACAATCGTAAGACAACATAATTGACCCGATTTGTTCGTAACAAGTAAAATGATTAGTCCGTGTCCTTCGAACTGTCCCGAATCTCTTTTTACCCTTTTTTTTAAAATCGGTATTTCGACTTAAAACAATCATTTAATTAAAGAAATGTTCAGAAAAAACACGAAACGAATTACCACTTCCGGTGAATCTCTGAAACGCCGTGCATGTGCTTAATTCCGTCGAATACCGTATTTCGAAAATGGAAAGCTCCGGATCAGCCTACTGATCAGACACGTGTTGAAATGAAAAAAAAAAAAAATGAACACAAATCAAGAGACAAGTGGTTCGGAAAGTTTAATTATTTCAATCTAAAAAAAAAAAAAGAAAGAAAAAGAGAGAGATAACCAATGCAGTTCAAACATACAATCTTTTGTAATGAAAATGAATTCTGAATTTTTTTCTCTCAATTGGCAACATCTGCAAAGAGAATCATCGCTTTGACTTATATGTTGAGATTTTTTCAAAGTCTAAGTAAAAACAATAACATTTTTTGACCTCTTTTTAACTTCTGGCAAAAAGAAGATATGACTGTTTCAAAGACTTGCTTCTGTATTGGTTTTATATGGTTTTAAACTGAACCGGGAAAAGTTTTGTCATCTACTGAGCCCATCTCCAAAAATGAATAAAAAAAATGTAAAAAGCATTGGGATAAAAGAAGAAAATATTTTTTACAAGCAATTCTTTCTTTTCAATCAATGTTTTCCTTAAGAAAAACTGATGAAATAAGGCAAAACTGATGAATTAAGGCATTTTGTACAATAAATATGCATAAAAACATTATTGGAAAAGAAGAAATTGCTCAACATGAGC
Organism: Fragum whitleyi; assembly: GCA_948146395.1. Taxonomy (NCBI): domain Eukaryota; kingdom Metazoa; phylum Mollusca; class Bivalvia; order Cardiida; family Cardiidae; genus Fragum; species Fragum whitleyi. The sequence goes on from OX411543.1 coordinate 81,764,067, forward strand.
TATTTATTCTTTTCCCAAATGTTTTTATTCACATAATCACAATTACTTGCATAAACACTGTATTGTAAGCTTCCAACGATGCTGCCACTACAGCTTCCAATTATTCTTAGGAGAACCCTGATCGTTTTAGGGGTTGTACTTGCATCAGCCTGTCTGTCCGTCCATGTACAAATTTTGTCTTGCACATAGCTCAAATATTGATACATGTATAATTGTGATCCATCACACTAAAAGGGACCTTATGGCATGTGTGAAAAATATTGACCCTAGTCAGTCTGTACTGTCCGCGCAGCCAGACTAGGGCCGACGCTTTTCACTTTTATGTAATTTTCTAAATCTGGGGTATTTACCCTATCTTACTCTGTATTCACTTTTCGCATACGGGATCTAGTTAACCTGCGCAAGTCTGACAAGTTTGTCAAAATTTGGATTTTTGGAGTTCGGATAAAGTCCCATTTAGCGTGACAGGTCACATTTTTTAAAATTCAAAGGTGCATAGAATTTATTGTGGAGAGGTTCAATAGATCTAATTTTTAAGAGACAAACATCTCTTGTTATATACAATTCAATATTAATTTCGTTTCCTTCAATACTTTTTAAAACCTTCTCTGATAGGGTCATAAAAAGCAAGTCTTGTTTAACTAATACATCTGTTGAAGCGACTTTCAGGCCCTTCAGGGCTTTGATTTTAATTCAGCAGGATAAGGGTTAAAAACAGATTTGTGGGAGATTGGAATGGATTTTATCCATGTATAAGACATCCTGTACATTTATCACTGTATGTAGGAGTCAACTTTTAAGTGTACAAATAAAAGGCAATCTGTCATGAAATTTCTTCTACAGGTTTGCTTTAACTCCATGGTGCGAAAACTTTGATATTTTGTGGTATCTCCATCTTGGCAAGCCAAGGGTTCTAGCTCCACTATGTTTCTTACGAACAAAGTTGAGCTAGAACCCTTGGCTTGCCGAAGAAGTGATATCTCTGGTATTACTGAAGGCATTCATTTAAAACTTTGGCAAACATGTTCACTACCAAAATGCAACCAATACTACGAAGGGTTATACCGGCAAGAAAGGGTGCATTTTGTGCAAATAATTCCCTTTTTTAGACCTAGATTTTTTATCCATCATCTAGCGATGATAGGCTCAGCATAGGCATTCTTAGGCAGTGCTCTTGTTTCTTGATGGAATAAGTACTTGTAATATACTTTCCAAATCTAAATTGCAGGGCTCTCACCATATCTTGTGGTTGTACAGCCTGATTTGGGTCAGAACTGGGTCAGTATTCACAAAGCATGTTAGCTTTAACGAAGTAGAATCTTAAAGTGAAATACTTTGTGGATACAGCTCTCAAGTGTGTTTTTAATTGACATAGTGTGCTAACAATATAAAAACAGGTTACATAGGCCTAATTAGGATTTTAAAATTTATACGCACTCAGAAGGCGACCAACAAAAAATATATAGGATAAGGCGATATGTGGACTGCGACAAAGAACGAATGTCATCTGTCCGCTCCCCTCTACCTGATTTGAGCGTCAGTGAATAATCAGAACATCATAGCTACAGCTTGAATAAGCTGTAGTTTCAATGTAATGATAATTCATTAATGACATTTTTCGAAAGAGGATTCATTTCTATTGTGCACTTGCGTAATGGGAGCTATGCCCTTGGGTTAAAACAGTTGTTACCCATCTGAAAAATAACTTGAGACACAGAAATGAAAAATAAACTAAATTAATAATATGACCTACCTCATGGGAGTGAAATAACCCCTTTGAATATTGTATATATTACACAAATGTTATAACACTAGTGGAATAACTATGCAAATTAGCTAAAAACTTATATAGGTAGATTTTGACCGGTGAGCCGGAACCACAAAAATATCGACGTGACATTACTTTGAAATAGGTATTGTAGGTTTATACAATACAGTTATATAGCTTAAATTTATACTACCTTGCGAAGTACCTATTTGGTATATATCGGTTAGGGAAAGATTCTAGGTGGTTAAAGGTCATGGGTTCGAATCTTTTATATGCATTTTTTTTCTTTTTTATCTTTCAAACCTTAATTTGCACGAGATTCCTGTGCTATTGCATTTTTTAAAAACTTGAAATGAGGCATGTAAACAAATATGGCGAAATACTCGGATGACGCGAGAAAAATAGTCACAAATGTCGCAAACTTTTGCTCAACAGAAAAGGAAGACGGTTTGAAGATACCACTCTCACAATCTTTAAACAGAGCAGCCGCCCTTACAGGAGTGAGTATGGCAACAATTAAACGAATGAAGAGGAGGAACAAGAAAGAAGACATCAAGCCACAAATCAAAGAGAAAGACAGGGTTAAAGATTTCGATGATTTTGACAAAGGAGTGGTGCGACGCACAATAAACAAAATGTACGTACAAAATAAGATTCTTCCTACCCTTCAAAATATAAAGACTGCACTCGAGGAAGCCATTTGTTATACTGGGAGTAAATCGTTCCTCAGGAAACAACTGATAAGAATGGGATTTAGGTACAGGAAGTGCAAGGTGAATCGCCGTATTTTAATGGAGAGAGAAGACGTCGTACAAAGCAGAATAAAATATCTGAGGGATATTCGACGATTTCGAGAACAAGGATACAATATTGTATACACTGACGAAACGTACGTCCACACTAATCATAGTGTTGGTAAATGTTGGCAAGATGGCAGCATTGGACTGAACGTCCCTTTTTCTAAAGGTAAAGTATATGGCCTCTATCTTTGAATAAACACAATGTCTCAGTAAAAATAGATTCAGTTCCATAAATAAACGATCTATGCTAACCGAAGAATATTCCTGCTTTGGCAAGGGATGAAGACAAAGATCAGTCCGCATATAAGGGCAGTCTGACCCTAGTGTATAGAAGGTTCTTCCTTAAAAATAAAGTTCATTTCATAGAAATGAAAACTTTTAGTTGTCTATCAACTAAATGAGTAACCGCTTATCCCAGTCTTAAACTTGCTAATCTTGTTCCAAAATTCAATTTGTGAAATTATTTTACATAATTTTAGCAAATTAGAACAACGACGAAAGTAAACACCATTTTGGGGTAATTTCCTCAAAAATAAACTAATGGATTAAAATATGTGACAAAACTAACCACTTGAGCTCTGATTGTTAAGAAAATTATAGTATACTTAAGTTAGGTATTTCATTTTTAATACGCTAATAGGAATACGAGTTTAATCTATGTTTTATTATTTCAGGCCAACGGATGATCATATTACATGCTGGGAGCAAGGATGGGTTTGTTGCCGGCGCGGACCTTGTGTTTCAGACAAAAACGTCGTCGGGAGATTACCATTCAGAAATGAATACCGAAAACTTTATGAAATGGCTTTCTAATAAACTCATTCCAAACCTTCCGCCAAAATCTGTCTTAATCATGGATAATGCAGGTTACCATAATGTTCAAGTTGATCGTTGTCCCACAGCTGCTACTAGGAAAGCCGATATCCAGGACTGGTTGCGACGACATAACATATCTTTTGATGACACTCTACTTAAAGCTGAACTTCTATGTTTATGTAAGCAAAACAGAAAAACACCACAGTATGTCGTAGACGAGACCCTTTCGAGCCATGGACACAGGGCTTTGAGACTTCCTCCATACCATGCCGATCTAAATCCAATCGAGCTTATATGGGGTAATCTTAAAGGCAAGTGCCATTCACTTTATTTGACGGACATTCTTTTACTGATCAAAAGCACTTCGAATAGTTGACGGCAAATCCTTATGGAAAACAGTATATTTTTTAGCTCACCTGAGCACAAAGTGCTCAAGGTGAGCTATTGTGATCACTCACCGTCCGTCGTCCGTCCATCGTCCGTCCGTCTGTCCGTCTGTCCGTCCGTCCGTCAACAATTTCTTTAAACATCTTCTCCTCCTAAACCACTGGGCCAATCAAGCTGAAACTTGGCAGGGATGTTCCTTGGGTGAAGCTCTTTAAAAGTTGTTAAAAGAATTTAATTTCATCAAAAACTCTGGTTGCCATGGTTACATAATAGGCCAAAATGGCCGAAAATAATAGAAAAAATTCTTCTCCTCCTTAACCACTGGGCCAATAAAGCTGAAACTTGGCAGGGATGTTCCTTAGGTGAAGGTCATCAAAAGTTGTTAAAAGAATTTAATTTCATCAAAAACTCTGGTTTCCATGGTAACGGAAAGTCTGAAAAATGGCCGAAAATGGCTGAAAATATTAGAAAAAATTCTTCTCCTCCTTAACCACTGGGCCAATAAAGCTGAAACTTGGCAGGGATGTTCCTTGGGTGAAGGTCATCAAAACTTGTCAAAAGATTTTTATTTCATCAAAAACTCTTGTTTCCATGGTAACAGAAAGTCTGAAAAAAGGCCGAAAATGGCTGAAAATATTAGAAAAAATTCTTCTTCTCCTAAACCACTAGGCCAATCAAGCTGAAACTTGGCAGGGATGTGTCTCGGGTGAATGTCTTCAAAACTTGATAAAAGAATTAAATTTCATCAAAAACTCTAGTTTCCATGGTAACGGAAATCTCAAAAATGGCTGAAAATATTAGAAAAAATTCTTTTTCTCCCAAACCACTAAGCCAAGCATGCTAAAATTTTGCAGGGATGATCTTTGGGTGAAGCTCTGCAAAAGTTGTTAAAAGAATTTAATTTCTGAAAAAACTCTTGTTTCCCTGGTTACAGAAAGACTGAAAAATTGTCAAATATCTTAGAACAAATTCTTTTCCTCCTTAACCACGAGGCCAATCAGTTTTAAACTTAGCACGGATATTCTTAACGTGTAGGGTTACTAAAGTTGTTAAAAGAATACTCCATGGTAAGAGAAAAGTTGAAATTTACGAAAATTAAAAAAAAACAAGTTGCAGTAGGATGAAATTTTACCAACCTTAATGTATATCAAACAAATTCTGGTATTCATAACATGGTTGACAAGTTATGAGTGACTTACTCAGGGGAGCGATATAGGACCATCATAGTCCTCTTGTTTTACTTCACCGCTCAAAGACAATCGATATTCTAAAATTTATATGATACATTTTGTGTGTTTTGAAACATGTTTATATGTTGATTGTGTCCACCAAGATTTATACATTCTCGTCGGCTGGCAAAATGGTTTTATACCTCAGTTAAGTCAGTTTTAAGTGCGCAGCTATTTTGAAATAGTCTCTAAAGAAATCGAACTCATATCAGTAATTTGATTTTTTGCCAGGCTGTTTTCGGAGAAAACCCGAGGCATTGTTTTATATTGGTGTCTTCGTCGTTTTCGTCGTTTCCTTGTCGTCGTGCGGAAATTTTGACATTTTTTGACATCTCTGGTTCTACGGTATGCATGTATTTGAAACTTGGCACACATGTTCACCATCAAAAGAGCAACCTCTACTATCAAGGGATAATTCTGGGTGAATTTTGTCCAAATTATGTCCCTTTTGTCCCTTAAGTAAGAGACGTTATTGCCTAAATGACGTCTATTTATAATTTCGACTGACTTTCGACCTAAATTATTAATTAGCGGATAATTGTTTGTTTAAGTGCAGGGTTAAATCATTTATCTTATAACTATATAAATATCTGTGTGATAACATTACGTGTGATATTCTTTTATGATATCACATAGTTATTTTTAGAAAAATGATATAATGCGGTTATTTTTAGAATATTGCATTTCTGTTAGAAACATCTACGAAAACAAAGCAAATAGAGGTTATAAGATAAATATAATACGTACTTAGTGTATTGAATGAAAAAAATATCTAATTTGGTTGTGGGAATTGATAATTGTCTTGGCAGAGCCTCGACAATGATCAATTCTCCCAAACTCGCTAGATATTTTTTCTCATACAAAACACTAAGTATGCATTATATATATATATATCATTGAGTGGACATCAAAAGCTATATTGTTACGAATGGTGGAACCACGAGTGACAATATAGTTTTTGTTGTTCACAAATTTTAATATATATCGATTTCACTGGAAAAACAAACGAATATTTTATTTCTTTATTGCAAAAGTTAGATAAATTTTAACCGTAAGGTTAACGTTTGTTGAAATCGAAAGGAATTCCAAATATTATAGAAACTGCCGAGAAAACACGCTTTTTTTTTTTACTTTTCCTCATTTATTTCTGTTTTTATTGCCTTCAGCGAGGATCTTGTTCCTTTTGAAAAAAAAACAACGTTTTCTTGTTTTATGAAAAATATTTGTTGCATTTCTTTTAAATTGAAGTTTCTCATTTATCAATTCTGTTGTAATTTAGGCAGTTTTTTCGTTTCCCGGATAACGAATTGATATGAATTCATACAAATAGTTCAAGTCCTAAATTTCATTATTGCACGGATTAAAAAATATTAACAACTGTTGATTGAAACAAATCATTATAATAACTTTCTTATTATTCACAGGATATGTAGCTAGGAAAAATTTACAGTTTAATCTTACAGCCATCAAAGGTTTAATATCTGAAGGGATCGCAGCAATTACATCAGATGACTGGGAGAAATGTGTTGGACATGTAATTGCTATTGAGCAGCAATACTGGGAAATAGATATTGCAGTGGACAAACTGGTTGATCCTATTGTTATTCACTTAGCATCGGACTCGGAAACCTCTTGTGATACAGACAGTGGCTCTGACACAGAAACTGCAAGTGAAGGAGAAATATAGATCATATCATTTTTTAACAAAGAAATCGAATAGTTCATTAAAAGTTAAATTCTATCTATCACCCATTTCCGATTTAATTCACCCCTCCCCGGCCTCAAGAAACGCCTTGTGAAACATCGTATAATTGGGATGAAAATTTTCCCATTTTCCACAAGGTTTTCTACGCAATTAAGTAAACATGTTCGAATTGGATTTTTTGTCTTGTTTTGAATAGTTAACATTTTGTTGTCTGAAAAATAGTAAAATGCGAATCGACTGAAACATAGCTAAAACGACATATTCTTTCTATACATCCAGAAAGAGATCTAAAAAAATCGATTTTTAAAGATACCGGTACGTAGGGTAGTTTCTAGCTTTACTGGCATTAGTAGTTGAAGTTCTCGGTAGTCAGTCATTAGAGATGTAGCCATGGCGTGTGAGCATTCGCCCGTCGGATTTTTCCGGACATTAGAAAACGGATCCGAATGGGTCAAATCATAGTGCATTAAATAGCATCATGGAATTGACAAGATGAATAATTTTTGAATGAATGTTGTTTAGATACGAATGAATGGGGAGCGAATTTTTAATGAAATTAAGAGTGCGGGTAATATGATATCGCTTGATTCGCCAAAATGGACGAAATTCGCCATATTGTATCCCCTCTCTAATAATTCTACCTACTGTCTGTTTTTCTGTCTTAAGGGACCCACTAGTCGCTTTATTGATCATGAGTCTGCGCGGGCAAATCAGACGCTATTAAAAAACCTGACGCTATTAAAAAACCTGTCAATAAAATCATGCAATTACTTGTTAGATTTGTTGAAATCTTGATCATGTTGGACGATTTCGAAGCGTTTTATTGCTATTTCGGGGCGTTTTGGGGTGATTTGAGTGAGTGTTGTGAATGAATCATTTGAGTGTTTAGCGAATGTTTTTGTATTATTTTGATCGAGATGAATGTCAATTTCAGTATCCGATTCAATATAGTTTTGAATAATTTCAACTCGTTTTGAGACGATTTAGGGTGAATGGTATGAGTGAGATTTTAAGACAGACAGACAGACAGACAGACAGATAAGTTTATTGAAAGATTTGTACAAAGTACATCATCGTTACAAAATATAATCACATTTATATATAATATATAGAAAAAAAAAATACATATTTAACATGTCTAGTATACAACTTGATCTACATAACCACTTATTTTCCTTAGGGTAATCAAATCTAACCGCAAAATATTAATAGTATTTCAAATTTCTCCGAATGGACGTTAAGAGCCGTAAAATAAACTGGTTAAAGTACACAACCCGTTGAACATGTGATTGCTCATGCATACACCGTGTTAAACGGGTGCGTGTAATCGATTTGTTTTTACTAACCAATTGCAAGTGATTGAGATAACTGGATATATTCGTGTAACTGTGAAGTTTACGGCTCATTTTATGGAATAACATGTGTTTAGTGTTTTTTAAGGATTTTAAGATGATTGAATCGAGCGTTTAGCGAATGATTTGAAATGCTTTTCCTCGACATAAATGTCGATTTCACAATGTCATTGAAGGTAACTTAAAAGACAATATTAAAGTCAAACTCACGTTAAATACGCGACTTAATTTAGACGACAAAAGCCCAGTATCTTGTTCATTCCAAAAATAGCTAAAAAAATCTAATGAACTCTCTTTCAAGACAAAATGCAATTTGATTATTTGAAACAATTGTATTGGTATAAAGAAAAAAAAAATGTGGAAACATTACTTTTATTTATGAACGACATCAGGATTTGAACCAGGTTTGCTTGATCTATAACCGTCCGTCGCTACCAATTGCGCTACAAATGCATCGATAAATTATACGCCTTATATTCTATTTGTTTTCAAATAGGTGAGTAATTATACATCCGAATTCAGTGAAGTGTAACGGAAACCTTCTTTACCTATTGTAATGGACTCGACGCCTACGTCAGAGCTCAGTTTACAAAATACACCTATAGCAATGTTGTATTTTTGTTGTGAAATTGAGGTCATAATGCATTTGATGAGGTCATTTCTTAAATTTTTGGTTTATCGCAAATATTCAGGTCATAATAAACATAAAATTTCAAATTTGTGTTCCTAAAATACCGAATATATAAAAGTTGTCATCTAAATAACGTGTTGCCACGTTTTTATTTTTTTTAGAGATGACTTGATTGATAAATAAGGTATTAAAAGACCACTCATTCAATATCTTCTATGTGATGAAAACATGGATGAAAAAGGAATCATGAAATTAGTTGCTATAAGCAACTTCTCCTTTTCTCAAAATAATATTTTCTGTAATTTCATTTCCAATTCTTACGAAGTTTAGTTGTCATCTGTAGTCTCTTTCAGTTTATCCCTATATGATTCAAAATAGGTTTAGTGATTTTGTGACATTGTAAATTGTTGTAGATATACTTACAATATATATTAGGGTTTGCATGACATTTGCATGGGTCATTGTAAATTGTTGTAGATATACTTACAATATATATTAGGGTTTGCATGACATTTGCATGGGTCGCAAACATTGAGCACACATGTGATTCACACATAGGGCATAGTGAAGATTCTGTTCAGACTGTGCAGATGCACAGGCTGGCCAGAGTCTTTGCAATGCACAGTTGTGTAATTGTTGGAAATGCCAGACAACGGCTAAAATTAACTTGTGCGATTTGTGTAGACCATGCCCCTATTTGAAGTAAATTTGATAAATAGTCATAACTTGAACTAAATCATTTCCTGTTAATTCCTCGGATTTATGTCCTTGTGGAATTAGAATGGTGAAACTATATGAGAAGAAAGAAAGAATTTCTTTGTACAAGCATTTTCTCCTTTTCCCATAAATCTTCTACAACATAGGCTTTTATCTCTGCATTGCACTGACTTTTTAAAAGTCGTGTGCAATGTCTTTCAATTTGAAGTAGTCTAAAATTTTAGAAATTGGGAAGAGTTAGTTCAATTTGTAGGCTACCAGTCTAAAATTTGGGAAATTGGAAAGAGTTTGTGCAATTTGAACCAGTCTAAATTTGTGAAATTCGAAAGACTTAGTTAAGTTACATTTAATTAACTCTTTACCATACTCTCTTTTAATTTGACTTTTAAAAAATTATCCAGAAAAATGTGACAAAAAATGGAGTTTGCTTTTATAGGAAGTTTTTTTTCTTCTTTTTCTCCATATCATTTTAACTTACCTTTTGCTATTATGATTTACCCTTCTTTGTTGTTCACTGCATATTCCTTCTGTACACAAAGCTTTGGCAGACAGTATAGACTAAGATCAGCTTGAAATAGGAGTCTGATTTTAGGCTACAACGTCTTTTCTACATCATTAAAGTTGGAAAAGTGTGAACAAGACTAGTTGAAATGTTACAAAGATTCGCTTGAAACATAATTTAAACTCAGCAGGATATGGGTTAATCAATGTCTAGAGGTCTGTTAGTCTGTTATTCCATCGGCCAACAACTACAAAATATCTTTTTAAAAAATCGCACCTGAACTTACATTGAGCATGACTACATAAGAACTGCCTTCTTCAGGATTTAAACAGGATTTTATAAACATACTCACTGAAACATTAAATTTACAAAAACTCCCGTATGTAGACTCATCTCAATTGATAAGTTGGCATTTTAGTCTGGCTCAATTTGTCAGATAATGCGGACTGCAATGAAAATTAGGTGACATTTGTAAAGAAACTACCCAATGCGGGAGAAAACTTTTTTTGTTACGGAAAAAATTGCTTGTATAAGCATTTTTTTCTTTTCCACTATGCTTTGTCAATATAAAATGACATGGGCGTTAAATCCAGGGACTACAAAGGTAATGTGTAAAGAGCCAACATGAGTTGTACAGTCAATCTTGCTCGAGCAACCACGCCTATTGCCCGATCACATATCAAGCGACCTTCGTAAAAAGTACCTTCGTCATAAGTAAAATTTCCGAAAAAGAGGGCTATCTTCTTAGACGTAAAAATGTTTTTCAAAGAATCCTATGACATTAGAACCCATTAGAATCGTCTCATTGAGACGATTTTTATAGGTTCGAACATCCTAGGATTTAGTCAGAATTATGTGAAAATCTATATATGCTATCAAAACACGCGTCTTTTTATAATAAGAGTTTGTATTAAGCGACCATTTCCATTTGCGACCGCTTTTTATTGGCCCCCTAGTGGTCGCTTAACGCAAATTTAACCGTACTTAATACCTGAAAATATATGTATGTACGTTTCCTTGTATCCTAGGTATGTTGACTGTTATGGTCTCTTAGAAATAATGATGTAAAAAAACCTTTGAAAAGCCCTTGACTAAAATAGCTTAGTATCAAGTGGTATACTTCCTGTTTAAGTTAAGCTTTTTGTGTACATGCATTTTAGCTAAAATTAAGAGTAGTTCAATCGGGATTTATCATTTTGTGGCGTAGACATTATTTCTGAAATATTCACTTGCTAAACTATTTGCTGAACAATGTTTGGCGCCTTCATTTTGATATACATGTTGTTAGGGGTGGGTTGTAAAGCGTCGAACGAGCGTTTTGAAGACCAACTGAATAGTGCGAGAAAGGACATAATTTATCTATACGATGATGTATCAAAGTTATCGCGGTCTGTTGAAAACATAAACAAAACCATATGGGCTGAAAATGTTAACGGTTTGGGGGCAGGAAATAACAAGAAAGGTGATGAAGAAAAACGGAGCGAAATTGATGCTAGTGAGGAACAGAAAAATATGGCGTCTTCCAGCGAGATTTTACGACTTCTTGAAGCATTCGAGTCTGAAAAAAGGATGAATAGAGAATTACGAAATCAGATCAATAAACTACAAGACCGGATGGTAGCGACTGAAAATAGAAATGCTGACTTTGAACAGGCTCTTGAATCAGAAAGTAAACTAAACCAACAATGCCAAACGCGCCTACATGTTCTTGAAGAAAAGAGTTCTAACATTGAAGCTATCCTGGATTCAAAAAGAAGAATAAACGAAAAAAGTTCAAAGCGTCTACAAACATTAGAAGATAAGATTAGTGACAACGGTATCCTGAATCTGGAACAGCAAGACAGACTTGAAGCAATAGAAAACAGAAACATTGATATTATGAAATCGATTGAATCTAACAATCAAAATAAATCCGAAGTAATGGATCGATTTGATGTATTAGAGAAGAGGGATTCTGACTTTAAAAAGGAGTTAGAAGTCGGAAAGGAACTTAACAAGAATCTTCAAGCACAAGTAGACCGTGTGGGCCTGATTATCGACGAAATGGTACAAAACATGACGGCGTTAATGGGATGCTGTGATCCGGAAGGTAAAACAAGTAGTTCAGTTTCGAAGGGATCGCGCTCTACCACTGCCCCGGTATCTGAAACTACATCTATGACCAATGTTCTGAAGTCATGCAAAGACGCACCAAGAAGCGGTATCTACAACATGTACTTTAGCTCGTTTGGATCGACGAAACGCGTCTATTGTGACGCGGAAACAGATGGGGGTGGCTGGTTCGTCACGTTGAGGCGTAAAGATGGTTCTGTAAACTTTACACGATCTTGGAATGATTACAAATACGGATTTGGCAATGTTGAAGGTGAGTTTTGGATTGGTAACGAAGTTCTTCATGAACTCACAGAGAATAAACCGATGCAGCTTAGAGTAGATATGGGGGATTTTTATGGGGACAAAGCATTTGCAAAGTACGATCGATTTCAGATTGGGTCTGAGGTAGATAAATATATCCTTTCCGTGTCGAAGTATAGTGGAACGGCGGGTGACTCGCTAGGCAAGGCAGATGTTGAAGACGGAATTCACAATAATAGTAGATTTGTAACTTTTGATTCATTCAATGATCCCAAACGTGACGGATGGTGTGTTGAAACTTACCCAGGTGGTTGGTGGTTTAATTACTGCATGAATTCACACCTGACGGCCAAATACGGACAGGGTATGCCAAATTGGCATGGGATAATTTGGTGGAACTGGAAAGGTCCCGGTGAACAGCTTAAATTTGTTGAAATGAAATTACGGTAGAAGCTGACAGAGAAATTCTAAAGAAGCTATATAATGTTGTAGAAATTATGGTGAAAAAAGTAGACATTTAAAAAAATGAAAAGGCGTGTCATTTTACAATTTTTCTCGGCCTTGTAAAATAGCTGAAATTTACAAATGACACCAACTTTTTGCCTGCTTGACATTCATTTTTCTCATTTTTTTTCTGGCAATGATACGTACAAACTAGTGAATATAATCATTTCATATTTTATCCGTGTAAACTAAACAAAAATAATATTTAGATCTAAATAATGTAATCTAAGATATTCAAAGCTCACTTGTTTTTAAAACGATCCATGTTTTTTTTGGTTTTTTTTTTACCTTTTTTTGTCTTTTTTTTCAAAGATTAAGCCAAATTCGTTCGAATTCAATCTCGGCTTTTTACGATTCTATGAAGAAAAATAACCCATTTCAAAAAAAAAAATCTTTGAAATAGAAGGAATTCTTATAACATTTAATTTTACACATCCTCCAAATTGTTTCCATCGTAAGTAATTAATGTGAACAAACATTTGAAGACACCAATTTTGGCTGAACAGACACTCACATAGAGCGATCAGTAATAGGTTTTGTAAAATTGTGTCAATTAAACTTGAAAAGGATTTTTCTTGAAGCTTGGCTATCGTTGTTATTTTCATCATCAGTTCCTTTAGTCAAGGCAAAAATAACATCAGCCAAAAGAAATTACATCATCGACACGTCCGTAATCCATAAATCGCCGGCTGATGAGTGGCTTAAGGTAACTGCGGACAGATAAAATTGTCAAATTTTCGACTTTCTTAAAATCTCACAATGATTTCTGAAATTTATCTTTGAAGTGTGAGCACAAGCTAAAACGCAATAAAAAGGGTTTGAAGCTCGTTCTTTTGACGTCGTGACGTCATTAAGGGGCCAACCCCTTTTCGACCCGCCAAAATCAGTATTTGCAAATATTTTCTTAATTAATCGGCCGATTTTTTCGAAAAAAGTTTCATTTAGAAATCCCAAGAACGACCGAGCTAGTCATTTGATTTCTGTGTACATTCAAACAGAAGAACAGGTCAGAAACGCTATCTATTTCGCGATTTTTAAGATTTGACGTTACATTTTTCATTTTATTTTTTGTAAATATATAGAAATTTCTCAAAATTTTGTCCGGTGATCTATGCTGATTTTTTGTTATTTTGTAGCGAAACTAATACGCTTCACATTTATCAAATAAAAATGATATGTCTTCGGGATGAATTTTTCATAAAATCCGATTTTGTAAAGTTATTGCAACATTTTTCGTCGAATTCGACGTCGAAGCAAAACAATCGTTACTATGCTTATTCGACGCCAATCTTCATGCACTAACGTATTCTAAAATATGTGAAATTAAGCTTTATTATAAAATATAGGCTTCAGAAAGTTTAAATCTGAATTTGATTTTTAGAAAAACAAAAAAAAAAAATCACTTATTTTTCTATCCGTTTAAAAAGACAGCTTTTGCAGAATATTTGACGCGACGTTGCAATATTCTTTGATTTGCGATATCTTCGCGGAATCAAATTTTACAAAAAATCTAACCCGAAAACACATGGATTTTATTTTAAAAATCTTACGTGGAATGGTTTGGCAGCAACATATCTAAATTTCAGCATAGGTCTCCGGAAAAAATTTCGAGTAAAAAGTCAATATTTTCAGTAACTGTAACTGTTCAGTAACTGTAACAAGATAATTCTTGTATAAAACAAACTACGTGTTCTGTAGTGGACAGCGCCCTTGGCCAGCGAAGACATTAGTCCCGTAAAGCCGATCGCGACTTATTTTGTCAGCGATGAATTTACCGGCCAATGATCGAAGCTCTCATGTTACCAATTCGCCGACAGGGTGTCGGCGACAGGATAGATGTCGATAATTTACAATTGACATTTAAAACAAGAGGACCATGATGGTCCTATATCGCTCACCTGAGTAAGTCACTCGTAACTTGTCATCCATGTTATGAATACCAGAATTTGTTTGATGTACATTTAGGCTGGTTAAGTTTTGTCCTACTGCAATTTGATTTTTTAATTTTCGTAATTTTTCAACTTTTCTCTTACCATGCAAATTCTTTTAACAACTTTAGTAGACCCACACGTAAAGAACACCCATGCTAAGTTCAAAATTGATTGGCCTCATGGTTAAGGGGAAAAAGAATTTTTCTAAGATTTTTGGTAATTTATGTAATTTTTAAGTCTTTTCTATACCATGGAAACAAGAATTTTTTAAGAAATGAAATAATTTTAAAAACCTTTGAAGAACTTCACCCAAGGATCATCCCTGCTATGTTTCAGATTGATTGGCCTGGTAGTTTGGGAAGAGAAGACTTTTTTATATGATTTCAGCCATTTTCGGCCATCTTTAGCTCACCTGAGCACTTCGTGCTCAGGTTGAGCTATTGTGGTTAGGTAGATGTCAATCGTCCGTCGTCAACATTTGCCTTGTATGCACTCTAATGGCCACATTTTTAGCCTGATCAACCTTAAATTTGGTCAGAATGATTGTTTTGATCAAATCTCGGATGAGTTCGAATTTGGGTCAACTGGGTTCAAAAACTAGGTCACAGGGTCAAATCTTAGAAAAACCTTGTATGCACTCTAATGGCCACATTTTTTGCCAGATCAACCTGAAATTCGGTCAGAATGATTGTCTTGATAAAATCTCGGACGAGTTCGAAATTGGGTCAACTGGGGTCAAAAACTAGGTCACGGGGTCAAATCTTAGTAAAACCTTGTTTGCACTTTAGAGGCCACATTTTTTGCCCGATCATCCTGAAATTTTGTCCGAATAATAAACTTGATAAAATCTCGGACGATTTCGAATTTGGGTCAATTGGATTCAAAAAATAGGTCACGGGGTCAAATTTTAGAAAACCTTGTATGCACTCTAGAGGCCACATTTTTGGCCCGATTAACCTGAAATTTGGTCAGAATGATTGTCTTGATAAAATCTTGAAGGAGTTCAAAATTTGGTCAACTGAGGTCAAAAATAGGTCACAGGGTCATATCTTAGAAAAACCTTGTATGTACTCTAGAGGCCACATTTTTTGCCCGATCAACCTGAAATTTGGTCAGAAGGATTTTCTTAATGAAATCTCGGATAAGTTTGAAATCGGGTCAACTCGGGTCAAAAACTAGGTCACGGGGTCAAATCTTAGAAAAACCTTGTAATCAATCTAGAGGCCACATTTTTTTTCCTGGTCAACCTGTAAATTTGTCAGATTGATTGTCTTGATGAAATCTCAGACAAGTTTGAAATTGGGTCAACTGGGGTCAAAAACTATGTCATGGGGTCAAATCTTAGAAAAACCTTGTGTGCAATCTAGAGGCCACATTTTTTGCCTGATCTGCCTATAATTTTGTAAGAATAATTGTCTTGATGAAATCTCAGACAAGTTTGAAATTGGGTAAAAAACTAGGCCACGGGGTCAAATCTTAGAAAAACCTTGTATGCACTCTAGAAGCCACGTTTTTTTGCCCGATCAACATGAAATTTGGTCAGAATGATTGTCTTGATGAAATCTTAGACGAGTTAAAAATTAAGTCAACTGGGTCAAATACTAGGTCACTGGGTTACATCTTAGAAAAACATTGTATGCATGCTAGAGGCCACATTTTTTGCCTGATCAACTTGAAATTTGGTCAGAATGATTGAATTGATGCAATTTTGAATGCCTTGAAATCAGGTCATTTGGGGGCAAAAACTAGGTCACAGAGTCAAATCATAGAAAAAAATTGTAAGTTAACCTGAAAATTGTAAAAAAAAAGGATTCTCAAGTTTTATAGAAGCAACAGCATTATTTAGCTAAGTGATATTTATTCATCATTCTCTTTCTTAACCTGGTTTTGAAAATTTCAGACAGTTCATTCAGGTGAGCGATTTAGGGCCTCTTTGGCCCTCTTTTTTAGACATTCAGTTACCATGGCAACCAGAGTTTTTGATGATATTAAATTTATTTAACAACTTTTAAAGAGCTTCACCCAAGAATCATCCCTGTCAAGTTACAGCTTGATTGGCCAAGTGGTTTGGGAGGAGAAGAATTTTTCCTAATAGTTTGAGCCATTTTTCTAACATTCCGTTACCATGGCAACCATAGTTTTTGATGAAATTAAATTGTTTTAACAACTTTTTTAGAGCTTCACCCAAGGGACATCCCTTCCAAATTTCAGCTTGATTGGCCCAGTGGTTTAGGAGGAGAAGATGTTTAAAGAAATTGATGACGGACAGACGGATGGACGACGGACGGTGAGTGATCACAATAGCTCACCTTGAGCACTTTGTGCTCAGGTGAGCTAAAAATGGCCGAAAATGGCTTAAAACTTGGATTAAAATTGCTTTAAAAGAAAAGTGCTCGGAACACTGAATGTACTACTGATTGTCTGTCGGTATTTATTTTGATTTTCTAACCATTTTGGGTTTTTAAGGAAATTAAGGTGACATAGACTAAGGTCAGACTGTACATATGTACAGCCTTGTCTTTATCATACCTCCCGCCAAAGCAGGAATACCACAGGTTCAGCATAATAAGGATTAATCGCCGACAGCTACCGAAAGTGAAAAGTTAGAAAATGCAAATAAACATATCCGACGCGTACCGAGGCAGGTCAGACGATTAGCAAGGCCAACCCCTCGCGGTTAGCGGCCAATGCCCGTAATACCAGCGGACTTCCTCCGGACTGCCGCTAAATGATTAACCTATCGGACTGGTTCGCCCGGACCGGCGCGGCGTAACGAAAACGTAGCTAATCGTATCGCTGTTAAATGGTCCTTGACATTTGTCGGAGTATGTGTGCCAGCCTCTGTCCGTCCGTGGGTCCAGGACAATTATTCCTACATTTTCCCGGGATGGATTTCGATATTACTTGGCACAGTTGTTCCCAATCATGAGTAGATGTGATATAAGAAAGTAATTTTCAGATAGCCTAAGAGTCGAGGTCATAGCTCAAGGTCAAAAGTCTAAATGCAGGCTCGACTACAGCTGTCCTGGAATAAACGCCTAGGGGCCCATTCTACTGAACATCTTACGACATTTTTAGCGCAAGTCAAAAATAAAAGTTGCTTCTACAGTAGTAAATGAATATGCCGGAATTCTGTCATGCATCATCTCCTTTGAATCGTCTTCTATATAGACGCTTCCAATGAGATATTGAAAGGCAGAAATTAACAATGTATGAAAACATCAGGTACGATTTTGAATTTTGACCTACGATAAATTTTACGTCGTCATGAAATTTAGTAAAACGGACGGAAATGTCGAAGTTCAAAATAGACACATATCTTGATCAAAACCATTCAAAATCACTCGCACAGCCTTCCAATCATTTCTTACAAACACTCAATCAAAAATGCTCCGTTGTTAAAAAAAACGTTGAAAATTGTTAAAAAAATGATAAGCATTTCAATCAAAGCGATCAAGCATTTGCTCGATTTTATAGGCTGGTGTTGATTATTAAATGTCTAATTTTTCTGTAAGGCATAAAATTAGAAAAAGTATGTAGAAGGAATATAAAAAATATGGCCAATTTTGTCCAATTTAGACGAAATTATGGATCATGTTTAAACTTCCTTCGAACTCGTTCCAAACTCCTCACACTAATCAATATCATTTCGAGATCCTTCTAAAATCATTCATTTTGTCAATATCACTATGTTGTCTACTGTAGTAGAATGAAGAAATGTCTTCTTTCAAGCAATTTCCCCTAATTCATCAAAACTTTCTACCGTATATAATTTCTCTACAAATTAAATGCACTTTCAATTGTTACTTGCCACCTCTTTTGATTTCAACCAGTCTACAATTTGTGAAAAGGGAAATAGTAAGTCGCATTTAGATGTTGGTATCCCTATCTACTGGACTTCTTAATAAATAATGCATGAAAATCCCGACGAAATTGAATTTTCTCTTTATCCAACAATAGCTGGGCAGAATATTGACAAAACCATGCACTTAGTGAAACAAGCATGAATTGGCATGATAGTTCACCACGATGAACTACTGCAGAAAAAGTCGTTGGCAACCCAAAATTCAAAATGGCAGCCACAATAGCAGCCATTTTCAAAATGGCCGCCATAAAATCACGAAAGAAATAATTTAATTGTGCAGAACTTTTAATTATTTGTCAATTTGTGTGGTTTTTGTGTCAAAATGAAAGTTTCTGAGGTTGAAAAGTCCAAATTCATAAATATATTTATCCTTAAATCCGGTTAGAATCCCAACAATTTAAAGTGGCAGCCGTTTTACTTCGAAAATATCGAAGTTCTTTTTCTAGAAACTAACTTTTTGAAAGTTTGTTTGACTTTCTGAACTAAATGGTAATTTTGAAATTAAAGAGTTTAAATTTTCTTTATACTGAATAAATTTGGTTTTCCGCACAATATAGTAACCGTTTGAAATAGCCTCCATTAGGAAATAAGGAAATGAGGAAAATTCAAAGTACTGTATAGAATTTTTCGGCAATGACTGAATAGTATGAACTTTGTTTCGAGTTTTTATTTTGCTGATTTAAGTTTTCAATTTAATGTTTTTCTAGCTCAAGTTCAAAACAATAGCTATTTTGAATTGGCTGCCAATTCCAGCATTGTAGCCAATAAATTTTGAAAAATTGGTATGAAGGCACATTTTTGAATTCTTAGCATACATAGTACCTATCTTCACATTTACAGAAGCACAATTCTGTACATGGAAGTGTGAATTATAATATTTACATCTCCCACAACATTTAGTCTAGCAGCTGCACGGTGTGGGCTTCTAACAGCTGTCGGCTTTTGGTTGTGACGTTGCATTATATTTTCCACGCGCTGCTATGCATTTGCCAACCCCATGTACTTAGTCACACTATTAAAATATCAGGCGCGTGGCATGGTTTCAAATATTGGTTTGGCGGTTGGTGTTTGAAGGGCCCTCTCGAACGTTTAAAAATTCAATAATTTGGGGGAATTTTTTTGACAGAAATTTAAGATGATCTGCCCAGCTACCATAGATTATATAGAAAATCGGTGATAATAGTGGCTGCCATCTTGAATTACGCTCTCTGAAGTGGGTCGAAATTAAAGAAAATATAGTTTAAAACACAAGAATAATCAATTATCGAGCTTATTTTTAGAAATTTAGTCGAAATTTTGGAAATACTTTTATCCGTCTTTTACATTGTAACTTTGCACTGAAATAATTTTGTTGGTGGCAATCTTGAAAAAATGGCAGCCATCTTGATTCTTTTTTCATTGACCATCAGGTTTTTCATGAACTATATACCTAACTTGACGTCCATGCAAAAGTTGATGCTCGTTTCACCAAGTGCATGATTTGGCGAAAAAATAGAGATAATCTGCTCAGCTACAATGTTTACCCTTATCATTTAGCTTACTTGAGCTATTGTTATTATTCAATCTCCGTAGGGCGGAGGGTGATCTGCCTTTCGGTCTATCTCTACAACATGAGTGACACCTATAGCGTTGCTCGATAGGCCTTACTTCACGCCATAGAACCGGTTATCACGAACACAATTGAGTTATTGCCGTAGACTGCCAGTGGGTATTTATTGACAATTATTTACCAGTCTTAGAGTCTCCCTTTCCAAACCATCTCGAAGATATTGGTAATGGCATAATAAACTTCGTTCA
Organism: Fragum whitleyi; assembly: GCA_948146395.1. Classification (NCBI taxonomy): domain Eukaryota; kingdom Metazoa; phylum Mollusca; class Bivalvia; order Cardiida; family Cardiidae; genus Fragum; species Fragum whitleyi. The sequence goes on from OX411543.1 coordinate 81,784,426, forward strand.
GATGACGTTTTAAAAGCGGTTCACGATTGCCTTTCTCCAGAAAACGCATCGTAGTTGCATTTTAGCGGTAATTTCACTTTCTCGGAACAATAACTACTTTTCTGTGCAGTTCTTGGGAAAATGAAACAAATGATTTTATTTTCCGTTCATTACCCAACCTCTTTGGGAAATTTCATGCAATAAATCGCTCCGACATATACAGTTTCAATGTTAAGAGTCGTCACGTGAGAAAAAAAAGTGGATTCGAACACCGCTACGTTCGGGAGGTGGTTGACTCCGGACACGGTTGAAAAACAAGAGATGGTTGATTGAACACGTTTTTGCGATATGTCAAATAAGTCAATATTTACTTTATTTCCCTATAAAGTTCGTACCTTTAGTGTCACTGTGAGTCGTTTTGGACAAGTGTGCAACAACTAAAATTTGACTTCATCACTCTCTCTCTCTCCTCTCTCCCTCCCCCTCTCTCTCTCTCCCTCTTTATCTCTCTCTCTCTTTTTCTAACTATCTATCCATCTATCTATCTCTCTATCCATCCATCTATCTTTCTGACTATCTTTCTACAAACAGAAAAAATGTGTAAATTTGGTTTAGAGTCTCCCGTTAAGGTTTGAATTTAAGGTGTCTCATTATTCCGAGTGTTTTTGCTGATGATTTGAGCAAGTCATTTATAAGCTCTTTCCAATTTCCGTTTTTGCAAAATCGGTATGCATTTATTAACCTTGGTTTCTCGTTTTTTTTTATGAAGATGTATCGTCAATCTCTATATGTACTTGATAACTGATGTAATCGAATAAATTATCAAAGTAATAATCTTATGTTTGGTTAGCTTATTTCTTCTGACAAAATATGGGACTGTTGTTGTAGAATAAAACCAAATGCTGTTTCTGACAAAGTTAAATATATTACCATAAATAGGTTGAAAACGTGCTCTTTTAAATACATTGTATAGTCATTAGTGATTTTACGCTTAAATAAATGTCCACAACGTATCTTTTTATTATCATTGGCTTCAGCAATTTGCACAAAGGCATATCATAGAAATTCTATATGTAATGTAATGGGATCAGTTTTTCAGTCATTTCAAACGATTGTGTGGTGTTAAAATCAGAAAATAATCATAAACTAAGGTGGCTGTTTTCGCTAAATGATTTAAAATAAGAACAAATATACACAGTTTTGTTCCTCTCCTATTCGGATTTCGACAAAACATTTCATATTGGACATTGCTCGGAGTGGCATTCTTTGTCACGACCAGGAAAAGTTGGATGTGACTTTAAAAAAATAAAGGGCACATTCGAAAAGGTTTTAACGCCATAATCACTTCGATATGTTCATCTATCAAAAATAACAACTTGAAACAACTGAAAATATCTAAAAAGCGTGATGAAAAGAAGTACAATTTATAATGTGTGCAATAAAGATAAAATTAATAGATACTTTGTATCTATTTGCTCTCTTTTATAGAAAAATGTGTTTCTTTTACAAGGCAGTATATTAAGGCGGTCACAAGAAATTTGTTTAGTGCGGCTTTGCTTATGTAAATTATATTTGGAAATGGGTGTGTAAATTCGGAATATTATTTGATCCCACCTTTGTAACGTTTTTGTAGCCTCGGACTTCGATTAATATGCTACGTCAATATCATCAATTGGTACCTAATAAATATACGTATATCGTAATTTGAACACGGTCGAAGTAAAAAAAAAATGGATCGCTAACCGACACACTCCATATCGTTGTTGGAAATATATTAAGGCTACTTTAAGTTCTTTAAGATCGCTGTTTTGTATTTTAACTTTTTTTTTCAACCTTTGACAAGATGTGGTCATTATATGTGGACTAACATTGTTTGCACCATTTAGACTAATTATTGAGGTCAATGTTGTTGCTGAATATCCTTTTTGTCTTATACGGCACACAATGACTCTCAAAGTGCGAACTTTATAGGGAAATATAGTTGATAATGACTTATTTGACATTTCAAAAAACCGTGTTCAGGCAACCACTACTTGTTTTTCATCGGTGTCCGGAGTAAACCACCTCCCTAACGTTACGGTGTTCGAATACTTTATTTTTCTCACTTGACGACTTTAAACTTTCATTATTTCTGCTTAAGCGTTTAATCGCATGAAATTTCACTCAATGGTAGAATAGTTAATGTAAAATAAAATCGTGTGTTTCACTTTCCTCAGAAATGCATAGAAAAGAATATGTTGTTCCTAGAAAGTTTTGTTGCCGCTAAAATATAACTACGAGACGTTTTCTCGAGAAAAGCAATCGTGTGTCGATTTTAAAATTTCATATGGACCAAGTTTGTTATTACTTTTATCAACTTCTTCGAGATGGTTTGGAAAAGAATACTCTAGGACTGGCAAAAAATTGTCAATAAATACCCACTGTCAATCTACGGCAATAACTCAATTGCGTTCGCGATAACCGGAGGGTGTCCGATACAACCGGTTCTTTGGTGTGTACTTGCTTTAGGATTAATACAGGGTTTCATTGAAACACATAATTCACATGACTTTACTTCCTAAGTCAATTGATGACTTTACATTTTAGACTGATGCAAATTGAAGGACGATGCAGACGCCAATGAAAAGTAGGTGACATTTGTAAAGGAACGACCATATCAGGTAGAACTTGTAACAAACGATTTCTTATTTTTCCGCCATGTTTTCTTACTTGTAAAATTAAAGGAACGTTAAATCTTTGGATTGTACAGGGAAGGGACTAAGTGACGGCAATCTTGGGAGTCAATTCTAATATAATATGCGAGTCAAGGTCCTACGGTTATAATTAAGATGTTAATTTCCTCTTGAGAATATTGTTGTAAAGAACCCTTGAAATGAATGCGCTTAACAATAAGTGGCACAGTTCCTGTTCATTTTAAGCTTTTAATGCAGAGCTTCTGATAGAGGGGGTATTTTGTATTTAAGATCAAAGTATTTAAAAAAATATTAGCACAAACCCTATGTTTTGGTACTCATTGGAATCGTCTCATCAAGACGATTCCATTGAGTACCCGCAACATAGGGTTTTTCATCGAGAAATACAGATTTTTGACCGACTTTACCACCTCTTATCTGTACCTCTTTGGTGTGCATGTACCTTAGCCGTACTCTTAGACAGATGGAGTGGAATATATCAATTTATCACGTAGAAACAGACTGCCTCTGTAAGGGAATATACATAAACCAGCTTATACTTATTCAAGGAACAATGTTTGGTGCTTTAATTTGTTTGGTGATTTGTACGTTGTTAATGTCGGCTGGTGGAGCGTCGAACGAGCGTTTTGAAGACCAACTGAATAGTGCGAGAAAGGACATAATTTATCTATACGATGATATATCAAAGTTATCGCGGTCTGTTGAAAACATAAACAAAACCATATGGACTGAAAATGTTGATGGGTTTGGAGCAAGAAATAACAAGAAAGATGACGAAGAAAAACGGAGCAAAATGGATACTAGTCAGGAGATGAAAAATATGGCGTCTTCCATAATACGACTTCTTGAAGCATTTGAGTCTGAAAAAAGTTTGAATAGAGATTTACAAAAACAGATTCATTATCTAAACGATCGGGTGGAAGCGACTGAAAATAGAAATGCTGACCTTGAGCTGGCCTTTGATTCAGAAAGAAAACAAAACAAACAATGTAAAACGCGCCTACATGTGCTTGAAGAAAATAGTTCTAACATTGAAGATATCCTTGATTCAAAAGGGAGAATAAACGAAAACAGTTTAAGGCGTTTACAAACACTAGAAGATAAGATAAGTGATAACGGTATCTTTATTCAGGAACAGCAAGCTAGACTGGGAGCATTAGAAAACAGAAACATTGAGATTGTGAAATCGATTGAATCTAACAATCAAACTAAATCCGAAGTGATGGACCGATTGGAAGTCATAGACGTTATCGTACAAAACATGACAACGTTATTGGAATGCATTCACTGTGATCCTGAAGGTAAAACAAATAGTTCAGTTTCGAAGGGATCGCGCTCTACCACTGCCCCGGTATCTGAAACTACATCTATGAACAATGTTCTGAAGTCATGCAAAGACGCACCAAGAAGCGGCATCTACGATATGTACTTTAGCTCTTTTGGTTCGACGAAACGCGTGTATTGTGACGCGGAAACAGATGGGGGTGGGTGGATCGTCACTTTGAGGCGCAAAGACGGTTCGGTAAACTTTACAAGGTCTTGGAATGATTACAAACACGGGTTTGGTAATGTGGACGGCGAGTTTTGGATAGGTAACGAAGTTCTTCATGAACTAACAGAGAATAAACCGATGCAGCTTAGAGTAGATATGGAGGATTTTTATAGGGAAAAAGCATTTGCAAAGTACGATCAATTTCAGATTGGGTCTGAGGTAGATAAATATATCCTTTCCGTGTCGAAGTATAGTGGAACGGCGGGTGACTCATTTGGCAAGGCAGATTTTGAAGAAGAAATTCACAATAATAGCAGATTTGTAACTTTTGATTCATTCAATGATCCCAAACGTGACGGATGGTGTGTTGAAACTTATCCAGGTGGTTGGTGGTTTAATTACTGCATGAATTCACACCTGACGGCCAAACACGGACAGGGTATGCCAAATTGGCATGGCATTATTTGGTGGGCCTGGAAAGGTCCCGGTGAACAGCTTAAATTTGTTGAAATGAAATTACGGTAGAAGCTGAAAGAGAAATTCTAAATGAAGCTATACAATGTTGTAGAAATTATGGTGAAAAAGTAGACATTGATTGTGACAAGCAATTTCTTCATTAGCTCACCTGAGCACATCGTGCTCAAGATGAGCTTTTGTGATCATTGAATGACCGTCGTCTGTCGTGTGTCGTCCGGCGTCAACAATCTTAGTGTTGACACTCTAGGGGCCACAAATATGACCCAATCTTTGCGAAACCTGGTCAGAATGTTAGCCAAATCGTAAGGATGAATCCTATTGAAAATGGGAAGGATCTATTCCAAATCACGGGAAAAGGGGCCTTAAGGACAATTTTCTTGTTAACATCCTAGAGGCCACAAATATGGCCCAATCTTTATGAAACTTGGTCAGAATGTTGGCCGGGACACAAGGATGAACCCTATAGAAAATGGGAAGGATCTATGCCAAATCACGGGAAAAGGGGCCTTAATGACAATTTTCTTTGTTTACGCAAATATGGCCCAAACTTCATGAAACTTGGTCAGAATGTTGGCCAGGTCACATTGATTAACCCTATTGAAAATGGGAAGGATCCATGCCAAATTACAGGAAAAGGGGCCTTAATGTCAATTTTCTTGTAAACATCCTAAAGACCACAAATATGGCCCAATCTTCATGAAACTTGGTCAGAATGTTAGCCAGGTCACAAGGATTAAATCTATTGAAAATGGGAAGGATCCATGCCATATCACAGGAAAAGGGGCCTAAACGACAATTATCTTGTTAAAACTGTAGAGGCAACATATATGGCCCAATCTTCATGAAACTTGGTCAGAATGTTGGCCAAATCATAAGGATAAAGCCTATTGAAAATGGGAAGGATCTATTCCAAATCACGGGAAAGGGGGCATAAGTGACAATTATCTTGTAAAAACTGTAGAGGCAACAAATATGGCCCAATCTTCATGAAACTTGGTCAGAATGTTGGTCAAGTCACAAAAATGAACCCTTTTGAAAATGGGAAGGATCTATGCCAAATCACAGAAAAAGGGGCCTTAAAGATAATTTTCTTGTTATAACTAGAGACCACAATTTTAGCCCAAACTTCTTGAAACTTGGTTTTGTGTTGAAATTGTCTCCCTTATGACATCTGCCTATTTAAATGATTTGATGTCCCAGGGGTCAAAGAGACTCAGGTGAGCTATCTAGGACCATCATGGTCCTCTTGCTTTCCATAATACTTTCTCAAGTATAAAATCATAGTGACGAAAAGTCCTGCGATATTACTATTAAGAAACTTTTTGCAGGTAAAACCTACTTTCTTTTCTAGTACATTCTTTTAACTGTCAGGTTCCATGTTCTTTTCCGTAGCAACGCCTCTTTTTTTAGTAAACGTGAAGCTTGCGGGGTCTGATGCACATATGTTTGTTTAAAAAGTTTCATGTGCATTGAAAAGCACATTGGTGCCTAGAAATAAGCCGTTTCAAATCCTTAAATCTTCATGACGTCAAATGTTAACCAAAATTGGGTCTACCAAGGCAAGCCATTGAAAGTAGGCGTTTCGCCATTAATATTAACTTCAAACTGTTCCAAAAAAATTGAAGGGTGATTTTAAAACGTTTAAGCTGCTAAGAACAATTGACCGATTTTCCGAATTACAAAGACTGGTGCAATTAACCATGTGTTTTAGTCTTTGCTCGTTTATGCGAAGACAATATACCGACATCAAGTCTTATCGTTGTGTAACTATAGCCGATGATTTGTTTATCATTAGCACATTAACGATTAACAAATCTGTTTGTCGTTATGACTTCTGCAAACGCTCAAAATAGCGTTTTATAAGCCAAATTTCTAAATGAAAATATCGGTATGCAAGCCCGCTTGATAATAACCGAGTCTACTGTATGTCGTCAATTTACTTAGAAATTTTATAAGACCCATTACGGTTTTGAAAAATGGCGACCGGGTTTTTGTCGCTGAGATAGATTTTGGTGTAAAAATACTCTAAAATAGCCTTTCCGAGGCTTTGTTGAGAATTCTAAAACTAATGTAAAATTTGAACAATTATGTGTGCTCATATACTGTCGGAAAAGGATATTTTACAGTCTTTACATTTTCTTCGCAATCGATATGACTCTTGACAATTGATGCTCGTTTTTTGTGTCTTGTGACCAGTATTGTGTAATAGTGTACGATTTCTTTTGTGAAATGGAAAAATGGGATTGTTATGCTTATTGACATTATCAAAGGTTTGACTTTCTCTTTTCTTGTCAAATGCCTACATCTTGAAAGTCTGACTTGCTTTGATCCTATGCATAGTAAAGGGAAAATCATCTATATTGGCCACCTATACTGACAGCGCGCTTCGTCACGCTTGACTTGGTAATGGCATTCTGATCGATTAGTGTTCAATGTAAATTCCTAACTGTACATTTACCGATCACTAGCATGGCCTCGTGTGAAACTACAGCCGACGAAGTCAGACCAGAGTTCTCTCCCATTCAACTTGATGATAACACCTCCGTAAAAGTCCCTATCAATCAATCGTCCGCTATTCCTGCAGCCCAGATGTCTCCAAGCCAGGACCGGAAATTAGAGGCATCCCTGATATGTGCACCGGACGATGATCGTACGAACCTACCAATTAATTTGAATGATGAGCAGTTAGACAAATTAACCACATCATATAATGAGTTTTCCAAAAGATGTCTTTAAAAATACTCTGTTAAGGTGGTACGCATCATGTGACAAAAAACTGAACGAGGTTAGGCACGACTTGTTCACCATACTTTGTAATGAGGAAGATTTTCCGTATCGTGATTGTGTTTTGAAGCGCCGTTCACAGAGACGCAATGGTGATCCGCTGGCAGAAAAGCTGGCCTATGACGTGCATACGCTCTTATGTGGGCTAGTTGATGGCGATTACGATAACACCGATTTCAAAGGCATTATTAGTTCTCGTTCGAAGTCGGTGTCTTCAACACATACTGGTGTACCTGGAACTAATTCGTTAACTCCAGCTCAAAAGATGCTGGAACATTCCGTAATGATCGATAACCCCACGAACTCGGAGTTGTGCGATGTCCAGTGTTGAGTCAATTAATGAAGATAGAAATATTCAAATACATGTAATTGAACTTAAAGAAACGATACAGCAAGTTGGAACGATGGTACGTGATGTAAATCAAAATGTCATGTCAAATTTACATTCCGTAATGAACTGTCTGTCACGTGTTGAAACTGTCGAATTGAATAGTCTAACAAAAATGAAAAAAGAAATCAAACTTTTGCGTCAAAATGTGACCAATTGTGAAGATTCTATGAATAATTTGCAAAACAGGGTCGATATTGAAATAGGTAGAGCTAGTAAAAGTAATTCACATAGCAGAAAAAAACTCTGTTCGTCGTAACTTGAAAGTGCTTGCTAACGCCTCTCAGTCCATCGAGTCGAACTCAAGTCAGGGTTACCAGACTATGCGTTCGACTCGACCGACTGACAGCCAACCACCTGAATACAAGGTGGATTCAAATGGTAAAGATGTGAATCAGGCAGATACACAGGTTAACTATATAACACAGCAAAATGTGACTGTTACAATTAATCGTGAACCCGAAAATGAACACTCGATTCCAGACGACAGCGGTTGTGATGGAGTAGGCTTTTGTGGGAGAGACAACTCTTACTCAAAAACAATCTCCTATACGTTTCAAAATCAACCAGTGAACGGTGGCAATGAGCTCTCTTCCAATTGTCCTAACCAACTTCTGTCGAATGATCAGAGTTTTCACGGACATCTTCAAAGTATGTCTGATTTTCCAAGTATATCTAATCGGAAGCATCCCGATCAACTTACTACGGATCAAGCAAGACCAACGTATGGTCCCATAGGTTACCATGCAAATTATCAAAATAATTCCTTAGATACACTTACGTATTCTCACGCACTAAGGAATAATACTGACGGTATGACTGCTCTAAGTAGACCTGCACACAATAAAAGTCCCATGGACACTGAAAATAGTGGATACCGCCAACCTTATTCTGGTGATACATTGGTTCGGGGCAACGAAAATGACCGAAGAAGCCATAGTGACGTTTAAATCGAGTCGAATCCGCGTTCGGATAGAGTTAAAGATTCGTTAAACGCATTTGAATATCGTGCATATCCGGTCAAACCGTCTCGACACCTGGCACACGAATACAAGCCTACTGACGGGCCCGATGGTAATCAATATTACAATGGTAATTGCCATGAGTATAGTCAACCCTACCAACAACATGAGCAGCCAGAAACTGATGACCAAGGCTGGAATCTTGTGGATTACGTCCGAAAGCGTCCACGTCACTTTTTTGTAGGGGGCTTTAAACCTACTATTACGGAAGCCATTATAGCACAATATGTTAGTCAGAGGGGACCAAAGGTCACGAGGGTCAATATATTCCGATACAATTCAAGGCCGGTCGTTATTCGCCTCATTGTTGAGGACAATGCTGTAGCCCATCGTGTGTGTGAGCCGTGTTTTTGGCCCGAGGGTGTAGTTTGTCGCCCTTGGGTTTCCCATGCTAGGTATAAGGCACGTGACTTCAACCACGTGCAGTTCCAAAGGGGTCCGAGAAAGAATGATCAGCGGGTCGACATCGGAGGTCTAAATACTGGATTTGATACCAGGGGTTATACGTACGCTGATCAATATGAATGATAAGCCTATTCATATTAACCTTTTTACATGGAATGTAACTGGCTTTATGACTAGCGGAATTTATTTAAGCGTTTGTCTGAAATTATATGATATAGATTTCCTTGGAATTTCAGAGCACTGGTTACCAGAAAAAGATTTACATATTATAAGCTCCTTGGAGCGTTTTTATTCTGCGTATGCAGTTTCGGATAAAGATTTAACGATGTCATCGTCCGCTCGAAATAGAAAAGGCGGACTCGCGATTCTCTGGAAGAAAACGTTTGATTATTATGTAACTCGCTTACCATTTATAAATGACAGAATTATCGGAATCCAGGTAGAATTATCACCAAAAAAATTTTTCTATATTTTTCAAGTTTATCTTCCTTCAAAAAATAACCCATCAATTATATTTGAAGAATATCTAGACTCTCTGAAAAACGTTATTTACGAATATAGTTGGAAAGGAAAAGTTATTCTTATGGGAGATTTTAATTGTCATACGAATACCACCAAGGTGAGCAAGCCTTTAGACGCGAGGGATAAATTATTTAATTCGTTTTTATAACAGAATCAGCTGTCCACAGCTACTTCCCTTGATTTTTGCTCTGGGCCAACTATGTCGTTTTACTCTAGTTGTGGCCAAAGTCTTATAGAAAACATTATTTTAAATAATAATGATATAAATTTTATATCTTCATGTAGTATAGTCGATGACGACTCACTTCTTTACTCGAATCATCGCGCTATTCAGTGTTCATTGGCAATTACTGTACCCAGCTTTCAAGTAAAAACTAATTCCGTGCAGAAGAGGATTAACTGGTCAAAATGTAGTCTCGAACATAGAGAATTATACAGATTATCGCTCGCTAATGACGTCGGACTCGAGGCACTGAATAGGCTAGAAATTAAGTCGACTAATGACATTGATCATTTTTACTCATCGTTAGTGAACGCTCTACTTCATACGAGTAATTTTTGTATTCCCGAGCCATTGTTCAAACCTTTTTTAAAACCATACTGGTGTTACGAGCTTTCAACTTTAAATAAATCAATGAAATCCCTTCGACGACTTTGGCTTGAATCGGGTTGTCCCCATTCAGGACACTCATTTACAAATCTTAAAACCGCTAAGCGAAATTTTAGAAATGCACATAGAAAGGCAACTCAAAATTATTTTCTTGAACTTTCTGACGAGATAGATAGGAACGCGGAAATAAATCAAGAGCAATTCTTGCGATTAGTAAATTTAAAGAGAAATCTACGTAACACTAGCTCTGGGTCTGAAATTATTTTTCACGGTGAAATTGGTCGTGATAATTATTAATGGTTGGACTGACTACTTTAAAGAATTGTATGAATTTGATAACAATCCAGTATTTGACAGCACATTCAAAACCCACGTTAATAATGAATTACAAAATATATTGTCAAGTTGTAATAACAGTCATAGTTCTTCGTGTAGGGTCTCTGATGAGCAAGTTAACTCCGCCCTTCAGTCAAGCAAGAGGGGTAAAGCTCCAGGGGCGGATAATGTATGCTATGAACATCTGATTTTTGGTGGATCTATTATTTTCCAAGTACTTGCCAAGTTATATTCTGCTATGCTTGACTTATCATATATTCCACCAAATATGAAACTAGGAACGATAATTACATTGTACAAGGGGGGTAACAAAGATAAGACTGACCCCGGTAATTATAGAGCTATAACCCTAACTTCTTGCATATTAAAAACCTTTGAGAAAATTTTATTAGATAGAATGCAAGCTATCTCATCTCTAAAGCTTACACGGGGGTTTCCAAAAAGGGTTAGGATGTCTTATGTCCTCAGACAGTGCATTCATTTTGCCAAAGAAAATCAAAGCAGGTTGTATGTCTGTTATTTGGATTGCAAACAGGCTTTTGATAGGGTATGGATAAATGGCCTTCAATATAAACTTGCAAAATATGGATTAGATAACATTACCCTTCGGTGCATAGTCAACCTCTATTCTGGACTTCATAGCGCAGTTCGATTCCTATTCTACAAAGTGCCCGTCAAGGGGGAATAACAAGCCCTTTTCTGTATTTAGTTTACATTGATGGTTTGATCAAGAGTTTAGAATCGTCTGGTTATGGCCTTTGTATAGCCGGGACCGATACTAGTTCACTAAGCGTAGCAGACGATATGGTCCTAGTTTCTCTTAGCAAGGAAGGTTTACAGAAAATGCTGAACATATGCTTTGAATATTCGTGTAAGTGGAGATACTTATATAACCCGAGTAAATGCGCAATCACTGTTTTTAATGAACCAAAATCAAAGAATGTCAATCGAATCTGGCTTTTAGGCGGAAATGTTATATAGGAAGTTGATAACTACACCCACTTGGGCATCACATGTAACAAATATATGAATATTTTTGTAAATATCGACGAGTCATGTCGTAAACTAAGAAGTACTTTACTTGGGTTAATCAATGTAGGAATACATGAAAATGGTTTACTACCGTCCACGTCTGTTACGATATACAAGTCCATAGTTCTCCCGAGAGCTCTCTATGGCTGTGAGTTATGGTCTTCCTTGAATAAATCTAACATATTACAAATCGAAAAATCGCACAAATTTTGTATCAAATACATGCACAATTTTCCTGTTTATACAAGAACTGATATTTGTTTAAGCCTTATTGAAATTACTCAAATTGAGTTTGATATAGATTATAGAAAACTTCTCTTTTAAGGCCAAATGTGTCGTTTGGTTACCACGCACATTTGCAAAAAGATAATTCAATTATCGATTACTCGCGTTTTATCAATATAAATCAAAAAAGCAATTCGGCTTTATTCCAGATATTACTAGTATTTTGAGAAAATACAATCTTGAGTCGTACCTTTCGAACTATATATCAAACACATTTTTTCCCGCCAAAACTCAGTGGAAAACCATAATTCGACACGCAATTTCCGCGAAGGCAGAAAGCGATTGGTTAACAAGGGTACAAAATGACAATAAGATAAAAAGTTTTTTATCTATTAAACTAACACTTTCTATGAATTGTGAACTTTGGGAAATAAGTAAATCTTCAACTTCTACTGTATTATCTTATCAATGTAAACAATGCGCAAGATTTTTGGTGAGATTTTATAGTGATTCCTTCACCAGGTCATGTCCAAACCGTAATACGAAAATCTCTTCGTCTATATGTTCTCACGTAGTTTTTGAATGTTGTATGACCCAAAATATAAGAAACTTATTGTTAATTCATTAAGGGTTATTTGCAATACAGAGTTATACAATTAGTTTATGTCATTGGAATTACATAGTAGAATGGTGGGCCTGTTTTCCAGCTTTAGAAATATTAGCACAAATATCAATGAGAACTCTGAGATATTTATACATATCATACCAATCCTGTGCAAATTTGCAGACTTCATTTAAGATCTCAATCCAAACATTAGAGGTCCTTTTTCTACCAGTCGGTCAATTCGTCTACAGTCCTTCCATTCTTCTATTCATCCACCCACCCACCCATCCATCCATCCATCCATCCATCCGTCCATCCTTCCGTCCGTCCAACCGTCCGTCCGTATTTATAGACACTCAATCTCACTCTATCCTTGATTTTCGATTTCTGTGCAAGGTTGTTTCGATGCTTTCATATTACTCAATTTCTATATGTAGAATGAATGATCAAGCAGTCCTTTTATTCACTTTCGAACGTTCTAAAGGAATGCTTAATCACTCCGTAAGTTTCACTTCATACATGCATATGTTTATATGGATCTCTGTGTACGTGTGATTTTTTTCGGGTGAGTGAGGATGCATTTAGGTGCGTTCGTGCGTGCGTATGTTGGTATGTACGTATGTGTGCTATTGTTCGATTTCATTATTTGTATTATTTTGTTCATTGTTTTCTGTTCAAAGCTCACCCCTGTGGCGGAGAAATAAAGAATATATGGGCGTTAAATCCAGGGACTGCAAAGGTAATGGGTTAAAAGCCAGCATGAGTAGTACAGTCGGTAATCTTGCTCGAGCGACCACCCTATTAACCGATCACTTATTAAGCGACCATCGTAAAAAGTACCGTCGTCGTAAGAAAAATTTCCGAAAAACGTAAAAATATTTATCATAGAATCCTATGACGTTAGAACCCATAAGAATCGTCTCATTGAGACGATTCTAATCGGTTCTAACATCCTAGGATTCAGTCACAGTTATGTGAAAATCTTTATATGCTATCAAAACACACGTCTTTTGATCATAAAATTTTGTATTAGGCGACCATTTCCATTAGCGACCGCTTTTTATTCGCTCCCTAGTGGTCACTTAACGCAAGTTGTACTGTACTTAATACTAGAAAATGCATGTATGTACGTTTTCATGAATCTTAGGCATGTTGACTATAATGGTCTCTTAAGTATAGTAATGTAAAGAACTCTTGAAAAGACATTGATAAAAATAGCTTAGTATTAAGTGGTATACTTCCTGTTTAAGTTAAGCTTTTGGTGCACATGTATTTTAGCTAAAATTAAGGGTATATCATTTTGAGGCGTATACATTGCTTCTGAAATATTCACTTGCCAGACTCTTTTCTGAACAATGTTTGGCGCTTTAATTTTGATTTGTATGTTTTTAACGGTGACTGGTGGAGTCTCGAACGAGCGTTTCGAAGATCAACTCAATAGTGCGAGAAAGGACATAATATATCTATACGATGATATATCAAAGTTATCGCGGTCTGTTGAAAACATAAACAAAACCATATGGGCTGAAAATGTTGATGGTTTTGGAACAAGAAATAACAAGAAAGATGAGGAGGAAAAACGGAGCGAAATGGATGCTGGCGAGGAGAAGAAAATTATGCCGTCTCCCAACGAGATAATACGACTTCTTGAAGCATTTGAGTCTGAAAAAAAGATTGAATAGAGAATTACAGAATCAGATTGATAAACTACACGATCGGGTGGAAGCGACTGAAAATAGAAATGCTGACTTTGAGCTGGCTCTTGATTCAGAAAGAAAACTAAACCAACAATGCAAAACGCGCCTACATGTGCTTGAAGAAAATAGTTCTAACATTGAAGATATCCTGGATTCAAAAAGGAGAATAAACGAAAAAAGTTTAAGGCGTTTACAAACACTAGAAGATAAGATAAGTGACAACGGTATCCTGAATCTGGAACAGCAAGACAGACTGGAAGCATTAGAAAACAGAAACATTGAGATTGTGAAATCGATTGAATCTAACAATCAAACTAAATCCGAAGTGATGGACCGATTGGAGGTCATAGACGTAATGGTTCAAAACATGACAGCGTTATTGGAATGTATTCACTGTGAAGTAGTTCAGTTTCGAAGGAATCAATGTCTACCACTGCCCCGGTATCTGAAACTACATCTATAAACAATGTTCTGAAATCCTGCAAAGACGCACCAAGAAGCGGTATCTACGACATGTACTTTAGCTCGTTTGGATCGACGAAACGCGTTTATTGTGACGCGGAAACAGATGGGGGTGGCTGGATCGTCACTTTGAGGCGTAAAGATGGTTCGGTAAACTTTACAAGATCTTGGAATGATTACAAATACGGATTTGGCAATGTGGACGGAGGTAACGAAGTTCTTCATGAACTAACAGAGAATAAACCGATGCAGCTTAGAGTAGATATGGAGGATTCTTATGGGGATAAAGCATTTGCAAAGTACAATCGATTTCAGATTGGGTCGGAGGTAGATAAATATATCCTTTCTGTGTCGAAGTATAGTGGAACGGCGGGTGACTCGCTTGGAAAGGCGGACGGTGAAGGCGGCATCCACAATAACATCAAATTTTCAACCTTTGATTCATTCAATGATCCCTATGGTAACGGATGGTGTGTTGAATCTTATCCAGGAGGATGGTGGTTTAATTATTGCTTAAATTTACATCTGACGGACATGATATGCCAAGTTTTCACTTATGATTGTGTGAAAAGATATTTATGCATCTATTGAAACCATATATCGCTCGTTTCAAGTGAAAATAACTCTGATGCTAAGATGCCCTCCCAAACGACACGAGCTCGAGAAAATGTCATAAGGCCATTCAGCAACTACAACCGTGTCCCGAAAACTCAAAATACAAAGCCGTGCACATATTCAGCGACAGCAAGGGTCGATATGTGAGAGAGTTTGACCCTACTACAAACACCAGACGATCCACGGACTTGAAAATTTTCTGGAAAATTTTCTGGCATATCAAAAGTGGATCAAAGACGCTACCGGGAATTGTCTATTTAAAATACATGATAAATACTATACCAGACTTTAATTTCATTTTATTATGGTACGGAGCATGTGATGTTGCAAAATTGAATAGAAATAACAAACACCTAAGTGCCACCTTCAACTGTATTGGGGAAGCATGTGAATTTTTCCATAAGTTATTCGCGAGAATTAATGAGATAGTTTCAAATAACAATCACAAAATCATTGTGTTAGAGATTCCCCCCGTCAGTTTAGAGATCTGGAATGACCTAAAATCAAGCGACAAAACATTTGAAGCTGCATATAGAGAAGTAAACAACCAGATTGATGCAATAAACCACATAATTAAAAATTTCAATTCAGAAAATACAGGAGTCATCTCTCCACGCTTTAGTCTTGACTTAGAATTAAGCCGTAAAAACAAGAAAAATCAAGAAATAGAAAAGAAATTTCTAAATTTCAAACTACTTACACATGGCATACATCCTTGTCCGGAATTTAGCGAACTGTGGATGCTAAGAATTGTAAAAACAATTGAATCAACATAACTTACAAATAATAACATTATCTACCACTATACATATATGGAGGTAGGGACGCCCAACCTCCAAACTTGTAGTATAGATAATCACTAAATAATACTAAAATAAAAACTCTACACTGAACTATACAAAATCAAGTATACAACTTAACATATGGAGAGTACGGACGCCCAACCTCCACTTATAGTTTTATACTTGATATCAATTGATTAACATTGTGAGACAAAAATCATTGAGTGTAGATGAGAAATCAAAATTGTGTTGACTCATATCAATTATCAAAATGGCAGAGGGAAAAAAATCCTAAAATTAAAAGCTTATTTGCATCAAAAGAAACCAGCACACCAAAACCAAAAACAGGAGAGAACAGTAGAAAAAGACTCAGGCCAGGGTCTGACTTGACATGTGTCCCCAATGTGAAAAACAAATTAACGCTGACACTGAACATCTGGTCTGTGTACACTGTGGACTTAGTTTCTGCAGGCTGTGTACTAGCATAACAAAGGAACAGTTCAAATTAATCACAACAGCAGGCTTAAATCTATCATGGACATGTCCGACATGTAAGTACACACTACTTACCCTGCTACGACTTGACTGTTCACTTGCCGAGATTAAAAAATCAAACAATGAGCGTCTTACGAAATTGGAACTAGATGTTGCAGAAATAGATATTAAATTGGAAGAGAAATTAGAACAACAAAAGGAAAATCTTAAAGAGGACATAGTAAAATCAATCTCATTAGAACTAAATGAAAAAATAGATGCTCGAATAAAAGAAATAGACATGAGGAAAACAAGAAGTCAAAATTTAATGATCTACAACCTCCCGGAAAGTGACAGCGACAATTCAGAAGAAAGAAAAAATTACGATAAAGAATCCATGATTGAACTTGTCCAAAGCCTTGGTACAGAACTTGGTGAATTTAAGGGCTTTCGGATAGGAAATAGGGGTGAAGGAAAAAACAGACCCTTTAAAATAATCATTGATAGCAAAAAAAGTAGAAGAAATATCTTAGATCAAGCAAAAACCATAAACTACAACGCTCCATCACACCTTAAGAAAGTGGTTATCACAACAGACATGACTCCTGAACAACGAGAGGAACGGAAATTACTACTAAAGGAATTAGAAAAAGCCAGAGAAATAAATAAAAATGCAAAAATCCGTGATGGCAAGATCATTATACCATGTACAAAGCTAAATCAAGAAAAAAGAAAAGACAACCCGATAGGAAAACAAAAATACACAGATAAACAACTAACAAAAAACAAATCCCAACCACACAAAGTAAACGAGACTCTTGACATGTCACATGAAATTGAGGAAACTTTTATCAACGCAATCAACGCAACCACGATCATGGACAGCGAATTGACGTTCCAGGAAAACCCTGAAATTCATTACAACCGCGAACCAACGTCTCCAGATGTAAACCGAGAATAGGACAACAGTTTTATTTTTAACACTGTAAATAACTAAAAGGAAAATAATGATACACTGAAGATATTTTATAAAAATGCAGATGTTTTGACAAATAAGATGTATGAGTTAAAAACACTTACTACAGACCGAAATATTGATATTATTGCTATTACAGAAACAAATCCTAAACACCATTGGCTGCCGTTTGATAATTCAATATTCAAAATTGAAGGGTACTCGATGTTCAAAAACTCTAAAACAAATGGCCGCGGAGTAATAATTTACGTCAAAGAAAATCTTGTCAGTGTTAATATGGACTTCAAAAGCTCAAGTATCGAATCTGTTTGGGTAAAAATCATACTTAATTCAAAGGACAACCTAATTTTTGGCTGTATATATAGAAGCCCAAATCTAGATTTAAACTGTATGTACGAACTGAAAGAACTCCTAACTAAAAGCAAAAACAGCGGCAGTTCCCATTTATGCATAGTAGGAGATTTCAACTTTAAGGAAATAAATTGGAAGAATTATGATACTTATGCAAGTGAAACTCATCCATCTAGTATATTTTTAGAAACTGTAAAGGATCACTTTTTAACGCAACATGTTTTAAAACCAACCCAATACAGAGAAGGCACTACACCAACTGTAATAGACCTCGTATTTACGAATGAGGAACACATGGTCGAATTTGTAGAACACAAACCAGGACTTGGCAAAAGTGACCATGAAATCCTGGAATTTGACTACATCTGCTACACTGAAAGGGTGAAATGCAAACATACTGACAGATTGAATTACCACAAAGGAGATTACAACAACATAAATAACAATCTCAGGCTTATCAATTGGGATTCATTTCGCACAAATAATGTATGTGAATCTTGGACTTTCTTTGCCGATCAACTTAAAAGATTAATTACCGAAAACATACCAGTGTGCAAAGATAATCCGAAATTCAACAACTAATTACCATACATAGATGCAGAAACGAAAACGGCAATCCGTAAAAAAATCAAGCCTGGAAAAGTTATTTACACTGCAAGACTACAAGAAACTTCAATAATTACAAGATGCTCAGGAACAAAGCAACATCATCCATTAAAAAGGCCAAATACAATTATGAAAAAGAATTAGCAATCAACATCAAACATAACAACAAACTATTCTGGAGATATGTAAGATCGAAATATAAAACCAATGCCAAAATAGGAACACTTCACAATGAGCTTGATGAACCAATCACTGATGACCAAGATCGAGCAAATCTGCTTAACAACTACTTTGGCAGTGTCACGACTCAAAATATCCCTCCAAAACAGCAGCAGAGCTATCAAACATACAGATCACAGAGGCGGATGTACTAAAATCTATCCAAAAATTAAATCGAAACAAATCATGTGGCTCAGACGGAATCCATCCAAAAGTTATCATCGAATGCAAGGAAGAACTTATTAAACCATTAACCATTAACCATCTCTTTAACAAATCCCTAGAAACTGAGAATCAGAGAAAATACCTTTGGAATGGAAAAACTCGCTAGTGACACCAATACACAAATCCGGAAATAAACATTATCCAAAGAACTACAGACCAATCAGAATAGGTCCTATTTGCTCAAATTTAATACAAAGGATAGTTAAAGAAAAAATAGTCGAACACATGAACAACAACCTCTTTACTAACGACCAGTTTGGATTTATCAAAGGAAGGTCTTGTCAACTTCAACTATTGGAGACATTAGAAGATTGGACAGCATCGCTAGATAACGGATCAGAAACAGACGTCATTTTCTACGATTTCAAGAAAGCTTTTGATACATTATCCCACAACAAACTACTTTTAAAGCTGAAGTCCTATGGTATCTGCGACAAACTTCTACGATGGATAGAAGACTTTCTTACAAACAGAACTCAAGAAGTGGTTCTAAACAACACTCACTCCAATCAACAAAATGTCCATAGTGGTGTGCCACAGGGAAGTGTCCTTGGACCGACGCTTTTCTTAATCTTCATAAACGACCTTCCGGAAATGGCCAGTACAGTCGTAAAACTCCTTGCAGATGATACAAAAACATACACAGAAATCAACACGTCTGAAGACTACAACAAACTCCAACAAACAACGGATCAATTCTGTGAATTGTCAAGAAACTGGAACATGGATTTCAATGCAGAAAAATGTAAAAGACTTCGCATTGGCAAGAATGAAACAACAGAAAATTACTTCATGAAAACACCAGAAGGAGGGAGAGTTCAAATTGAAAATGTAACCTCTGAGATAGACCTGGGAGTAACGATAGACAACAAGCTAAATTTCGAACAACATATTGCAACAAAAGTCAACTTAGCCAACAGAAATTTGGGAATTATCAATAGATCCTTCACCTATATGGATAAAACAATCTTCCTTCACCTATACAAATCAATGGTCAGACCACACTTGGAATATGCAAGTCCAGTCTGGTCCCCATATCTCAAAAAACACATCATTAAAATTGAAAATGTACAGCGACGGGCAACCAAATTATTGAAATACATCAGTCATCTCCCATACAACGAACGTCTCAAACACCTTGGTTTACCGTCCCTCGAATACAGAAGAAAAAGAGCTGACATGTTGCAAGTCTTCAAAATAGCTAACAATCACGACAAAACATCAAACCCAAACCTTCTAAATTTCACCACCTATAATAGAACCAGGGGTCATAACTTAAAACTGAAGAAAATACAAGCTCATACAGAAAAGAGAAAACACAGTTTCAGTGGAAGAGTAGTTGACACATGGAATAGCTTGCCGTGCGATGTTGTTAACTCAGATAGTGTAAATTCATTCAAAAATAAACTTAACAAACATTGGAAAGATCACCCAGTCAAATTCAGCCCGCGCTGCTATGCCGACACCCAAACAAACAACCATGAAGAAACTAACAGGAGGACCCAGAGAAGTCATTGACTTACCATTGGTCCGGTCTACAAGTAAGAAACAAGTAAGAAAAGCTGGCATGGGATTATTTGGTACGTCTGGAAAGGCCCCGATGAACAGCTTAAATTTGTTGAAATGAAATTACGATAGAAGCCGACCGAGAAATTCCAAAAGATATTGTAGATATCACGTTGACAAACATAGAAAATAATTACAACTTCCATTTTTTTTCATTTCTCACAATACTTTCTTGGGTATAAAATCACAGTGACGGGAAGTTCTGTGGTCGTACATAAAAGTGTAAAATAAATTATAGAATTTCTTTTGAAAAGACAAACTTTCTTTAAACAATTCAGAGAGACGATACTCGAATCGTAAAGTAATGTTGTTCAAAGATCCTATACAATCTCAAGATTTTCTGAAATAAAATAAGAAATCGTTTTTTTTGTTGTTGTTGTTGTTTTTAAAGAAGGAATTCATTATAACGATTAATTATGTGCTCCTCCAAAAAGTCTATCTGTCTTGTATGATACTCAAATTGAAATATAATCGAACTTTTGAAGACACTAATTATGACCCCTTCGAAGAAGACGGGGTATATTGCTATTGCTTTGCACTTGTCGGTCGGTCGTAGAACGGTCGATCCATCTCAAAAAGCATTCAAGCTAGAATCGTGAAACTTCACACGTGGATAGATCTAATTGAGGAGAAGTGCAGTGCACAAGAACCATAACATGTCAAGTTGGCATGGCCCGGATTATTTGGTAAAGCTGGAAAGGCCCCGGTGAACCGCTTAAATTTGTTGAAATGGAACAACGGTAGATTCACGGACCTTCCTGCATTTCGCAATTTTGGACTAGTCCAAATTTAGAGAGCACAAAGAGAAATTCCAAAAGAAACGATCCTATGCTACAGAAAAAAAAGTGGCAGAGGAAAATATTGCTTTTTACAAGCAATTTTTCTATTTTCAGCAATACTTTCTCATTATAAAATCAGAGTTACGGAAATGACATGGAATCGTACAATGAGCATGTAATGAAAACATAATAATTGTTTTAAATGGGTTTACTTTTTCTTAAAAAAAAATACTGAACTTGTAAAACATGCTTTGCAAAGATTTGGTTAAATCGTACATACAAAAAACTCTACTATTTACGTTTTTTAGAATAACAATTAAGAAAACACTATGAAATTAAAAGAATAAATTCAGCACTTCATCCAAAATGTTTTCTATCCTATATATAATTCACATGTCTTAGTATTATAAAACATTTAGAGACATTATTTTCAGCTTGTAGTTTGGATATTTTAGTTATTTTCACAGTCCGCTTCTTAGCTATAATTATATGAACATATACCAAACTACCGTTGGATCTTTCAAATAGTATTGTCCTATGAAAAATGCTATGTATGAAATATATACTATGTATAAATGTGTACGCACAAATTAATTATCGTGTTGATAAAGTATTTTCATTATCGACACAATACGTCACGTGCAAATCGGGTAATGCTTACGTTGTTGACGTGTATACAAAACGTATCACAAATTGTTTATAGATTTTGCAGGCCAGTAATCATGTCGAAATAAGAACACTTAAATTCTTGAAAGTTTTGCACGAATGAGACATTTGACTAACGAACAACGTCATTGGGTTTTCAGTATGGTCGAGGCAGGATTGTGTTTTCTTCAAACTGTAGGCCGATTAGGCTGCCCTCACCAAAAAAATAATTGAAACTTGCCTGTAGATGTAAAAAACTTGGTCTGTAGATGAGAGGCTACGCCCAGAAAACCAAAAAGTGACGTAAACACGAAATGATGGTTAAACATCCAATGACATGTTCGCAACAGATTCCAATCGGCTTCGAAGACGACACGGGACACATAAGCACTTGAAAGGGGATTGATGTGCGCATCCACTATGCGTCATTTTTATAACAGGTTGCGCTAGGCGCTGTTAAAGCCTTCCGGGAGAAGGTTTATACGCCAGACTGTCAACAAGATCATGTTTATTCGTGTACTTTGTATCGGAGAAAAGGTAATCGACATTGACAAAGTGTTCTTTTCACAGAAGAATCTATACTCTATCTCGATATGGTCGACGGTGTCAATGTGAACGTTATGCGTTATCCACGAATGTGGTAGACAGGCTATGCGTTGGGAGGTGGGAGTATAACGGCATTCCATGGAGATATAAAACAAAAATCTCGTTTCGTTTTGGCCGATTGAAGTTTACAACGAAACGTTTTGTTGATAACATCTGGAGACCATTTGTTTTTCCGTTCTCAATGAAACACGTTAACCATGGCGTTTTCCAATAGATAAACACTCTGCCGCATTTTGCATTGCTGATTAACGTTTTCTTAGAATCAGTTATGTTAATCCGCTTCCTTGCATTGCCTTCTCTTCCGATCGCAATTCTGCAGGGCATGTATGTGACAATTAGGACATACTGTTAAAATTCATTACTTCCTAAATGTTGCGAAACTATTACGGGTCCACTACCTTTTTAGGGAAAATATGCAGCAGTTACATAAAACCGACGGCGACTTTATATCTGAATTTGTGATGAAGAAACATGCCATTGGTCGAGCAACACGCGCTGGAAATTCGTAGACGAAAAGTCGACGACTTTCCTAGGCGCTGATTCGGATGGGTGTTGATTATCTAACCTTGTCATGCCAAATAAAAAGTTTTGCAAATTTGCCAATTAAAACCAAAATCAACTGAAAACACTGAATGCACGCATCGATTGATTTCAGTGTTTATTCGAATTTACTAGAAGTTTCTTGCTTTAAACGGAAATCAGGTGGCATAGACTAATACTGATAGACTGCGCATATGTGCATGCTGATCTTTGTCTATAGGCCTAGCTCCTGCCAAAGCAGGACCGTTCATAGATGTTGAGCATGACAAGGCCCGGTGAATCGCCGATATCAACTGCAAGTGAAAATTTAGAAAAATACCTTGAAAATAAACCCTGTATATACAGATTCGTCGAGGCATATCAGGTGATAAGTCGTAGCCAGGCCAATCGCTCGAGGTAAGCCGCCGATACCGCCGACCTCCTATGGGTCGTCACACTTGAAAAATAACAAACTAAAACTACCAAGTGGCTCGCACTGGCCGCGGCGTCACCGATAGTATACAAGATCGCTTGTAAAATCGGCCTCGCAGCGATCAGTCATGTGAGTATCGTCCGTTTACTATATAAATATCGTAGCTACCGTCAAAAGACCGCGACTTGTTAGTTGTTACGGTACATCATGAGATTAGTACATGCGCTACATGAAGAAACCAGTACTGCTGACTGTTTTGCCATGGTTCTTTAACGTGCTCGGCAGTGTAAAGCACCGTCACACTGGACCTGGGGAATCGATGATTGAATCCTGCGGACGCAATCGGAGCCTCAATTGTTTTGAAGTCCGCTGCCCAGGCTACCGGCTGAGCTAATCGGGCTGACTAGTCTACTCATCGACTTAACATCTTATATAAATTGAAATAATTCTTATCAATCATGAGTAGATGTGTTATTTGAAAGTAGGTTTTTATTTCAGGAAAGGTCAAGGTTACAGCTCAATGTCAAACGTTCAAATGCGGGCTCGACAAATAAAAAAGAACTTTGAAGAATTAAAAGAAAATTAGAACGGCACTGTGTGTTATTTTCAAAGTCGAGAAATCGAGAAACTTTAATGGTAAATCGGCAAGTTGCCTTTGACCATTTACAATACAAATTAACATAGATTATGGCCAAGACAGTACATAATACAAATACATGCATGTATATATTATTACAAGGCATTTCAAACAGAAAGTAATTGGATATACATTTTCTTAAGAAGCAGCATCAGAATTTATAATATCATTTCTTTTTTTGAATGCATGGTCGATAAAAGCAGACACTCTTTTGATAGTTAGAGGATTTTCCGACATCATTAATGAATTGAGCCCCCAGCTGGGCGGGGGGATAGAAATAGTCGGCTGCTGTCCATGTAGTACATGGTAAGACCCCAAACAAATGGACCTGCCCGTTTGCCGTGGGCTGCGACCCGTAATGCCTGATGACGGGATCCTGGTGGTTGAGTGACCTCAGGGATTGGCTAGGCCCTGTTTTTGCAACACACAACTTTGGCCCCGAGTTGGGATAAACGGGAGGTCGGGCGGGCCCGACCCGATCAATCGGCTGGTCATGCCTTGCCCTAGGGCGTTTTTATCATAAGACATGTCTTTTATTGTGTTTCCCTAAACCACCGTTTTCATTAAATGACGTTTTCACTTATGCCTTAGAAGACGGTGGCTCATGGGCCAATCGGGTAAACATGGTGTTTGATCGACAATTTTACTGGCTGATGTCTACTTCATGCTTAGTCGAAATATTCATCGGCGTAATTTTGCTTGATCTAGCCATTTTGCTTCGAGTATATCGGCGATGTATCCCCTGCACCTCTCCTGAGATGGAATTCCCCAGGTTAGGTGTACCCTTGTAGGACTCCGACGGCGGGTGGTTTGGAGCATCGCCGATGAATTCAACCAATTACCATGGCACAAACAAAAAAACCCAAGCGATATTTATCGGACTCTGAGGATGAAAACATAAACATACCATCATTTCCCAAGTTTATTGTGGTTGAAAGTGACGACCCAGATATTGAAATTGCAGATGTGTCACCATTTATTATAGAAAAACAGGTCAGAGCAATAATAGGTACACCGAAATCGGTTAAAAATCTGAAGAATGGAAATCTGCTCATTGAGGTTACCAAAAAAGCACAATCGGATAATCTTTTAAAAACAAGCAAGTTTTTTAATCACAGCGTGAAAGTGTATCCACACGAAAAGTTAAATACTTCCAAGGGTGTTATTCGTTGCCGAGAGTTATCGTCTTGCTTGATCCATGAAATTGAAACAAATTTAAGATCTCAGGGTGTCGTAGCTGTTAGGCGAATTGAATTTACAAGGGACCAGAAAAGAATAAAAACAAACACTTACGTTTTGACATTTGACGAGCCCACTTTACCCAAAGAAATAAAAGTTGGATTCCAGATTGTCAAGGTTGTTGTTTTTGTACCCAATCCTCTGCGTTGTTTTAACTGTCAGAGGTTTGGTCATCACGAAGATAACTGCAAGAAGACCAAAGTCTGTAGGAAATGTGGCTACGAAGGAAGTGAAGATGAGCACTATGAGGAGGACTGTCAGAACGATTTCAAGTGTTCAAATTGTGGAATGGCACATCCTGCCAATTCAAGATTGTGTCCTAAGTTTCTAAAAGAAAAGGAAATCTTGAACGTAAAGTTTAAGCAATCAGTCTCCTTTTTTGAAGCTCGGAAAATAGTAGAGTCCAGAGAAGACACCAAAAGCTACGCAAATAAAGCTAAATCTGTACCTGAGCCGATTCAACCACCCAAAACAAATGAATGCAACACTTGTGAACGGATACTTAAAATATTAACTGAAATGTTTCCTGAAGTACGTAGCAAAGTTGATCAAGTATTGTCAGGAGAAACACCCTTAAACACCACACCAGATGTAAACACTGAAAAAAAGAAAACCTCAGATCCTGAAAAGAACACACCTATTTCTAAGCCAAAGAAAGTTGTTAACAAAAATGTAAACAAACCATCCCAAAAAGAAAAATCTACACGTCATTCAGAGTCCGTTAGTCAAAGAAAGCTTCGTATTAATCTGGAGAAGGTTTCACCTCCTCCAGCTTCGACCGGCAATCGCTTTTCTGAGTTAAGCGAGTCGGATAACGAGGAGGAGATGGATGTAGCCGCTCCTCCTCCTTCAAACCCTACTACCTCAAACCAAAAGCAAACAGATGCTATAAGGCAAGGTGCAAACAAAATCAACCTAACAGCAGTTAAATAATGGGTAGTTTCCAACTTCCATTATTAAGTGGTATTATTTTTACTTTAACCTCCATAATGGCGAATAACATTTTACAGTGGAATTGTCGCAGCATCAAGGCCAATTTTGAAGAACTTAATCTTCTAGTTTCAAAAGAAAAACCAGTTGCTGTATGTTTACAAGAAACGTTTTTGAAAGATGCAGATATGTTTTCTCTAAAATATCATTCTTGCTTCTTTAATAACTTTACAGAACGCGAGAAAAGGTCTGGTGGTGTGGGAATTATTGTAAATAATAATATCCCTCACCGTCGAATCAGTTTAGACACCTCTTTGCAAGCAGTGGCTGTAAGTATCTCTCTCAATAAAACTATTACACTGTGCTCCGTTTATCTTCCTCCTAGTTCCCCGTTAGATGGTAGAAAACTTGATAGTCTCGTTGACCAGCTACCTCAACCTTTTATACTTATGGGAGATTTCAATGCTCATCATAAGTTATGGGGATGCTCCAATACAGACGACAAGGGTCGTAGTGTTGAGGATTTTGTAACAAGGCATGATCTTGTTTTACTGAATGACAAATCTAAAACTTATCTTCATCCTGCAACTGGACATTATTCTTCATTGGATTTGACTATTTGCAGTCCTGATATTTTTCCAGATTTTTCATGGAAAGTAGATTCTGACCTTCATGGTAGTGACCATTTCCCTATTCAGATCTCCGAATTAGGACCATCTGTTCAGGAGCGCCCTAGGCGTTGGAAACTCCATAAGGCTAATTGGGAAATTTTTAGAAATACCTGTGAACAATCGATAAATCCAGAAGCCTTTGATGACTGTCAAAACTCTGCTGAACTGTTTTCATCTTTACTTTATTCTGCTGCAGAAAAGGCTATTCCACAAACATCGCCTGACCCAAAAATTCCAAACAAGCCATGGTTCAATGACGATTGCAAAAAGGCTATAGCTTAGCGGAAACGTACTCTTAGAGCATTTGGCTTAAGGCCTTCAAAGGAGAATCTTTACAAATTTAAAATTGCACGTGCGAAAGCACGTCGTTCTATTAAACAAAGTAAGCGTTCGTCTTGGAGACAGTATGTCTCTAGATTAAATTCTAGATCATCTGTCAAAAAGACTTGGGACATGATACGTTAAATTAGTGGGAAGAATACATCACTTAATGTCGGTCATCTTAAAACGGATGACGATAACACAGTTTCTTCAAAACATGACATTGCTAATGTCTTGGCAGACACGTTTGCCAAGAAATCTTCCTCTACTAATCATTCACCTGCGTTTCAGAAGTTTCAAGGTGAAAAAGAAAAGTCTAAACTTAATTTCAGTTCCAGAAATCTGGAACACTATAATAGAGACTTTTCCGTTAAGGAATTGAAAAAAGCTTTAAAAAAGTGTCACGACACGGCTGTCGGATCAGATGCTATTCATTATCAATTCCTCAAACGTTTGCCATCTCGTTCCCTTCATTGCTTACTTGAAATTTATAATCAGGTATGGAAGACGGGAAGCATTCCAGCCTCTTGGCGGGAAGCCATCGTTATTCCAATACCTAAACCAGGTAAAGATTCCACAAACCCTTCAAATTACCGCCCTATTGCTTTAACTAGTTGCATTTGCAAAACCATGGAAAGAATGGTTAATGATCGTCTTGTTTGGTTTCTTGAAAAGAACCACCTTATTACGGAAGTCCAAAGTGGCTTTCGTAAACAGAGAAGCACTCTTGATCATCTTGTTCGCTTCGAGACCTTTATTCGAGAAGGCTTTATTAAGAAGGAACACGTTGTTTCTGTCTTTTTCGATCTCGAAAGTGCTTATGATACCACATGGAAGTATGGAATAATGAACGACCTCTATGATTTCGGTATACGAGGTCGCCTTGCGTTTTTCATCTCAGCTTTTTTGGATGAACGTCAGTTTAGAGTCCGTGTTGGAGATACTTTATCTGATCCCCATGAACAAGAAATGGGTGTTCCCCAGGGGAGTATTTTATCGGTGACACTGTTTAGTGTCAAAATAAACAACATCGTTAAAACCGTTTGCCCTGGTGTGGAATGTTTTCTCTATGTTGACGACTTTTGTATCTGCTACAGATCAAAACATATGCATACAATTGAAAGACAATTGCAACAAGTCTTGAACAATCTTTCAAAATGGTCAAATGAAAACGGCTTCAAGTTTTCGAAGACTAAAACTAAATGTATGCATTTTTGCCAATCGAGAAAAATGCACCTTGAACCAGATTTAAAGTTGGACGGGGTACCGATTGAAGTTGTCAAGGAATTTAAGTTCTTAGGACTCCTTTTTGATTCTAAACTGTCGTTTATTCCGCATATTGACAATTTGAAAAATAAATGCCTAAAGGCACTTAATCTTTTACGTGTTGTATCCAGTATGGATTGGGGAGCCGATAAAAAGGTTCTATTGCGCCTCTATAGGGCACTTGTTAGATCAAAGCTAGATTATGGCTGTGTTGTTTATGGTTCTGCGCGCCCTTCATACCTTCGCAAACTTGATACTATTCATAATCAGGGATAGCGCTTGGCGTTGGGTGCATTTAGAACATCACCAATTAACAGTGTTTATACAGAAGCAAATGAGCCTTCCTTAAATCTACGCAGGAAGAAGCTTTCCATGCAATATTATTTATAATTAAAATCCAATCCCGACAATCCTACTCATAAAGTTGTTTTTGAACCTAAATATAGACAGGCTTTTGAAAAGAAAAAGAACCCAATACTTCCTTTTAGTTTGCGCTGTGAAGCTGATGTAAGCTCTCTAGATTTTGACCTAGAGGACGTGGCAGAACATATTGTTCCTGATGTTCCTTTGTGGACATATAAAAGTCCCTCGTTTCTTTATGATCTTGCATCAAGCAAAAAGGATACAACAGATCCATCTATTTTTAAACCAAGTTCTTGGAAGTCAAAGAAAAATACACATCATATGAAGAAATATACACTGACGGTTCAAAAGATGGCGAAAAAGTTGCTTCAGCCACTATTTTAGATGGCGAAAAATATCAATTCCGCCTTCCCAATAACTCTTCTATTTTTTCAGCCGAGCTTAAGGCCATTGATCTAGCACTCGATCATATGATCGCAGAACGTCTCTCTCGCTATATCATTTTTACTGACTCTATGTCAAGCATACAAGCGATTGAGCACGAAAAAACTGACAATCCCCTTATTGTAAGGCTACTTGATAAAATAGCTAAGCTTAATAATGTTGATCTCGTTTTCTGTTGGCTTCCAAGCCATATTGGTATTCGTGGTAATGAAGAGGCAGATAAAGCTGCCAAGGATTCATTATCACTTGAAATTTTACCTTTTGAAGTACCTTTTACCGATTTTAAACCTTTGATTCATGGCTTCATTCAGGATGTCTGGAAGAACTGTTGGTCCGATCCAGCGAACCACAGTAATAAATTATTTTCTGTTCGTCAAGATCTTGGCGATTGGTTGCCTGGTTACAGGTCTAACCGTCGCGAAGAACTTATTTTGACCCGTTTACGCATTGGCCATACACACCTGACGCACTCCTACCTTTTAAAAGGAGAAGATATGCCAGTGTGTATCCCATGTGATGCTCCTCTTACTGTCAAGCATATATTTTTAGAATGTATAGACTTTGCTTTTATTAGAGACAGATTTTTTAAAGTAGACAGTATGAAGGACCTGTTTAACAATGTAAAAGTTGAACAGATTTTTGAATTCCTGAAGGCCATTAATTTGTTTAGTAAAATTTAACCCGCGATTCTTTTGATTTCATGTTCATCTGATTTTAGTTATTTTTGATTGATCTTTTGATCATTATTTCCTTTTAGACTTGTTTGATTGATCTTTTGATCATTATTTCCTTTTAGACTTGTTATTATTTCCTCACATTTTCAATGATGATTTGTCTTTCTTACCACGATTTGTTTTATAATGTTATAACTAGTTAAGTATTTAATGTATGATTGGTCATCTTTTCTTGCAATATGTTAATTTTCAATGTTTTGCGCCCAACATGACCTTAGTTGTTGACGGGCCATAAAACATCATTCATTCATTCCTTTTAATGAATTGAATTTTGCTATGCTAGGCCAGCTTGCTCTGATCTCATACTTTCGTCTGAGATCAGAATAAGCCGGGCAGCATAACATAAAATGGCATTCTGATTCGCACATATTTTGGGAACAGCATTTACATATTCTTTCATGTCTCTCAATTCTTTCATATCCGCCTGTTTCTATATTAAGACTATGTGAGCTTAATCGAAGTGTAGACATTTCACATCGCTGTTTATCATTTTTCAATACTTCTAGATATTTTTCAAATTTGAAATCAGTTTTAAATAATCTGTAATAGTCTAATTTTGGTTGTTGCGAAATTTTGTCAAACCACGTTTGTACATATTGATCTTTAATTCTTTGAGTCAGAACTGGTTTGTAATTTGTGTAGATGTCAAAATTTGTATAAATATCACCAAAACCAAGTTGATCTAGGATGCGCTTTATTGATGAACAATAGGAATTTTGTAGATAATTATTTCGATTCTGCAATAGGTTGAATTGTTGAAGGTATACATCATGCATCATTGAAGTCTCATTTTGTTTTATTTTCACCCAGTAATTTAATGATCTAATTTCACTTAAAACTGAAAAAGGAAATCTACCGAGTTCGCCTAACACTGCTGCGCTTGGTGTTTGTGGCTTAACGCCTAAAACATACTTACAAAATCTTAAATGGAGTTTATCTACTTCTTGATAGTCATAAACACCCCAAATTTCGGACGCGTAAAGTATAATTGGCGCTACAAGAGAGTCAAATAAAGATAGTTTGGTTTTGATGTCTAAATGGATGCGGCTAAAAATAGATAATAGATGGTTATAGGCTTTAAGTGCTTGATCATTGAGCGCTTTAACTGCATATCTTAAAGAACCAGTATAGTGGAATTTAACTCCTAAATAACAAAAATCTTCTACGACTTCTAAATGTTCATCGCCAATTTGCCAAGTAAAATAATTCCGACTTTTTCTTTTCTCAAAAATACAGATTTTTGTCTTGTTCGTGTTGATCTTAAGACCCCATTTTAACGAGTAAGATTGGATTCCATCTAATTGGTTTTGAAGACTGACCGGATCTGTTGTAAAAAGGGCTATGTCATCAGCGAAGAGGAGTAGAAACACGTTAAGAAGTCTTAACTCTTTTAAATTACTCACGTCAAGAATACTTTTGACGTCATTTATGAACAAAATAAATAATAAAGGTGATAGCGGCTCACCCTGCTTTAAACCTAGAGTGACGTCATAGAATTCTGAATACGTCAAATTTGAGGAACATTTAATACATGACTTTACATTACTATATATAACTTGCATCATTTTTATCATTTTACAGCTTATACCAGATTCCGCTATCAATTTTATCCAAAGAGCTTCATGTTGTATAGTGTCGAATGCTTTTTCGTAATCAATGAAACAGCAATAAAGTTTAGAATTATGTGAAAGAACATTTTGTATAATACTATGAAGTATGAATATACAGTCTGTTGTACTACGGTTATTTCGAAACCCATATTGATTAGGAATGTAAATATTTTCTCTTTCAGACCATTTGTCTATTCGATTTCTAAGGCATAATGAAAATATTTTAGAAATAATATTGATAAGGGTAATCCCTCTATAATTAGACGGATTATTTCGATCGCCCTTCTTAAATAATGGTACAACAGCTCCTTTGCGCCATGAATCGGGATATACTTCGTTATCAAAAATATGATTAAAAATTATAGTCAGAAATGGCGATATAAAGTTTTGTGAATCAATAAAGAAATCGGCAACATTGTTATCAAGGTCACAACTCTCATGGCGTTTTAGATTGGCAATAGTAAAGGCCATTAAAAGCTTTTAGATTGCGTTTCATATTGGCAATTCATGCAATCTCAAACAATAATTCCAATTGAATAAATTGGAAATTGTTTTCCTCTCTATTATCACAACTGAAAATAAAAAAAAAAGTAAAAAAAAAAAAAAAAAAACATAAATAAATAATGTAATATATGTTACGGTGCATGACAGAGAGTGTTACAGTATAGTAACTACATTACTACTGATAGAGGTTACAGATTCTTATGGAATACATTTCTTTTGTTTTATTTATTCGAATGGGATTAATTAAGTATTCAATCTATGATTTCCCGTCTGTCCGTATGTCTATCCGTCCGCCCGTCTGTTAACTTACAAGTTATTTTCCCAAAAATTTCCGCAATCTCTATTCGATTTAGTTGAAACTTTCACATAATGATTACACCAAAATTATAGAATTTTTGTTCGAAAATTAGTTCGAAAAGCATCAAAGGAAAAGAGGCATTAAGGAATTTCAATTACAATATACTCGTTATAGCATTAGAGCCCACTGCTTTCGTCCAATTTGTTTCATGCTTTCACAGAATGATTGAATCAACATAAGAATTGGTCCTTTCAAAGTCATGCCAGGTCCGTCAAGTACCACGAGAAAATTGACATTTAGGGAAATAATTTCAAAAATCACTGCTATCGCAATAGAGTTCGCAGTTTTAATCTCATTTGCTACAAACGTTAAATAAAGACGGTATCTATGAAATCATTGTTCCTTTTGAAAATAGGTCAAGGCAGTGAAGTATGTGGCCTTATGGTAATTGGTGTATTTATCCCAACCTGACTGTCTAGATAGGTAGTTTCCCTTAATCATTTTCAAATAACACGTGTCTATATCTTATAAAGCCATTGGTTTTTACACCCTGCAAAAAAGTCAAGAAATTATTCTTGATCGTTATGGATCAATTAATGTCAGTCAAGTACTAGTTCTTGAACTTGTAGTTGAACTCAAATTTAAGAACTGGTTCAATACCTTGTTCTAGAAGTTCAAGAACTAGTTCTAGAACTGGTTCAATTACCAATTAACGTTTTAACGTCTAAGAACCAGTTCTTGAACATTTTCGAATGTAAGGAGGCGGTAGAGCGTCCCAGGCTCTCGAGGACATCTTGTGATTTCGAAAAATTTAAAAAACTAAAAAATATAATCATCTAGTAAATCGGCGGGTCTATCCTCTCAGAAAATATTTTAGATCAGAGTATGGCTAGCTGTTTCGACCTTTTTTTTTGTATAAATCTCGGATATAGTTCAGAAGGTTTGATTGACTTTGTATATAGACCGAAGAAAGGGTTTTTCCCATCAATTATCGTATCTTTTACTTCAATGCAAATTAGTGTCCATTTCCAGTCAAAATCCGAAACCGGACCTTTTCGTGCTTAGCCTGATTTATATTCTAAATAATTTCATTTCAGAGTTATATTTTCCTTAGAATTTCAAAAGCAACTTAAAAAACACACTTGGCTGATGGCCCGTACCCATTTGTAGACAGGTCTAGGCATAAAATAAGCACCACGACCCCGTGTATTTCATTTCAGTTAAAACAGCAAATGTAGATTTATTTTAACAAAAATTTCATATAGGACAAATGCTTCAAACGAACAATCGTAACACCGTCAGTTTTGAGAGAATTTGAGAATGTTCAATCCAATTCGATTTGGGGATTTTAAGCTTACACTTTCTTGACAAGATCCATTTCATTTAAAGCAGGTGAAAGTTTTACGTTGTTGATTAGACTACCATGTAGGCCTAAAGGCATTCGTATACACGTGCGAACGCTTTCTCATCCTGAAAGTAAGGCCGATATAATTGAAAAGAAGAACGGCATGCCGCTGTTTTTCATAAATTAAAAAGGAGATCAGAGTGTTACTTTTAGATATATCGCATTAAATTAGGTTTTTGGACTTTTCTCCTCATCTACCTCGTATTTCGAAATAAAAGACCTAAACTTTCATAGTATAAGATAACTCGGATTTCGTTGCATTTTCCATGTTGTCGGATTTTGAAAATCTTGGAGTCAAGAAAACTGGGAATTTTTGTATGTAACATCAATGACAGAGGTTGTAACGCTGTAGGCAAGAAACCGTTACATACAAAATCAAAGTACTGAAAGTGCTGACAAGTTGGAATGCGTTCAAGAGATGGTGACCTCAAGCCACTAACGAAGGTGACGCCCCCCCCCCCCCCAACCACCACCACAGTCTTTTGATGGGCGTATATTAATCAATATATTTGAACAAGAGGGGTGTTTAAAACCCTGAATCGCAATACAGGCCTGAATCTGTTGAGAGAAATGATAAAAAGGAAGAAATGAGAGAACATAATTCTGCAATAGAAAAACCAAGAAAATATACTGGTGCTTACTTTAAATCAATACACATGTAGAAGATATGATTACCATGCGAGAATCGGGGAGAAAAGAGCATAATTGTTCATGAGTATTGTAGGTATTCCGGTGGGCCCTGAGGCCTCTTCCAAGAAGAAAAGTCGTACGATTAATCTTATGATTATGATTATCGTACCATTATATTTAGGATGGTTGTAAATGGCTTCCACAAAAAATCTTTAAAAATCATAGACAATTTGGTCATCATAAAATTGACCTTTTGAATCTACACGTGCAGATCATCTGGTATAAACTTACACGTTAGTGGGTAAACTGTCACCTAAATTACAGAACATAAAATCACCATACAGACCAAAAGAATGTCTACTTGTATGTCCAGATACAAATAAAGAATATTATTCATTATTTGTATCGCTGCGCTGTCGCGCCGGATGTGTGGAGCATTACAAGACTAATTGAATCTGATACCTCCTGGTAAAATGAACATGATCACATGTACCAAGTTCCGGGTGAATGTTTCGAGGTCTTAACATCTCATCTTTTTATCTTTATCATTATATTCAATTATCATAGTGGTTTGTGTAAAAATGTTAACTTTTATTCTCATACTGAATTCTACTAAAGGATAGATGCAACAATAGAGACCCTAATTTTGTTTCTCAATGATAATTACTTTTTTCTTGTTTTCTGGGTTCATAATTACTTTTATCTGTGAAGCTTTGCGTATGAATGGGACGTATTGTAACGATACGATCCAATTTCGGACGAAGTACCTTTCTTGAAGGTGGCCCCTGAAAGCAACCACGTGGGGTAGGTAAACTCGTTCAGATATTTGATAAAAATAAGGGCTGTAGTTAACTTGTGATAATCTTCAATTATGTTTAAAGGATTGTGCACGTGCGTATGGTTGCAAAAATTAATTTATGTCTAAGCCGCAATTTGAAAGAAAATGGACAAAAGCAGAAAGAGAAGATAAATGTTTGCCTATAGACCCGCAATTTAGAGTGAGTGATCAAAGGTAAATTTTGTCTGTACAGGTAAATAGACAAAATTGACCTATGATCACGCACTTAAAGTTGTAGATCTATACCTTCATCGATCCTCGCTGCGTCCACCACCAAGTTGAATGGTCGCGCGATTTGGAAATGAGGTTCTGTTTTTATAGAGAAGTAACAAAAAGAGAGTATTTACTGGATCGGGATTTTAATACAGATAAATAATCTGTACATTTCGCGCGTTTCTAATGATGGTTTAAATTTGAACTATTGGGTTGAAGCCATAAGGTCGTTCAGAAAGAGAAACTAGGCATCTAAAAGAAGCTATGACATAATTCTACGAAAAACAGGTCGCCACATTACCAAATAAGCAGATCACGTGATTGGCTTGTGCCTATGCCACAATTCTACGAAAAACAGGTCGCGTCATTACCAAATAAGCAGATCACATGATTGGCTAGTGCTTTTGTCAAATGCTGACTGACTTTCAGTATTGGACTTAACTTATCACATGATTTCCAAATATAGAAATGCAAACATGTGATACTAGTAAATTCGTACGCGACTTTCAATAAATATCGTTTAAAACATAAATTAGCGTGTTAATAATTTACATGAAGTGATAGTTGTGTAATTGTACAACATTATTACTTCTTGATGAATTAAATGTATGTCTATTTTTTTTAAGTTGAGATATTCAAAATAGGCCGAAGTGTATTCACATCCTGTTCACGTGATATGTGTTATCAAAAAATCCGAAATGAAATTATCTCGTGTTCATTTTGCGGTTTTGTTAAATCTAAGTTGGAATTGCTCCGCATACCAACTTAAAAATTAGGCAGAGTCCGCACCATACACATAAAATTGAAATGCATATAAGTTCCGAATCAGAAGACATTCCTTTCAGATAACGGGTATAATAGAGAAGACTAAGGGGTTTTAACGCCAAACAGATAAAATGTTTCAATATTTCTTCTTTCTGTTCTAAAAATCCAAAAAGAAGTAGACAAAACACTGTTTTTAGATCAATTTTACCTCAAACTGCTTTTTTACCGAAATATCAATATAAAAAATATTTCGATCAGGATCATTCATTATCTAAGGAAGAGAAGAGGAATATATCAAAAGTCTTACGTGTTTGGTTTAAACTTATATATTTTACATCGATTGGGATCAAGTTCTTACAACTTAGATTAATTCCTCTCGATTCTGCTTCCTAGAAAATTCACAAGTCTAATGTGTCTTCTGGTTGTACAAATAATGTCGAAACCGACATGTATTTAAACAAATTAGCAGACGCCTTAACAGTTTTCATTTCGAACCCTTAACATGTTTTCATGCAGAGGTATTTGTCCGTTGTAACAGTTCTTGGGGGTGGGAGTTACTAGTTCAAAAGTAGACGCAGGCATTAGGAGCCATGGGTTATTTAAATTATTACCTCCCTTTATTAAAAGAAACGCATTTGAATATATATGTAACGAAATGAGCATCAAATCCTACAATCATCCTATTTTATATTTAATTATATATGACAATTAATCAAATGAAAATGTTTTGTAAAAATCTCTTTTTTTTCAAACTTAATCTGAATGTAAATTGAATTTTATATATATTCTAAAATTTGCTTGTATGCTGTTAACCGTCCTTATCTTGGGTTGCGAGCTTGTTCAATGAACGTCTAGTGAGGACAAGACTGCTGACACCATGAATTAACATATCTACGCATCGCCTGTCTACATGATGGGTCTGGATGCAATTTTTGGAACTCTGGGAGCAGACGCCTGGCAGTTTTATTCCTCATGACACCGTTAATTGGGGTCAGATGACGATCACTGAATTGGCGTATCTTTATACCATTCAGAAGGCGACAATTAAAGAATACTTATAAAGGCCGTATGAGGACTATGACAAAAGATGAATGCCCTTCTTCCGTCCCCTTTTTTATGATTGGAGCGTCCGTGAATAATCTGTGAATAATCAAAACATCGTAACTACAGCTTGAAAAAGCTGCCTAGTTTCGATATTATGAATGTTCATCAGATCGCCGGGATATTTTTAAAAAGAGCGGATGATTTCTTTTACGCACTTGCATAAATTGCGTAATGGGATTTACATCCTTGTACTGTGAGACTTGTTAAATTTCAAGGAAGATCCATACGAAATTTCATCGTGTGTTTAGATTGGAAACTAGGTATAAAAACTTGCTAGAAATAAACGAATGTAAGGAAGGCGAAATTACCGATGCGACTTATGTAGTTTTTCTTTCAACTAGAAATGTATTCATACTAAGACGAAAAAGAAATGCCGGGTAACCTTTAATGATTGTTTTAATGATAAATTGGATACTTGGATTATTCTACTTATTTTTGTATGATAGGCCTATGCCATCTGATTATATGTGAAAAAATACCCCCTTTTAAC
The DNA here is from genome assembly GCA_948146395.1 of Fragum whitleyi. Lineage (NCBI taxonomy): Eukaryota > Metazoa > Mollusca > Bivalvia > Cardiida > Cardiidae > Fragum > Fragum whitleyi. The sequence continues at coordinate 81,822,412 of OX411543.1, forward strand.
GATGACCCTTCTTGTTTTGCGAAACACTGCTGGACATTTCACGGTATCTTGTGTATCCTCCATGCGGAGCTGTGGCAGCCCTGATTCATCTATGTTGCATATTTCATGTATCCCGGCGTTTCTTTTTCGTCCTATAATCGGTATTATATAGGCCTATATAGCAGTAACTCAGTGACTAATAGCCTTATTCATTATAGTTAGTTCACATGTCTGGATACTTTCAACAAACCGTGAAACCAAGAAATTCGTTAAAGAGGTTTAAAAGCGCATTCGTTTTGATGAAAAAATAAAAAAAAATATTTTTTAAAAAAAATGAGCAAATTTCTAGGGCCTATCCGCCGGGTCCCCTATCCGCCACGTTGTTCAAACTACAAAAAAGTGAACGTGAGGGGTCGTTAGTAACATAATGAGAAAAGGAGAAATCAGTTGAACATTCTCGCAGTGTTTTCCCTTATCTTTTTATGTTTGGTGGATTGGATTAACTTGTTGATAAAAAAAGCTAATCATTGGCACTGTAAAAAAAAAGCGACTGTTGAACGATTTTACTGTCCTCGGCAAGCTCCGGAATCTTCCGACTCAAATCGTAAGTTTGTCACGTGATCGTCACATGATTTACCTGTAAACAAACCCCAAAAATGGCCGACGACAAAGAGGTTTTGCTAGGGAATGAATTTCAACAAGACAGGTTTATTTTAAGATCTACTATCACAAGACAAAGAACACAGACGCAGTTTGTTAGAACGATTTTCACAATCCTGCTAGCTGCCCTTATCGGCTTTGTTGGAATATGGTTTGTTTGGACTTACGGCGATGGAAAAGCATTCCCATTTGACCAGGTAAATACTAGGTGACTTATCGTGTAGTAAGATGTAGTAGAGGAAGTTCCGAACAGATAATTTGGGGGAAAATGGCAGTAAAAATCATTGTTAACAAAACCCAATGTTGTGGGTACTCATTTGAATTGTCTAAACAAGAATGTTTAATTGTGAATAATGTCAGTAATATAGGCCAAGTTATCTGATTTAAGTTACGAATCTATCTATCTATAAATAGTGCCTAACTCCCCTTTTGGGTATTACTGCAATTTGCTTTTCTAAACAGGATGACCAAGACTTGTTTCAGATGTGTAGCCCGCCACCCAAAGACAGTGCCAGATATAACTGCTGGCCACAGTCAGAGAGTGTTACAAAGGAGGAGTGTTTATCCAGGCAGTGCTGCTGGGCCCCAAAACCCGCTGGAAGGTAAAGCCCCAGAGTTTTGTTACAAATATCCTGGTGTACTGTATTTTCCCAAAGTGTCACAATTTTAAAAGCAAGAGGAGACCTTGTTTCAAACTCGTCATTTTCACCATGCAATGGGCCTTTCCGAAAAAGTGGTTTACCTCCCTTTTTCCCTATAATCCGCTAGAGTGACTTCCCTTGTTCGGGTAGCAAATCTTTACAGAAAGCATTGAAAGATTACGGATGAAAGTCCATTTGCAGACGATAATGACGCTAATAATTGTTTAAAACCGTTTTATTTTTGTAATTTTCGTTTTCATTGAAGTTATTTGACAGATAGTTCATTGTTTGTACATTTCTTTTATTTTATCCTTTATTTATTTAGTTAAGTATTTTTCGATAAAAATCCAATTGTAATCAAATAATCTTAAATCATACAATATGTAGCCGGCCCAACAGTAAATTATTGTTCATCTATATAAATCATTGTTAGAGTTGCTTCTAACGTCGTAATCGCGGTTCAAACTAACCCATTTTTGTATTTTTAAAAGTTGTCCAATCTCGAAATAGAAATAACTATGATGTTTCTTTTTCGTATTAGAAAACAAAAAGTTAAATATATGCTTGAGACAGAATTTTTTTTTTAAAAAATAAATTTATCACTTGGCGCTTAATCTAATTTCAATTTACAAATACATTTAAGAAATTGTGATATATCGATATTGAAACTTCGTGGCAAAAAGAAAACTCAAACAGTGGTATAGGCGATCTTTCAGTTAATGAAGCATGTTTATGGATATGTTAGCGTTTGCGATATTTTTATCATACATTTTTCATTTCTTAGTGTGCAAAGTTAATTTTCACAGGAGTGATTTGTTTAGGCACAATAAATGTTCACACCGCGTAGATTCTATGGAACAAAGAAAATGTCAGCGCAGTCTGTTAATTGCATAGATACATCAGACTAGGCTAAAGTTGGTTTCACGTTCTTTCACGTTTGTAATAGGGGTCATGTATGAAATATTTATTTAGAATCAAGCAGTTTTATCCGGCAAGAGCCCCTTTCAGCACTGTTCAAAATTTCATTTTGCCTTTGTTGTATACTTGTTAAATTAAAGTGTGAATAGGACAGGGCTAAGCTAAGAGCATACATTTGGCAATGAATGCAAATGCAATGCCCTGCTTATTTTTAATGATTAGACACTCATGAAATATGGCTGTAGTGACCGAAAATAAGTAATAATTTAAAAAAAAAATATTATCATATCTTTTTTTGTATGTATGCGTGTGTTACTTTGTAGAAAGGGTTTTCGATGGGCCAAGGACCCCATCGGGATCAAAGAGCGGTAAACCACGACAGTAGCAGACATAAGTTACAACACGTGTGTTAAATAAACATCGCACTGTTGTCAATGAAGCGGCGCACGTGGCATATGACATTACGTAATCGTAATTGTTTTTTTTTTATCAAATATTAACAAGGAGATAGATAAAACAAAATTTTATTTAAGGGATGTTACTGCGTTTCGATAATACTAGAATTTTGATAATATTATGTATTCCTATGAGGTAAGTGTTAAACTAAAATCTGAACAGATCAGAAAAAAAATCTTTATTTAACTATTCAACTTGAAACATATATTTTTTAACCCTCGAAATGAATACATGTAATATGACATGCATTTTTATTGACGATTTAAAAAAGATAGAAAAGTCTTTACGTAAATTGTGAGTACATTTTCACATGTACTTAAAAGTCAATTTTTATATAAGAACATATATTAATTTGGATCATTAAGACATGAAATACCAACTGCGTGGACTTCTTTCTACATTTTTGAAATTACACCTAACTGTATTTGTCTTTTATTTCCACACTTTAAGTTTATAACTGTATGGAACTAAATTTGACCGCCTTTCATTTTTGTCGTCTGTTTTATTGCTAATCAGCGCGTCTGTTTTTTTACAAACGATGATGCCGGGGCTTTTATTGAAATAATGAGAATGAATAGTCATCATGAAAGAAATTCACACAAACAATCAAATCAAAGTTGTTTTCAAAAGACGTTCATATAATTTTCATGGGCGGACATCGACACTTTATCAAGAAGAAAAAAAAACACCACCATATAACATTTCACCTTATAAATCAAAAGTCGCCTTTCTTCGTTTTTTTTCTACATCAAACAAAAATTCAAAGAGTCAATTTAATGAGACAATAAATTATAACTCGTTTTTTCGTGTTGATTTCAAAGACGTTCCTATATCAGCCATATTATCGATCTGAAATTTGCTATCCGGAAATGGGGAGTTATGACCGTTCGTTGTTTCAATGCACCGGAGAGTATTCAAGTTCGATAACTCCATTTCTATATTTTCGGAAAGGCCCATTGTTATAGTAGCATGAAAATTCAAGGTGAAATTTTTTAACAAAGTTATTTGAACATTCATTTAACACCCATTAAAATCCACAGTGCTCATATTTCCGTGAGTTCTAAATTAAACAGTACCTTAAACAGTACTGGAGTAATGTATCTTCTAAAACTTTTTACCATAAGTCACATTTATAATCATTTCTCATTGGGGTAAGAAAATAATAGAAACAAGAGGACTTTATTTTTTAAGTCGCTTGCGCTCGCGCTGCGACTTATTGTGGCCGTACGAAGTTTTCTGGACAGGTCAAACAAGGTCAAAGACGGACCTCTTAACGTCTTCTGTATTTCTGTTTTGAGACAAAGTAGATCTCTGATTTCTTGTCCGCACTTTATGGTAATAAACATAACGAAATAATGCCACATTTTGCAATCGTTTGAAAGTTGTAGAAGAAATATACATCATATTTCTTAAACGCCATATGAGGCAGAGAAAGATTTTCAAAAAACAAAAACAAACAAACTAAAAGCACCGTAACCACACCTTGTTTAATATGCAGTTACGAGTTTTTTTCGTAAACCATTGAAAAAATAGTGCACTACGCGCAGTAATACAGACGCTGTAGTACAGACACGTTTCAGAAAAAGAATCACATCGGTTTTCAACGAAAACCTCATAACCACAATTTGTTTTTATATACAGTTGCGGGTTTTCGTTGAAAGCAGCGAAAAAATAGTTCGCGCATGCACAGTAATACAGACGCGCTCTCATATCGATCCAGCAGGGCTCTCGGAGACGACAGTAGTGTCGTCTGAGACGACAACTTCTCTCAGCGGACGACAAAAAAATCCTATCAAAGGATTCCACCGGACGACGAGTTTCTCTGAGGCACGCATCCCGACTTGTAACCTCTCGGCTGTGTATAACATGTATTAACTATCGCGTGAAAAATTGATAATAGCCATATCTGAAGTCCGATAGACAGGTGCGGTAGGCGTAGCGTTAATTGACGCCAACAGCCTATCGTAATCGGTTATTCGTAGACCTTGTAGGCGGAGCTTGACTATCAATGAATGGAATCTAGACTCTGCCCGGCGATGTGGTTTGGCGATTATTATGTATAAATGAAACATGTGAACCATTAATACTTTGATTGAAGCAGTTAATTCACTTATTATATACCGGTAATTGAATTCGAGTAGGGCCCCAATTAGACGAAGGCAATAGTAAGACAACATAATCGACCCGATTTATTCGTAACAAGTAAATGATTAGTCCGTGTCCTTCGAACTGTCCCTAATCTTTTTTACCTTTTGTAAAATCGGTAATTTGAGTAAAAACAATTATTAATTAAAGAAATGTTCCTGAAAAATACAAAATGAATTATCACTAGCGGTGAATCTCTGAAACGCCGAGCATGTGCTTAATTCCGTTTGATAATGTATTTCAAAAATAGAAAGCTCCGGATCAGCCTACTGATCAGACATGTGTTGAAGTAAAAAAAATGAACACAAATCAAGAGACAGGTGGTTCGGAAAGTTTAATTTTTTCAATCTAAAAAAAGAAAATAAGAAAAAGAGATAACCAATGCAGTTAAAACATACAATCTTTTGTAATGAATATCAATTCTGAACTTTTTTTCTCAATTGACAACATCTGCACAGAGAATCGTGGCATAGACTTACCGGTATATGTTGAGATTTTGTAAAGTCTAAATAAATATAATAACATTTTTTGACATCTTTTTAACTTCTAGCAAAAAGATATAACTGTTTCAAAGACTTGCTTCTGTACTAGTCAATGGTTTTAAACTGAACCGGGAAAAGTTTTGTCATCTACTGAGCCCATCTCCAAAAGTGAATAAAAAAATGTAAAAAGCATTGGGATAAAAGAAGAAAATGTTTTTTACAAGCAATTCCTTCTTTTCAACCAATGTTTTCCTTTAGATAATCATTCTGGTGAGACTAAAACCTTGGACTGTGTAGTAAAGGGTTAATAAATTGTAGTTTCAAAATCATGACTTGAATGACTAAGAAAGTGAATTGATGAAGTTATTGCCTGGTGAAAAACGTTCTCTGGTTACTTTATGACGATAGAACGAGGAATGTAAATGTCCGATATCTACCAAGTCCGACTTTCGTTTTCATTCATAATTTTCAAACGGATTTTTTTTCAAACGCAGTAAGCGAGTGGACGAGTCCACCCGATTGGGTAATTAATGATTCCAAAACAATCCCTATAAAGAAAAAAAAGAATGGCGAATGCATTGATTTCTTAACTCGCCTAAACAACACATTAGTTTGGGAAAACATTTAGAGGAGAAGAGAAAATTATTTTGAATGCTTTTCAGTTTGCAAAATAATGAAGCATTGATGGTCCACTTTAGGTAGATCTAATAATATTCACAGCTGTTTGAGGGTATTGCTAAAATCATTCATTGTTGTATGAACATTAAAAGAAGTTCTTCTATTACCTGTTTACTGAATTTGAAAATTGTATTCTGACTAATTTTCATGAAATGTATTCCGACATTTTCTTTGGATTAAAGTCAATTGCAGATCCACACCCCCTCATGTAGCCTTTTTTTCATACAGACATTCAATCACAAAATAGTGGAATTATCATCTAATCAAAGCCAAATGACCCCCCCCCCCCCCCCCCCCTCCCAACCAGGAACTCTTGAAAATTTTGTTATCCTAGATTCATATCCTTATATTCTTGCACAGGAGTTTGAATAACATTCTGGAGTGATTGATAATTATTTTCTTCCTTGAATTTTGTCCTTACTCATGAGTTTGAACCTCATCCTTATACAGGAGTTTGAAATATATTTCCTTACTTTTCTTGAAATATCCTTGCACAGGAGTTTGAAATATATTCTGGAGTGATCCATAATTATTTTCTTCCTTGAATTTTGTCCTTACTCAGGAGTTTGAACCTCATCCTTACACAGGAGTTTGAAATATATTTCCTTACTTTTCTTGAATTGTTGTTACACAGCAGTTTGAAATATTGTATTCCTTATTAATCTTAAATTGCATTTTTATTAATTTGTATACTTACTCACAGGAATTAGATATAATTTGAACTGAACATTAGATTCTTAACTTGCATTTTTCTTGTTTAAATTAATCTGAATTTATTGGGTTCTAATCCTTAACCTTTTCCCAAACAAGACCTAGTTTTGACGTCCCTAATAGAAACACATTTTACCATTACTCTGCTGCTCATAGATCTAATTTTTAAGAGACAAACATCTCTTGTTATCTACAATTCAATATTAATTTCATTTCCTTCAATACTTTTTAAAGAATTATCTGATAGGGTCATAAAAAGCAAGTCTTGTTTAACTAATACATCTGTTGAAGCGACTTTCAGGCCCTTCAGGGCTTTGATTTATTTTCAGTTTCCTAACACAACACTAGTTCTATGAAATAAGGAATTTTAGAGGATTTTAGAGATTTACTGATTTTGTGTGATCTATGTTAATTTGGAAATTATTTCTTTCATAGATATTCATTATTCTAGATCTTTTATCAAAATTTTGGTGAAAACATTCCTGTAAATACAGTAAGTAATTCTAATTGACAATTCACAGAAATATGGTCACTCACAGAAATAGGGTACAACAGGATAGTGAGTCTAGAGGTATAAATTAGAGCAGTGATAATTTTTGTAGAAATACCAAGAGATTCTCTCACCTTTCTGCCGGAAATCTCATTGCAACTGGCTTAATGAGAGAAAATTCTCAAAGCAAAGTTTATGTTAGTGAAGAATTTTGTTTTCTCAGCACAAAACAGTTGTAACTGCCTATAATCATATAGGCAGTTACAACTGTTTTGTGCTGGGCCATAGATTTGTTAAAATTTCCCACCAAAAATTCTATTTTTCTCATTAGATTCAGCTAAATGAGATATTATAGCACATGCTATTCTGATCCAGAATTAACCCTGTGACAGGGGGTAAAGCCAGTCTAAAATCTTTATTTCTCAACGAAATCCAATGTTTTGGATACTTATTTTAATTGTCCCGACAAGGAATTTCAAATGAGTACCAACAACATAGGATTAGTACTATGATGATTAAAATACCTTGATCTAAGTAAAATCAAAAGTACTTCCTCTATCTGTAGCTCTGTAGGTTGGAGAATTCAAAATTTTCATTTTTAGCTTGGCTGTTTTTGGAGAAAACCCGAAGTATTGAAAGATCCTCCATGTCGTTGCGTTGTTGTTGTCGTGCAAAAACTTTGACATTTTGTTATATCCCTGGTTCTAATGAAGGCATTCATTCGAAACTTGGCACACGTGTTCACCATCAAAAGAGCAACCTTTGCTATCAAGGGGGATAACTCTAGAAGCATTTTGTGCAAATTATACCCCTTTTTCGACTTAGATTTGTTCCCACCATCAAGCACTCAACAGCCGAGCGTAGTGGTGCTCTTGTTATTAGTAATTTACCTCTTGTCATGCTTAACCAGGAATATTCCTGTCTTGACAGGAGCTATAGACAAACATCAGCCTGCACATATGTGCAGTCTGATCTTTGTCTTCACCACCTGTTTTTCCTTTTTTGAAACCAGAATAGCTTGAAAATTTAATTTTCAAAATGAATACGGACTCACATTTAATGCATCCAAAACCCTGAGCACTTTGATTTTGTTGCAATTTTGCCTTTTTTTTTTAATTCAGCTTGACAAGGATTATTAGATATGAAAAGATGATAGAATAATTCAGAGCTACAGATAGAGGGGGTATTTTGCACATAAGCCCCAAGTATTTTAATTAAATCGGAGTAAACACTATTTTGCTGGAACTTATTGGAATTGTTTCATGGAGACGATTCAAATGAGTACCCACAATATATGGTTTCTTCTAGAAATTAAAATTTCTGAATGGATTTACCCCCTTTTATCTGGACCTCTGAGTATTAGTGTTGGGCAATCGGTTTCGAATCACAATCGATAATTGCTTTTTAGTTTAAAGAGTCGTACAATTGTACAATCGTTTTCTTAATACAGCTCTGCCAGTTTCATCCTGTGAAAGTTTAGTTTAAACTCATGATCTAAAGACTCCTTCTGCAGATTTTTGTACCAACTTCATGGCTAAGGGTAAAACAGATGTAACTACCTATAAGCATATAGGCAGATACAACTGCTTCAAACTGAGTCATCAAACAGATCTAAGTTTCGAAAACATTATATAATGGTTGTCATTTATGTGTTAGGAACTTATTTATCAATTATAAAATTTCTTTGTTGATTATCATAATCAGAAGCCAAAACCAACTGATTATGGATTATACAATGTAATCAATTAATCGGCCCATCAGTACTGAGTATTTTCATTTTTGTAGGTAACCTTATCACAATGTATCAATTCACAAAGCATATGTTTCCATCAGTATGATAAGGTTTTTAGCTCCACTGGCTGAAAGCCACTGGGGCTATTGTCATGGCGTTGTGTCCGCGTGCGTCCGTCCGTCCGTGCGTGCGTGCGTCCGGTCGTAAACTTTTCTTTAAAAATCTTCTCCTCAGAAACTATTGGATGGATTTCAATCAAACTTCACAGGAATGATCCTTGGGTGACCCTCTTTCAAAGTTGTTCAAGAAATTTTGATCCAATGAAAAACATTGATTTAATGGGCGTGGCTAATTTCCAAATATGGTAAAAAGTGAGTTTGCTTAGATTCTAATCAATGGATACCAATTAAATTTTACATGAACTATCCTTGTGTGACCCTTTATCAGTCTACAAAAAATAATTGTGATCGGATGGAAAATATGCATTTTATGGGCGGAGGTCAATTCTCTATATGTTATATAGTGGAAACTTTGAAAATCATTTTCTCAGAATGTTACAGATGGATATCTACCAAATTTCACTGGAATGATCCTTGAGTGACCCTTTATCAGTCTACAAAAAATTATTGTGATCGGATGGAAAATATGCATTTTTTAGGCGGAGGTCATTTCTCGATATGTTATATAGTGGAAACTTTGAAAATCATTTTCTCAGAATGTAATTGATGGATATCAACAAAATTTCTCTGGAATGATCCTTGAGTGACCCTTTATCAGTCTACAAAAAATCATTGTGATCAGATGAAAAATATGCATTTTATGGGCAGAGGTCATTTCTCTATATGTTATATAGTGGAATATTTGAAAATCATTTTTTTCAGAATCTAATTTTTGGATATCAACCAAATTTCACTGGAATGATCCTTGAGTGACCCTTCATCAGTGTACCAAAAATTATTTTGATTGGATGAAAAATATGCCTTTTTTTGGCGGAGGTCATTCCTCAATATGTTGAATAGTGGAAACTATGAAAATCATTTTCTCAGAATGTAACTGCATGATGGAATCATTTTTAACATCAGTTGAACCCCAAATATAAAAAAATCTAGTCAAAACATTTATTTGCTTTTACAAGAATTTCATGCCTGTGGAGCGACTCAAGCCATTCATGGCTTTCTAGTTTTTCAAGTTTATTACCTCTATGCAATTAGAAGATACTCTCTTCATATCTAATAATGTAATATCATGAAGTAAAATGTAAAGATGTCTCCAAAATTAGATGGATTTCGGACAGGACCACTTTGAATGCAAAGTTACAAAATTGCAACACACAGTGATCGATACTTAAAATTGATTTAATTGAGGATTGCAACAAATTTTTCAGCCAATCAGAATGCATGAATATTGATGGACATATTTCAAATAAGATTAAGTTGGTATTTTTTTTAACAAGCCTCTGAATGAAGAGGCTGCAGGAAACATTTAGATTAAGTTTGATGAAATTTTAAGAGTAGATTGAAAGAATCAAAGATAAAAAATAAATTACACAATGAGAGCAAAAACTAGTGAAAGAAAAAAAAAGTTTATTTTTCATGTGTCTTTTATATTGCTGAACTCATTGCCCACATGGCATGAGCTAGACACAGTTGAAGCAATGACACTTGGTATGGATGTCGATGTTAATTTCAGATTCAATATAGTTCCAAGGTCAAGGTCACAGGCCAAGTTCAAATATAAAAAGTTAGTTTGTCCAGAGCATAGCTCCTGTATTGATGGATTTCAAAATAATTTGGCACAATTAATATTGCTCTCTATAATGAATAGATGTGATATTTGAAAGAAATTTTAAGATAGTTCCAAGGTCACAAATGATAAAATAAGAGTAATTAAGTGCTTTGGGCATTTTTTGGCTTGACAGCAGTTGTTCTGTGACAACCACCTAGTTATCTAATTCCTTAATTTTATTTTGCAAAAGAGTATTTGAGAATAGTCATTATCTAAAAGACTTATTAGGCAATTACCAAACAGTCATGGAGTTTGACACATTATCATTAGTAGACCAAATTGTTGTATCTTTAATGTAATAAAAGAAGTAGATGTGACATTTTGTTCCCAAACACCCCTATGATAAAAATGTAAAACTTAATGGAAAGAGATTAGAGAAACTGTATTTAAACTGTTTGTAAAGGTAGTGGGCCCGTAATAGATCCGGCATTTCGGCAGAAATGTACTTTAAGGTGTTAACCGAGGTTTCCTAATGATTTTCATGAGGAAACCTAGGATAACATTGTGAAGATCATGAGTTCCAAAATGTTGCAGAACTATTATGGTTCAAATACCTTAAAACTGAGGACGATAATTAGCTATAGACAGCTATAGGTTAGAAGATACTGTTTAATAAGCCATTTTCCTCAACCTATAATGCTTTACAAAATTGTTTTCTTTAGTGTGTCTAAACCCAAGGTTGTATTCTAATAAGTTTAAGGATCCGATTGGACTGACCATCATGAGCATCAAACTATATAAAAAGGAACTGTATGGTAGGGTCCAGATAAGAGGGAGTAAAGCCAGTCTTTAATCTTTATTATACAATGAAACCCTATGCTGTAGGTACTCATTTGAATAGTCTCAATAAGACATTTCAAATGAGTCACATAGAATTTTAGTTAGCAATAAAGAAATATTTAAATTTGAAAATCAAAATAAGCCCTCTATCTGTAGCTTTGTGCGCCTAACTGTTATTTCCCCTCTTTCAGTAATGCACCATCCTGTTTTTATCCACCTAACTATCAGCTCTACATGGTAAAAAGTATCAAGAAACATACACAAGGATTCTACCTAACTTTACAGTCTAACACTGACTCTGGATGGCCTCGAGATGTAAAACAACTGGGAGTGAATGTTACCATTGAAACTGACAGTAGACTTCGCTTCAAGGTATGATTCCTTTGAAACTCCTTTTGAACTCTCCTTTTGTGCTTATTTGCCTAAAGATAAAGAAGATTGTTATGGGAGACCACTCTCACCACTGTCCTGCATGGTGGATGGACGTTTAGGCCACAGACGTTTTGGCCAGGACATTTGAGACATTTTGTGATAGTATATGGGTATCATCTTCTCTGTCTGTCTTTCTGCCTGTCTGTCTATATATGCGTCCATTCATTTCTTGTTAACACCAAGGGCGTAACTCCCATTACGCAATTTACGCAAGTGCTTAAAAAAAATCCTCTTTTGAAAAATATTAATGATGAATGATCATTACATCAAAACTACAGCGTTTTCAAGCTGTAGTTACGTTGTTTTGATTATTCAACAACGCTCAAGTTATAAAAAGGGAGCAGAGGGCATTCATCTTTTGTCACAGTCCTCATATGGCCTTTATCCTATGTATTCTTTAGTTGTCGCCTTCTTAGACTGCGTATAAATTTCAAAGTTATAGATAACCCTATGAACACAACTCTTTCGTTTAAATGAACAGATTTGCATGAAATCTTCATCTAATGTTCCTCATCATGTGACCATCTACATACTGTTGCCATTTTATCTTATAACTATACAACAATCCGTATGATAACATCCCATATGATATTTTTTTATGATATTACATAGTTATTTTTAGAAACTTGCATTTCAGTTAGAAACATCGACGAAAACAAGACAAATAGAGGTTATAAGATAAATATAATACATACTTAGTGTATTGTATGAAAAAAATATCTAACTCGGTTGTGAGAATTGATAATTGTCTCGGCAGAGCCTCGACAATTATCAATTCTCCCAACCTCGTTAGGTATTTTTTTCATATAATACACTAAGTATGTATTATTTATTTATGATACTGTGCTGTGTTACAGAAAAAGGGGTAACTTTGTTCAAAACTTTCTGGAGCGGCTCTGGTTCCCTTGTTGATTTACTAGAGAGTCTATTTACTGTAAACATCTTTGATAAAAAAGAAAAACTATTGTTAACAAGTAATTTATTCTTTTCTCACAGTACTTTCTACCTCATTAATTTGATGCTTATTTTCCACTAGAATTAATTGGGATTTGAGATACATAGTTTCCACAAATTATTTGAATTTGGACCCTTTTCTTAAATTTTGTTGTGTCATAAATTATGTTATCAGTGTAATTATATCAAAATTGATTGTTTTTATTGACAGGTGTTTGACCCAAATGAAAAGAGATATGAAGTACCAATTCAACTATTTAAATCACAGAAAAGAGTTGACACAGGTCTATCAGACTTCAATGTTGATGTCCCATCATCAGGTCAATTCTATCTCACTGTTTCAAGAAAATCAACTGGTGAAATTTTGTAAGTATGAAGAAACTTTTTGGGTAAAGAAACCACATAATTCCTGTTATGTCAAGATTTTGAGAATAAAGGCATTATTTGGAAAAAAAAATGAATGACAACAGGGCTGATTCTTTATGAGTTGTATGAATTTTTTTCTTTGCAATTAATCTCTATGAATAAATGAATGCATTAAATTTTGGTCAGTAAAGCAATACACTTCTCTTAAACACTTTTACAGAATTCTCTGTGTTAACTTATGATTTGTAGCCAATCCTATGTCAATATACATTACTTGTGGTGTTTCATGTAACACTTTGAACCAAGCTCTGCGTTCAGGAAGACAAAACAGTGCAATATGTCTGCAAATAGTACCACACTTTGTACATGCACTTACGTGAAAAGCAGAGTATAATTAGCAAACAGTTTGAATTAACCCTTTGCTGTTTAGTCCCTGCTTTTTACGTGCCTGTGATTTTATGATTGAGAAAACATTGTGAAAAAAGAAGAAATTGCTTCAGACAAGCAATTTCTTCTTTTTCCACACTATTTTCTACCCTACTGAATGGTTATTTTTCAAATTAAATCCATTTTAAATTTTCGTCTGCAAAACCTTTGAATTTGGACAGGTCCAAAATTTTGTAAAACAGGAAAGGGTTAACTGGTTTATCAATCTGATCACAGGGCTTATGTCACAAGTTGGAGATGATGAAGTTTTGAACTGTTGCCAGAGGCACAAAAAATATTTATAAGCTTCTTTTTCTAAGCTTTTGGGCCCATTGTATTCAAACTTGGCATAAATGCCAGAGGCACAAAAAATATTTATAAGCTTCTTTTTCTAAGCTTTTGGGCCCATTGTATCCAAACTTGGCATAAATGCCAGAGGCACAAAAAATATTTATAAGCTTCTTTTTCTAAGCTTTTGGGCCCATTGTATCCAAACTTGGCATAAATGTTCCCAAGGTGATTGTTTACAAAAAATATTGGTAAAATTTTTAGGTGTGGTGGGGAAGGTCACTTGAAGTTTTTAAAACATCTTTTTCTCCTATTCCAATGTATCAATGTTCCTTGGGTGACTCTTCTTATAAATCATTTATGAAACTTAAATCAGCTAATAAATGTCCATGTGGCAGGGCCAGCATTATTTGATCTTGAAATCTTCTAAAATCTTGTTCCCTAAACCAAATCGCTATTTTCAGCAAAACTTGTTGAGGATTTTATTTGGGTAAACCTTATTTCTGTTAATCTGTCTATGGAATTTTGTTTAACCGATAAATTCAGACTTAACAGGATGGTGTTTGAATTGATTCTGCTTCACTTAAAAAATTTCTTTTTCAAAAAGAAAATGGTCATTTTGATCTAATCATGGTGTGAACATTTCTTGTCTAGCTATTCATTTTGTATATGAAAATTGATTGTCCCAGAAATATGGACGTCGGTGGGTGGGACTTATTTTTCTTTAAAAATTGATAGATCAGGATCTTCATCATAACAAAATGGTTGTAGAATTTTTATCCCTTGATTACATTGCTTTGTTAATTCTTTTTGAATATCTCTTTTTAAAATCTAAGAATCTCAGACTTTAAACCAACTGAGTATAACAGGCTTCTTGTTTGATTAGGAGAAGACCTATGGACAACTTTAAAAAAGGAGGGAAAACAATAGGAAAAGAAAAAGGTTATAAGCTTCTTATACCTTCCCAAATGTCTATTTTGAGTTTAGTATAAAAGATGTGACACCACTGACCGTTACATACAAATTAGCACCAAACTTAACTCCTATTATATCTATTTTTAGGTTCAGTACAAAGGGTGCCGCACCACTAATATTTTCCGACCAGTATATACAGATTGGCACAAAACTGACCTCCCCTTATATCTATGGACTGGGTGAACATTTAGATAGATATCTACTGAGTACAGAATGGAGTAAAAAGGTCCTCTGGGCTTTTGACACACCACCTGACCCAAATTTTGTAAGTGAAAAGGTTAATCAGGGACTCCTTTGATGATATTGACTTTTTGCAAATCTGCCTTAAGGTAGTGGCCCGGTAATAGTTAAGCAAAATTTTGGAATTCATGATATCATGATTTTCCTAAGGAAACCTTGGTCAAAATTGTTCAAGAACATGAGTTCTGAATTATTGTCGACTATTACAGGTCCACTACATTAATACAGAAAATACAGAGAGAAATACCAGGAAAACATTGTTAGGTGCTCCATCCGTCGCGATATTACTGAAAAAATGTTGAAAGTGGCTTTAAACTCCATTCATTCAATCAATCAATCAATCAATGATTGTTAAAATACAAGCTGTTACACAGTGTACAATGGCATACTTGGGAAGAATTAATCCATTTTACAACCATTCTTTCATACACAGTTTATTATTCAGTTAATAAATGAATCTTACCATGGATAACTTTACCATAATGGATATTTACCAAAGTAATAAATGTGTTTGCTTAACCCTTTGCTGTTTAATCCCAGCTTTTTACGTGCCTGTGATTTTATGACTGAGAAAACATTGTGAAAAAAGAAGAAATTGCTTCTGAAAAGCAATTTCTTCTTTTTCAACACTATTTTCTACCCTAATGAATGGTTATTTTTCAAATTAAATCCACTTTAAATTTTCTTCTGCAAAACCTTTGAATTTGGACAGGTCTAAAAGTTTGTAAAACAGGAAAGTGTTGAGAAGCAAATTAATGACTTAGGTATGACTCTAAGGTGTTAGTTTTGAAGACCAACGGATATTTCTTGTGTGAATTTCAGAAAGATATCAACCTGTACGGTGTTCATCCTATCTACTTGAATATGGAGCAGAGCCATAAAGCACATGGGGTATTTTTGCTGAACAGTAATGCTATGGGTATGTTTTAAATGAGCAAGTGAGTGACATTTCCAACAATTTCAAATGTGCCCAAAGCAAACACTCTGACCAGTCTGTGCATCCACACAGACTGACCAGAGTCTTCACTATGCGCTTAGTAAATAGATAAGGTCTCAAAGTATCTTTAGACAATCAGGTAACTTTATATTTACAGTAGGAGGCTGTCTATGCTGCTCAATGTTTGCATTGAACGAACGTTTCAAATTGTTGGAAATATCACGCACAGGCTTATATTTCAAATGATTAGTGGAAAAAACACCTGTAGTGGTGCGGGTCTATTTTACTAAATATCTTATGATCATTTGTTGTGTAAGTCAAGATTGAAGTTGCTTCAACAGTAGTAACTGAGATTGGAATTTTGGTATGCATTGTCTCGTTGGAATCGTCTTCAAAAGACGATTTCAAAGAGATATTGCAAGGCAGAACGTAAAATGACAAATGAAAACACCAGTTACAATTTGTGACTTTGACTTACGATTATTTTTTTTGTAAGATATTTTGTAAGACGGAAGCCTAGAATTGACTAATTACAAACACAGTCATACCAAATAAAGTAATTCTATATACTTGTTAAAATAAAGAGTATGCAGATGAAAATTTAGAATGCTTTTGAATAAAGAGATAGATTGTGTTTAAGGTAGAAATCATTTAAAAAGAGATAGTGTATTTTAAAAGTTATTTCTCATTTTGAAAACTTTTTTCAACATAGGGTTTTTTATGTGCATCAATATATTTAGGCCAAGTCTGGTTATATCAGCTGATTTTCTCCCACCAGTACAACCACACCATTTTTTCAAAGCCACCATCTGCTTATTTCACTTAGCCAGACTATTTGAGGCTGTGCAAGACATTTTCAACAATTTCTTGTCAGCTTGTGCAGCTTGACAGTCTGACTAGTGACAGTGAGCTACCAAGCCTATAAAGCGATCATTTTTTTTATTTAGCAACTGCTCAAAATACCATTGTTTATTAAAAAAATCTTAAAAGTAGATTTAATTGGTCTAAAAATTATTGTCACTTATCTTATGTTGTTAAAACTCATAAGAATAATCTATTGAGTTTTAACAATATAGGAATATTGAGAAATGCGCGATTACATACACATTTGAATAATTCTTTGTCTCTACTCAGTAATTGAAATGTGTTCTAAGTGACCATTCTCTTTAACAACCGCTCTTGGTGGTCCTGTAAGTGGTTGCTTAACCCTTGTCATGCTGAACCCGGAATATTCCTGCTTTGGTAGGAGGTATAGACAAAGATCAGCCTGCACCTATGTGCAGTCTGATCTTATTCTACACCACCTGTTTGTTCCCTTACAAGGCTGATTTGTTCATTTAATTAATTTTGAAAAAAGAAAAAATGCCCACAATTGGATTTTAGGGCTTTCAGTACTTTGATTTGAGTGCAATTTTGAAAGAGGATTTTAATTCAGCATGACAAGCGTTAACACACATTTTACTGTACTTGTAGAGGTTGAACTCCAGCCAGAGCCCTCTCTCACATACAGAACCATAGGGGGTGTTCTAGATTTCTACATCTTTATTGGACCAACACCGAACAATGTTGTTGAACAGTACACGGAACTTGTGGGTCGACCCTTCATGCCCCCTTACTGGGCTCTTGGGTTCCATTTGAGTAGATTTGGATATGCCAATACACAGAACCTGACAAGAGTTATAAAGAGGATGAGGGAGGCAAAGATGTATTATGTAAGTTGTTTCCTTGTATAAAAGGGGTGAACTGTATTTTAACCTGACAACGAAATTAAAGACTTCCTTCAATTTTATTTAGTTGCAGACAATAATTCACAAAGTACAAAGGCTTTACTGTCTCCTAAGATTTATACCTGAAATACATTTTATATCACTAGTGAAAGCAATGAACGCATACATAGTACTTAGCAAATACTAATTGATTCTTTATTCAGTAATAAAAGTGGTACTGTTTTGAATATTTAGCCATGTTTAATTTGACTAAAAAAGTAAAGGTTACATTTTTAATTTTTGGTAAAAAAAAAAATGATTCAATTCATTTAGTCATTCTGAAGAATTGTACATATCCTGCAGTTAATTTGAAAACATTTGTGATACAGTTTAGAAAAGGACCCTGGTTTGTGTAAGCTTCTGCATGTTAAGTGGGAAACCATTTTGTAAATGCCTGTGAATCTGTATTTCCAGGACACCCAGTGGACAGACATAGATGCCATGAGGGGAGATTTGGACTGGACATATGACTCTGCTGGTCAGTGGAAGGGGTTAGATGCGGTGGTTAAAGATCTGCATGACCATGGCCAACATTATAATATACTGGTGGTAGGTACTGCTCAATTATTTTGTACTTTGGAGAGAAAATAATTTGAGTAGGTGGATCAACACTGTTGTATGTGCCTATTAAAATATAGGCACTTATACATCATGTAATTAGTTTCTGACTCATAGCCTTGCCTTACAATCCAAGAATATTTTAAATGTATTATGTAGCTGCAAGGCTTTTCAATATTTTTCCAACATTGACAAAAAACAAGATGTGTTTGTGAAACACGAATGCCACCGTAACAGCGATCTCTCGATAAGGCAAAGGTTAAGTTTGGTTAAGTTTTCGGACAGACGGACAGACAGACAGACGGACGGAGAGACAGACAGACAGACGGACATGAGTAAAACAATATGCCCCCGATCTCTCGATACGGGGGCATAAAAATATTTGGAAATGTATTGTACAGGTCATTTTCCTAAAACACAATTGAAAACTGTCAAATATTCGAAAACAGTCAACTAGTTCAGTTTTCCCCAGATATATTTCAAATGGTCCTTATTCTAAGTGTTGTATTTATCTAATATAATAAAGCCTTAATTATACGTCTTAAGTATTCATAACCATGGAAGAGTTCACATTCACAAGTAGTCCCCTTTTCACATATATATTCCAGGTATAATCGAAACAGTTTGATTTTCTGATTTCAGGACCCTAAAGAACTGTGAAATATATGCAGGTAATACGTATTTCAAAAATGAAATAGACTGACTTTATATCTTCAGGACCCCATAATCACTGCCACCAAGCCTAATGGTACTTATCTCCCCTTATCAGATGGAATTAAGGCCAATGTGTTTGTGAAAGCTGAAAATGGAAGCTTCCTTTTGGGGAAGGTAGGTGACTTGATAATGAAATCTTAAGCCTTGTCATGCTGAACCTGTAATAATTCTGTTCTGGCAGGAAGTATAGACAAAAATCAACCTGCATATATGTGCAGTCTGATCTTAGTCCACACCACCTGATTTTCCATTTCCACAGGAAAAGTTTAAAAATAATTTGAAATAATTCAAAACTACCTCATAATAAGTGTATTCAGTGCTTTCAGCACTTTAAAATCTAAGCAATTTCGCTGAGATTTTTATTCAGCATGATAAGGTTTAAGCTTTCTTAAGTCAAGCCAAATGCTGCGTACCTACATATTAAGGGAAAAGGACCCTGTTTTACCAAGGTTCTTATGAAAAAATTAATCATAAGTCAAAATCACAAATCACTCTTAGATTTATCTAGTACCATTACAAGATTTGCTCTGAAATTTAGTTTTCCATGGATAAGTGGCCTAGAAAAAATCACTTGTGCACAAGCCTTTGTCAGAATTCCATTCTCCTAAACGGTGTGAGAAGAACAGGAAACCATGGTTAGAGTCCCTGCTGTGCGATAAAACTGAACTGTTGAAAGTGATGTTAAACCCCATACAAAGAAGATAATTCTAGACAATTTGATGTAGGTGTATTTTGCTGTATTACAAGATTCCAATATTCTTATATCAGAAAAGATGCCAAACCTTTTGAGTAAATGGATGATTGCTACTGTATGTATGTGACCCAACAAGCAAAAAAGGGACAATCTTGAAACTCTATAAATCAAATATCTGAAAAAGAGATTGAGTCTGGCATTGGTCAACCAGAGGTCTCATTTCTAAGATTTTTATACAGAAAGGTAGAATGGTTATTCTAGATTAAGAAAATCAGCCAAGTTTGGAAAGTTTCAACCCTAGTCAGCCTTCAAAGTCTGTGCCGTCTTAATTGGGCCAAAACTTTACATATCACCCAGATGGTCCTGTTTTTGGGTGACGGGTCACATGTAATAATGGCATTTTATAGTTATTTGTGACCCGTCACACAAAAGGGTACCATCAAGGTAGTGTGTAAAATGTAAACCCTTGTCAGACTGCGCAAACTGACTAGTCTGTATCTAGAATGATCAATCTACCTTCCTGTGAAAGAATTTTTGAATTGTGACCTCTGGTTGACCTGTGCTGGCCCCAATCTCTTTTTCAATTATATGTTTTACAGAGTACACAGATGGACCCTTTTCATGTGGCAGGTCACATTTATATAACAAATAAATGTAATTCTTATCCTCCATTTTAATTTCAAGCTCATCTATTAATCCTTTGCTGTTTAATCCCTGCTTTTTCCTTGCCTGTGATTTTATGATTGAGAAAACATTGTGAAAAGATTAGAAATTGCTCCTGACAAGCAATTTCTTCTTTTTCCACACTATTTTCTACCCTACTGAATGGTTATTTTTCAAATTAAACCCACTTTAAATTTTCGTCTGCAAAACCTTTGAATTGGGATCGGTTGAAAATTTTGTAAAACAGGAAAGTGTTAACTGACTGCTTGTATATATTTCAGGGTTGGCCAGGTAATGTGTATTATATAGACTGGTTCAACCCAAATGCCTCAGAATACTGGACAAAACAGGCCAAAATGTACCATGACCCCATGCCTTATGACTCACTGATGATTGTAAGTCTGACAGTTTCATATTGTTAAAAAAAAAAAATGAACTACTTTATTTCCTGAAAAAAGAATGTTTATTAGTTGCATTAAAGAAAATATTTCAAATTCCATAGCTCCATGGAGGTATGAAAACAATTTTGAGTACACAACTTAGTTATGTGCTTGTGCAAGAGGACGATCATCAGGAAATTGTTTAAAAAGTTGAAAAAATCTTTACTCTTTTGCTGGATGGTATTAGAATATATGAACCATCATGCAAAAAGGGACCTTGTGGAAATTCTTGGAAATTGATGTTGGATAAAGTGATTGGTCCCAGCAAAGGTCAACCAGAGGTCATATTTCAAATTTTCATAGGAAGGTAGATTGATCATTCTAGTTTCGGAAAATAAGCAAAATGTGAAAAGTTTTGACCCTAGTTGGTCTGCGCAATCTGCGCAGTCTAACTAGGATCAAAACTTAATGCTTTATGATTGTCTCTTTTCGCATGATGGGTCACATATAAGAAAAAGAGAAATCATTCCATGGAGCCTTAAAATAATTGTACGGTCTTTAGTGACCAAGCTTGGATATTTTATATCAACAGCGGTACAGATTAGAGGGGTGTGTGTGTATAGCCTATCATTGTATGCTGTGGGTACTCATTCAAACTGTCTCTTCAACATAGGATTTGTGCTCTAATTATTTTGAAAAATTATTTGATCTTAACTCCAAAATACCTTATCTATCCAGGGTTTGACACTAACTACTTTTGGCCACCAGCCTGAAGGACCTGTTAGCCAAAAATATTACAGGTCCTCAATGTTAATGAAAGGTTCTGCATGAAAACCATGTTTAATTTTTAGCAATTTAACCCTTTGCTGTTTAATCCCTGCTTTTTACGTGCCTGTGATTTTATGATTGAGAAGAATCATGAAAAAAGAAGAATTTGCTTCTGACAAGCAATTTCTTCTTTTTCCACACTATTTTCTACCCTTCTGAATGGTGATTTTTCAAATTAAATCAACTTTTAATTTTCGTCTGCAGAACCTTTGAATTTGGACAGGTCCAAAATTTTGTCAAACAGGAAAGGGTTAAGGGATGAATTCCAAGGCAAACATTGTTAAAGAAGAAGAAATTATGCTTGACAAGCAATTTCTCCTTTTCTACAATGTTTTCCATATGGTAATTCAGATTTTAGTATTGGAAAGGCAATTACTTTTCAAAACTAGACTGATTTGAAACACCAAGTACTGCCATTTACTACAGGCCTGAAGGACCTGCAGCATGGTTATATCTACCAGTCCTCCCTAAAATCAACAGGTTTCGGGCCTGAGGACTGGTGTAAGTGTCCATCCTTGCTATCTGTTGTTCTTAGTATGATAACTCTGCTTTCAGCTTTAAAAAAGCCATCTTCAGGGCTCATGTTTGACCCTTAAACCAGGGTTTTGACACCCAAGAATCTTAGAATATCTTCATTTGACCCCTAGAAATTTCTCCCAAGGGATCATTTTACACCCATGAGAGGAATTTCTAAGGGTCAAAACATTGTTTTATACCCAAGATTTTCATAAATTACTATCTAAAGTTCTACTTATAAATTACTCGGTTCATATCAATACAAGATACAGTGAAAGTGACTGTTAAATATGCGAAATTCTACTTATGATTTGCTTTTTCTGTTGTTTGGCCCCTTTAAATTCAGATTTGACCCCCAGAATTTCTTGGGTTTCTGACCTAGAGATGATCAATGATATTCACATAAATGTTGAAACAATTTTCAATTTTCCCTACATGCAATCAATAAAATTGTCATTGTTTATCAATGTTATTTTCCAACTGCAGGTAGTATTGAAGGTTGATGGTCAATATATTGATTCAGTCTTAAACTTTACTAAAATTGATATTGAGAGTGTATGGGCGTTGTTTAAGATAAATCCAAGATTCTGATTCATTATGATAATCTGTTATTACATTGATTATGTATGGCTTCTTAAGAAACTCATATTCAGACAGTGCTCATGCACTTTAGTACAGTTTCTTTAAGAATAAAGCTATGTCATGCTGCTATAGTATGGTCTATCTAATTATAATGTCCAAAACCATTATAATATGTGACCGTCACATGAAAAGAGACTATCTGGGAACTTTGTAAAATGAATATGTGAAAAAGAGATTGGTTCAAGAACAGGCCAACCAGATTTCGCATTTTAAAAATTCTTTCACCTAAAGGTACATTGATTATCCATGACTCAGAAAATAAGTAAAGAATGAAAAGTTTCGACCCTTGTCAGTCTGCGCATTCGGCGCAGTCTGGCAAGGTATGACACTTTGCACACTTCCCAGGTGGTCCCATTTTGTGTGACGGGTCACATATGTTTATAGGATATGAATGAGCCTTCTAATGCTGTCAATGGATCAGTAGATGGATGTCCACAAAATGAGCTTGAAAATCCACCATTTGTACCTAGAGGTTGGTAAAGCTATTTACCCCCTACATCAAAATATTGGGGACGTATTGTTTTACTATTTGTTGATATGTCAATCTGTCTATCTGTCTGTTTACTAAAACTTAACCAAAAAACTTAACATTGCCAATTACTTCAAGGCTATTCAAGATACAATGCTCATATTTGGTATGATGATAGATGTACATCTACAGATACCAATGTTCAAGTTCAAGATCATGTGACTAGGTTAAGGTTATCTGGCAAGGTCAAACATTAAAAAAAGAGAGACTTTTTAGGGGCATTTGTGTTTCAAAAGTACATCTTGCTAAGCTATGATACAGTACAGTTTATGTAATGTTTGTTATGCTTAAAACTGTTTATTGTAATACAAATTCGCAATGGTTTTGCCAAGAAATGAAACTACAATGAATATGCAGAAACTTATCCGATAGTTCTAAGCAACGAGTATATTTATGCTTAAATGTACACAGTTGATATATTATATATTTATTTATTTTTACACATATTTATGTATGTCTAGTTGGTAGCTTCCTTTACAGCAGAATTAAGTGGCAGAACTGTATGTGCCAAAGCTAGGCGGCAAAATACTATACTTTTTATGCACATAACTTATATGTCACATATATATTTAGAGTTACATATAATTAAGGTCTAGGTGGTGGCTTCCTAAGCTGTAGAACTCTATGTGCCAGTGCAAAACAACATATATCTACACATTATAATGTACACAGTCTATATGGGTACAGCCAATCAGTGGTTACCAAAAGGTAAGCCAATAACTGGCAACAAGTCTTATTGTTTATAACAACAAACCATACTAGTTTCTGATCAATGCATTAATATTTGAACAGTGAAATTATCTAATAGCTATTATTGCTGAGGCCATGTTTCATTATGTTTTCAACTTTTTGGATAAAAGCCTGTCAAAGTTACTATTAACAATTCATCTCAGAGTTACAGAGAGAGGGGGTATTTTGGATTTCAAATAAAATTATTTCAACAAAACTTGGCACAAATCGACAATTCAAATGAGTATCCACAATATAGAGTTTTACCGTATGATCAAGATTTTAGACTTGCTTTATCCCTCTTATCTGTTCCTCTTTGACCTCTTTGAGCTAAATGCTACCATACTGCACAGTTTTCAATAAATAACATTATGCATTCAAATTATGCTGTACACCTAGAATCTTACATGGTTGGTATGTGTGCATAGGCAACATCTCCAACAAATTGAAATATAGATGACACATAGATATTGGGCAGCATTGATTGTATCAAAGTGCAAAATTTCACTTTTACAATATGACCTATGTCACAGGAGAGAAAAAACCCCATTGAATACTTTTTATATTATAGGGGTGTTATTACACTAGTGGAATAACTATGCGTATGAGCTAAGAACCTTTAGCAACATTTTGTTTTTGTTTAGAAAATGACGTCATAATGTATATAATGAAGCCACTCATTTAATATCCTCTAAATCATCTTTCAAAACCTTGGACTTATTAGTCAAGTTCAGGATGTATAGTGAACACTCAGATCAGACTCTAGATTTTCAGCCAGAGGTTATAAAACTTTTCTCGGGCTCAACTGAGAATTCTCTCAAATTTCAAATTTAAATAAATGTATGAAAATAAAAGATAATATTAATAAGTTGTTATTTCTAACAACTTATTAATATTATCTTTTATGTTGTTACATTAAAGCGAGTATTTAAACAGAATTACGCTTAAATTTCAAATTGAAATTTGAGAAAAATTTGACTTGAGAATGAGAAAAGTTTTATAATCTCAGGCCCTGATGTATATGTTAAATTTGGATTATCAATATGTAAAATTTGGATTATCATTATGTAAAGTTTGGATTATCAATATGTAAAATTTGGATTATCAATATGTAAAGTTTGGATTATCAATATGTAAAGTTTGGATTATCAATATGTAAAATTTGGATAATCAATATGTAAAGTTCGGATAATCAATATATAAAGTTTGGATTATCAATATGTAAAGTTTGGCTAATCAATGTTTATTCCAGCTCTCTTAACAAAATTCTGGGTAAGAGGAACATAGCCATTGCAAGATCATCATTTGCAGGGAGCGGCCACTTTGCTGGCCACTGGTCTGGTGATGTGACATCTACCTGGGCCCAGTTGAATTATACATTAACTGGTAAGTCTAATATTGTTGCTGGGGGAACTAAAATCGTGTAACTTCAGCTTGATTCCTGCTAAGTTATGAGGTTTTGGTCACCTAACTATGTTCTATCATATCCATGTTTCTGTGGACTCACAGGGCAATGGTTACTCGTATATAGCTAAGGAAAAAAAATGATAGAGGAAATGGTCACTTAATACAATATTTCAAATGAATAAGACATTTAATTTTTGAAAATATATGTAGATTGTCACATAGTTCTTAATAAATCTTTTGATGTTTAAACTCAATAGACTTGTTTCATTGAGATGATTCTAATGGGTTCTAACATCATAAGATATAATAGTAAACAATATTCCATTTGAGAGTGTCCACTTTTCAGAGATTCAGCCTACTTTGAAGGGACCTTTTATGGCAGTCGCTTAATAGAGGTGTTTGCTTCAGCAATATAGACTGTACCATCTTTTCATTTGTGTAGAAATAGAAAATAATTAAGAAGTTCTGTTTTACCTGTAGGTATGTTAAGCTACCAGCTGTATGGTATTGCTTTCTGGGGTGCAGATGTTTGTGGGTTTGGACTTGTGACCACCCCTGAAATGTGTACAAGATGGACCCAGCTTGGAGCCTTTTATCCCTTCATGTTTAACCACAATGAACCTGGTCCTTCGGTATGATTGAATTTTCATCATTTGACTTAGTTTCCTAAATGAAATTGAAAATGTTTTATCTTCATAATACCCTGCTAAAAGAAAGGGAATATTGTTTTGGCATCCTATAATCTTTTTGCCTTTTGCCTCCATCCAGCATTAATCCAAGTTTGTCAAGAGCTTAATTCATATGCTATGGATGTACTTTGTTATTTTTTAGGACAATTGTTTTCCCTCCAATTTAGGTGTACCAGTTAAAAGAAGTTCATGAAGTCAAAGGTTAAAATTACAATCTTGGCTTGCTCAGTGTGAAACAGTTGTAACTGCCTATATGTTTATAGGAAGTTACAACTGTTTTACACTAAGCCATTGAATAATACAAAACATTATTCCTCCATTTTTTTTTATACTGTTTGCATAATTGTTCCTCTATGTGCATTTTTAATGCAATTTTAAAAGTTTAAAGGTTTTAGGTCAAAGGTCTTGTTTATGTTAAAAATTCATCATTTTTATGGGCAGTTACAATATGTTTGCTGCAAGACTTACATATGTACTAAACAGAAATTATAACCTATTGTTCTAATGATGAAAAATATTGGATCAAAGTTGTTTGTTTGTTTTCAGGATCAAGACCCTGCAAGTTTTGAGAAATATTATAGAGATATTATGAGAAATGCCTTGGAGCTTCGATATTACTTGATTCCATACCTGTACACGCTGTTTTATCGTACACATGTGGACGGCACACCTATTGTTAGACCACTCTTCTTCTTGTAAGTATGAAATCTGTTACAACATCCAACAGTTTTAGCTCAACTGGGCCTTACATGTATAAGGTGGTTGACCCTTATAGTTCCACAATGTTTAGGAAGTCATAAACTTAAACATTGTTAACCGAGGTTTCCTAGTGATTTCATTAGGAAACCTCAGTTAACATTGTGAAGATCATGAATTCCAAAATGTTGCGGAACTATTACAGGTCCACTACCTCAAGATGAGGATTTGTTATCCAGCAGTGTTGGACATTTGTCAAGCACCATGCATCAACATTTATGTTCACCCTGGAGAATCATTAACTGCTACCCGGCTAATGTATAAACACCTTTGTGATGAAATCAAACAGTCTTTAATTCTTTTCTGAAGTTGATTTCCAGATGGATCTACATCTTTTTTAAGAGTCCTGGCTATTTACACACACACTATCAATACCTTCGTCCCTTAAAACTATGTCTGAATTTGTATGTTTGAACTCCCTTCACAGATATTCTGGATCCACCTTTGTATATAGTTAATAAACTAAATAAATGGACAGTTATCTCAGGATACTGCAGTACCTTGCTGGAAACGAGATCTCAACTACCTGGGTACAAAAATACTATTCATTCTAGCTCTATAATC
Organism: Fragum whitleyi; assembly: GCA_948146395.1. Taxonomy (NCBI): domain Eukaryota; kingdom Metazoa; phylum Mollusca; class Bivalvia; order Cardiida; family Cardiidae; genus Fragum; species Fragum whitleyi. The sequence goes on from OX411543.1 coordinate 81,849,922, forward strand.
AAGGGACAAATTGATTTCTGTTGGCTATCCCTGTTAGTTAAGAATCACATGAAAACATCCACCAGGCAGTGTTATTGCATAAGCAAATGTCCTGGGTTATTTTTGATAGACCATAACAAGCTAACCATTATATTTTCAGATATCAAAATACTGATGCCTATAAAGTAACCGAACAGTTTATGTGGGGAGATGCTCTGTTGGTGACCCCTGCATTAAATGAGGTATAAATATGTACAAAAATATTTTTATGTGTATTTCTTTAGCTCAAGGTGAGCTATTGTGATCACTAACTGTCCTTCCATTGTCTGTCTGTCTCACCGTCAGTCTGTCTGTCCATCTATCCATCCATCAACAATTTCTTTAAACATCTTCTCCTACATCGCTGGGCCAATCAATCTAAAACTAAGCAGGGAAGCCTTACCAAAATTGTTAAAGAATTTAATGCCATCAAAAACTCTGGTTGCCCTGGTTAGGCTGAAAATTATGATAATCTTAGAATACTTCTCCTCCTAAATCACTGGGTCAATCAAGTTGGAAAGTGATGAGGTTGTTTCTTTTCTGGTAGCAGGAAGGCAGAAAATTCACGAAAATATTAGAAAAATCCTTCCTTCCTGAACCACAAGGCCAATCATGCTGAAAACATGGAAGGAATGTTTTTTGACCGTAGCTCTACCAAAGTTTTTAAAATGATTTAATTCCATCAAGAACTGTAGTTGCCATGGTAACATATAGGCTGAAAAATCAGGAAAATCTTAGAAAAAACTTTCTTAGCCTAAACCAATGGGCTAATAAATCTGACACCTCAACAAAGGTATTCCTTGGGTGAAGCTCTCCTAAAATTGTGAAGAGAAAAAGATCTTTTCCTATAACACATTTGTAACAGATGCTTTTCATTTTTGAATCAGAATTGATCTATGTTTTATCTGCCAAAATTATTTAAATTGTCCTCCTTAAGTTATAGCTCTGTTTAGATTGATCCTGTATATGACTATATGTCATAGAGAAATTGAAATATGACTTAAAAATTAAAACTCACATTCTCAGGTGAGGGATATAGGATCATTGTGGTCCTCTTGACTTACAATGAGATTACAGAATGACAGAAAATTAGTTTATGACTTCAGAGAGATATTAAAATATCAAAAACAAAATTGTTCAAGGACTCTTTTGGGGTTCTTATGTAAGTTACTGAGAGTTATTAAGAATATTATACACAAAACGTTGTAAGAAAAACTAGTGATAGTTTATCAAAAGCAATTTATTTTTTCAAACACTTTTTTCTTAATATTAATATGTATAAATTGTCATTTCATACAGGATATTAGGCGAGAGTTCATGAAATATCTAATTTAATTATAAAGTTTTCTATTAACAAATAAAAAGGAGGCTTTGTTGCTTTCAATTGATTCTTTTTCTTATGAATACAACTTAATTATTGAATTATAATATGATCTTAATATTTCAATAATTTAAATATTCTTGAAATCTATCAATCTATGAAATAAACATCAGTCATTTTCCACATGCATTATTATGTCATTTTCATTGTGGCTATTTTTGCTGTATGTTCGTTTGCATTATGCACCAGTTTAATAACATTTGTGTGATATTGAACATTTATTCAAAGAATCATTTACATGTATTTATAAGTACAAGCTTATCAGTGTGACTATATCAAGATCTAAAGAAGAATGAATCTAATTACAGGTACTACAGTACTTATACTAAGCAATGTACTAAAAGGGTTTAACTGATAAGCCAATACACAACAATAGAGATTGTCAAACCTCTTTTCAATTTGAAGGAGTTTAAAATTTTGAATAAAAACATGAAAGGGTTATGGTTACTTGACTAAGGGTGTAACTCCTATTACGCAATTTAAACAAGTGAGCAAAAGAAATAATTCTCTGTTGAAAAATATTGTTGATGAATGATCATAACATCAAAACTACAGCTTAATCAAGCTGTAGTTATGATGTTTTCATTATTCACCAACGCTCAAATTATAAAAAGAAATGGAGTGCATTCATTTTTTGTCACATTCCTCTAATGCCTTTATCCTATATATTCTTTAGTTGTCGCCATCTGAGACTATGTGTAAATTTCAAAGTCCTAGTTACGCCTATGACTTGACAAGGTCAATTGACACTAGTCAAAGTTAAACTAAAGACAGTTAATGTTTCAGAATGTGACCAAAGCTGTTGGGTACCTACCAAAAGACAGATGGTATAACTTTTACACCCATCAGTATGTGGAATCTCCCGGTCACTATGAGATGTTTGACCTTCCACTGGACACCATCAATGTCAAGGTCAGGGGAGGGTCAATTCTACCCATGCAGACCCCAGAGGTCACCACTACAAAGTCGTATGTATATTTATTTGAATCATCCAGGAGGTGAATTTTTATAAATGCCAATATAGTGTGAAAGAATTGCTACTTAATTAACTTAATTCGAAAAAAGTCTACAATGTTGGCCGATCATAAAGTGTCTTTCAGAGCCTTTACATGATTTAAATGATTCAACTGTCTTAGAATTTAAGAACAATAATTCATTTTAGATATTGTAAACCATATGTTAATTAGGGTATTTCCTGCCTGTAAGACAATGTCAAAAGGAAAGTTGTTGATCTAAAATACAATGCTGATTCAAAGTTGACCTTATAAATACTTCTCAGATGCTCCTTTTACTTTTAAAAATCATTAAGTTCCGACAGATAGTATATTACTGGTGATGAGTTTTAGGTTTCATATGTGTAAGAGGATCCATCGAATTTATGCCACTTGAGTAGGACTCAACTTTATTGAAAAAAAATACTATAAGATCCACAAAGAGAGAAAAAAGTGGGTTTCAAACTTGCCTTTGATTTCAAATGAAGATATATGACTCTGTGAAATTTCCAACAATTGGCGCAAAGCAAAGACTCTGACCAGTCTGTGCATCTGCACAGTCTGCTCAGAGTCTTTACTATGAATTTGGTAGATAGATAAGGTCTCAAAGTATCTGTAGACCATCAGGTTACTTTATAATTTTAATTTACAGTATATAGCTTTCTACGCCTCTTAATGTTTGCACCTCACGAAAATTTCAAATGGTCTGAAATGTCATGCACAGGCTCATATAAGTTTTGACTACTGTATATTATTGTTTCAGGAGAAAGAATAAGTTCATCCTTAATGTGGCGTTGGCAGCAGATAGCAGTGCTTCTGGGGAATTATTTTGGGATGATGGTGAAGCTTTAGGTATGATTTATACTTGTCCCTTATATTTTACTTTGCACTACACCAGTCAAGAGATATTGAGACTGGTATTCAGTTCTTACATCAGCCATGCATCCAAGATGCAAAAAAGTTTGCAAAACTTTAAAAATTGTACCCCTTTGCATGAAGGAATATGTGCAAAGCAGGTCACATTTTGCGAATGTTAACATCTTTAACATGCAGGTTTGTGTTGGTAATCAACATGGTAAAATGCACTAGCTAGGAATAACAAAAAACTCTGTTTTTAGCTCCACTGGCCCAAGGCCAGCAAGCTATTGTCGTGGCGGAGTGTCTGTCGTGTGTCCGTGCGTGCGTCCGTGTGTGCGTGTGTCCGTCTGTCCGTGCATAAACTTTTTCTTTAAACATCTTCTCCTCCCAAACTTATGGGCGGATTTTGACGAAACTTGATAGAAATAATCCTTGGGAGGCCCCCTTCTTAAATTGTTCAAAGAATTTTGATTGACCCCCAAATATGGGCGTGGCAGGGCGTGGCATTTTTTCACTTTGAAATCTTTAAAAATCTTCTCCTCCCAAACCATTAGGCCAATTTCAATGAAACTTGGCATGGATGTTCCTTGGGTGACCCTTTACTTAAATTGTTCAAGAAATTTTGATTAGCCCATAAATATAGGCGTGGCAGGGCGGGGCTTATTTTGAGTCCGAAACCTTTGAACGACATCTCCTCCTGAACTACTGGGCCGATTTCAATGAAACTTTAATAGAATGTTCCTTGGGTGACCCTTTACTAAAATTGTTAAAAGAATTTTGATTGGTCCATAAATATGGGCGTGGCAGGGCGGGGCTTATTTTGAGCCCAAAATCTTTGAACGACATCTCCTCCTGAACTACTGGGCCGATTTCAATGAAACTTTACCAGAATGTTCCTTGGGTGACCCTTTACTTAAATTGTTCAAAAAGATTTTGATTGGTCCATAAATATGGGCGTGGCAGGGCGGGGCTATTTTGAGCCCGAAATCTTTGAACGACATCTCCTCCTGAACCACTGGGATGATTTCAATGAAACTTTAACAGAATGTTCCTTGGGTGACCCTTTACTTAAATTGTTCAAGAAATTTTGATTGGACTAAAAATATGGGCGGGGCCTTTTTTGAGCCCCAAATTTTCAAATGACTTTTTCTTCTGAACCACTCGGCTTATTTCAATGAAACTTTACCAGAATGTTCCTTGAGTGTCTCTTTTCAAAAGTTATTTGCTAATTTTTGATAGGCCTATGAATTTGGGCGTGACAGGGCGGGGCTTATATTGAGGCCAAAATCTGTGAAGGATATCTCCTCCGGAACCACTCAGCCAATTTCAATGAAACTTTACCAGAATGTTTCTTGGGTGACTATTTACTTAAATTGTTCAAGAAATTTTGATTGGTCCATAGATATGGGCATGTCAGGTGGGGCCTATTTTGAGCCCGAAATCTTTGAACGACATCTTCTGAACCTTATGTTTTAATAAGATTGGTCAAGGGTTGCAGGTTCATTGTTATTGAGTATTTTGGTGCAATATGGACCTGAACCATTTAATCATTACTAAATAGGAGATTTTGGAGTGTGAATGTATTCATTTAAAGAAAGCTTTATTTAATGAAAGTCTAAAGATTTTAAAGCCAGTGGAGCGATACAGGCCCTCTTAGGCCACTTGTTGTTTTGCTGTCAAGGTTGACGACAGGGTGACAAGGTATAAGATTTTCACTTCTACCAGATTTTTATGCTACCAGGTCAAAAGATAGTGGACATACTGTTTAACCAAGGGTATCCTTCAATGTTAAGGTTATGAAAAATTAGCTGCATATGAAGCATTTGTATTTCTCAATCGCATCTTGTTTGAATTCTGAATAACTATCTAAATATTTCTTCGTGTTTGCTCAAAAGTTTAGTTGAATTGCCAATGCTTCTTTTTTTTTAAATATTTTCCAATCTTTAAACCTTTACTCTTGTGACTTATCACTATATTCAAATTAATCAGTTGTAGATCTAGAAGGGGTTGGGGGTTCATACAAGAGCCCTCAGTACTTGTATTCAGATTTCTTTATTTTAGCAAAGAAATTCAACTAAAATTTTGTAACATAAGAAAAACAACTCCTCCTTTGGTAGTATTCAAATTAAAGAAACTTGAAATTCAATTCTGCCATTAAAAGATATCATAGCACGAGGTTATAAATCTTTTTTTTGTGTCTAACTCAGAATCTTGACAAATTTCAAACTAAGATCAAAGCTGTTATTATGTTGTGATACTAATATAAATGTATGAACATAACATATAGTATCAATATCGCTTTTCGAACTATAAGATCTAACGGTATTCAAAAAATCCTCAAGATCTGTTCTATAAACATTAGATGACAAACGTTCGTGGTATACTTGGCATTTACTTTCGTCCCATACATATTTGTATTCCATTCTTTCTCCTTCAGATAACCTTACCCGATCATTATTTGGACATGATGTAAAATTGAAGCTAAAATCAATAATACAATGGTCAGATAAAATATTAGGATCTTGGACGTTGAAAGATCTTACAAAAGGAAAAAGATTCTGAGTAGTAATCACATAATCAACCACACTCGATCCCCTATTACCCACAAACGTATAGTGACCGAGGTTTTTATAATATCCGACTATACCATTCAATATACGTAGCCCAGTCTGCTTACATAAATCCAACAGCATATTACCATAATTATTTAATCGACCTTTATCCATAGAAGTGCGTTTAAGATTTAAATCAATACAGTAATCATCCGGTAAAACATCTACATTTGAAAATGTGTCATCTGGTACAAAATCCGGCAAATCCGATGTATGTGAATTAAAATCCCCACATAGGATAAAATTCAAATTTTCAGGGTTTTTACTATCTAGCTCTAATATAAAATTATATAATTTATCATATGTATGAGTATCAAAAAAAGCCTGTCTACTACTGTTTTTGGGTATGACATAAGCCAAGCATATATACAAATCGGTTTCTAAATTCAAAATATTATTCGGACGCATATAATGTCATCAGAACTTTTTAAGACAAGAGTCTTTTCATTTACTAAAGTGCTTTTTATATAGACGATAATACCACCAGAAGCGCGCTTGCAACTTGATTTCTTTTCTAACCTATGTAAAGAAAAGTATTCCAATCCTTCAACCTCTTAATCTGAAAACTCATCAGTCCAGGTTTCGGTTCAACATATGTCATTTTCGCAAAACAATTGTTTTAATTCTGGAGTAAAAAGTTTGTTTACTCGCTTCGTACATAGACACTGTACATTTAACAAAATACAATGAAGCGAGACCTTCTTGTATTTTATGACTAATTACTCAAAATACATAGGTCTGCATTATACCCCCTTTATAGAAATCCTCATCTTGTCGAACCAAGGGTTACGAACGTTTTACTTATCTTACCCTTGGCTGATTGAATGGGTAATTTGTGTACGTGTGACGTCACAGAAAGGAAAACGAGGCGGACCAATCAGTAACCTTCTTACAAAAAGGTCCGACAGCCGGAGGTATGTTAGATCAATATGCCCCGCGGCTACTTTCCAGATGTGAAATTAACCCTTAGAATTGCGCTTAACCCCTTCAGTTTTAGGTAATTGTGACACTTAGCAAGACTGAAATACACAATCACAAAAACTGATCGAAATTCCTATATCTGTTCAAATGACAACATATCTCTTTAATAATTTGATGGTACATTGAAAGGTTCTCAAATTCTTCTTTTCTACCCTCGATGACAGTGTATTACGATTTTTCAAAGTTTATTTGAATTTTCAAGTTGTTTATTCAATCAATACCTGTTTAAGTTTTCAATGTTTTAGACCTTATCAATGGCATACTCCAATATAGTAGAATGCATCTATATTGAAGTACGCGAAATTTAAAATTTGGAATAAATTCAATAATTAAGCCGTCTTATAAATAGAAATAATTTAGAAATGATAATTTACTTGAATTTTCATATGAATTCTTTTATTCAAGAGTTTTCCTCCTTCTTTTCAATCAGACTTTTCTTTAAACACATTAAATATCAAGAGAAATAAAGAGAATAAAATATGAAAATAAATAAAGAAAGAAAGAAAAAAAATAGAACAATTTTTAGTAAAAATCCTCTATCTGTGTAAAATAAATCTCGTGTGAGAATATTGTGGGAGCCGAAGAATTAATCAATTTGTTTGTTTATTGTTATAATTTGTCTTCATTATTTATTTATTTGTTTATTTATTTGAATTAATTTTAACTTGAAAAGTACCCATACTGCAGGTAGTCACAATGTTACGATAAATTTAAAACTTAGATTTGCTTTGAAACAACTTATTTACAACGTTTAAAACAAAGCAATCACGCGCAATGTCCAATCCAAATCGAATTACACATTGTATTGGTTATTAAATAGGGATGATTTGATTTTTATCTCTAATATATGATATATACGTGTTTTACTGTGGGGTAGTCCAAAATCTCGTGGCTACAGCTTATTCAAGTTATGATTTAGTAGTTTTGCCGCCCGTTGACTATATTCTATGTAGTATAGAAATATATTTGCTTTCAATAAAAAAAAAAAACCTGGCCATTAATTTTATTTATTTTTATTTCATACATTTTTTTGGGGGGGGGGGGGGGAAAGAGAGAAGGCTATCCAAAATGTTCTGGTATGGAACAATATGGGGGATAGATTAACTCAAAATCATTTCATGTTATTTTTGTTAGTCGGCAAAAATACAAAACGTGTGAAAGATAATGTCTGAATTCCCAACTCACATTTTTGATGTAATTTAAGGGGGGGTGGAACTTCGGAAACATTCACGGTGGACAATGAGGAAACTTACGGCTTACTATTCCTATCATTCTGATAAAAAGGAACTGATTTATATTTTGTTGATTTTATAAATCTATCTGTCACCGAATAAAAACGTACTAAAAAGTTAGCGTCTTCGATGCGACGCATTTTCTTTATCCCAGAATGAAGGGTAATCTACACAGTCGTCGGAATACAACAGGTTGCCATGGGGATTAAAAGGTACCGATGTCGTTTGTAAGAAGCTCTCTGATTGGCAGTCACAGAAATCGCGTTTGACCTTTTGATTGGCCGGCTAAAAATAAATCATACAGAAAATACCTATTCATTCAGTCAAGGGGTATTTGAGAAGATCTTATCGATTCGATGCCCCTTGACTCGTGAAGATGAGAAATCCTGGGTCCACCACAGTCAATATACAATCAACATAGAACTTTTCAATTGTCTTTAATTTCAGATTCAATCAGTGGAAAGAAGTATAATTTGATCAAGTTTATTGCATCAAAGGTAATGACATTTTGTTGTATATCAAAAGAACACAGAATGTTTTATATCATTAACACTGACTTTCAATACCTGTCAGAAATTTTTTTTTTTTTTTTTTTTTTTTTTTTTTTTTACTTTTTACTCGAGGATAACACGATAAAGGGTCGTATGACTCTTATTTCCATCGTGGTCCTAACTCATTCCAGATTTTATCCTACACATAGAGAGAGAGGCAATAGTTTCTAACCACTGCTACCCATTTTTACAGCTGGGTGGACTGGGGCCCTGTCTGTAAAGTGTCCTGCCCAAATACACTACCCGCCTCCGGTGGGGCTCGAACCCGCAACCACCAGGTTACGAGTCGAGCGCGCTAACCACTCGGCCAACGAGCCAGACAAATAGATCTGAGAAATGATCTAAGGTTTGTGAGAAAAACAAGTAATTGACTATAAAAAGTTTTTTACTTTTCCCACAATCTTTTTAAGATATTATGGTTTTCAATATATAAAACTTTGAATTTGTGTCTGAAACCTATTTTAAAGTCAGTGCAAAAGTTCGGTCGTCTGGTGATGGTTAAGATGTGTTTAAAATTTGCTGAATTATTTTATCATGTAGAGGCTACTTAATGCATTTGATACTGATAACAGCAATTTTTATAAATATTTGCATATAAATTAAAACATTTCTAAGCCCCCTTATTTTTTACCTGACTTCTTGACTATTTGTCAATAAACATAGCTTTAGCATTGTCCATAAATATAATAATAATAATGTGAGAAACTTGTGCTTTGGAATTGTCATCAACATACCTATCTGGGTTTTGCCCTTCTGTTTATATCAATTTAAGCTCTGCGTGAAAGATCAGTTTAGATAATGGTGATATAGAGAACAACACATCTTGTTTCAGAATACTTTAACATCAGTTATAATGAATGCTGGTTATACAGAAGAACCAATGATTCTGGGTACAATTAATGTTATGGGTGTAGAGACTCAACCATCTACTGTTAAGCTGAATGGAGAATCTGTGGTAAATGTATCATACAGCAAAAAGGTAATAATTTACATGTCTTAATTCAATAGAGGATAATCAACTGGTTATTTCTTTTTTAGTTCAGCTTTTTTCCAGAGAAAATCAGAGGTATTGTCTTTACCCTGGCGTCATTTGTTGGCATTGGCATTGGTGTTGGCATTTGAGTGAAAAATCTTTAACCATGGTCATATGACTGTGGTTATCTTCATGATGTCTTCATGACACCTGGCATGTGTATTCACCATCACAAAAGCTATCCAGGGTAATTAAGCAAGATAACTCTGAGTTATACCCCTTTTTCAAATTCACTTTTTAAGTTTCACTGGACTAAGTCCAGTGGAGCTTATGTTGTGGCGTAGCATCAGTCATTGGTGTTTTTCTTTAAAAAGAATCTTCTTCTCTGAAACTATTGTTCAAAATGCAACCAAACTTCACAGGAATGATGCTTAGAACATGCTCTTTCAGATTTGTTGGTGAAATTCTGATTGGGCTGATGACATGGGCTCTACAGGCTACCATGGCACTGAAAAATGTTTTTTTATGCTGTAATATAAAAAAAAATCTTATTCTCTGTAACAGCTATTCAGAATATAACCAAACTTCACTGGAATGATGCTTAGAAAATGCTCTTTTAGATTATTTTATGAAATACTGATCGGGCTGAAAACAATGACTCTATTGGCGGTCACTTAACTGAAAAATGGTCCAATATGATGAAATGTTTAAAAGAATCTTCTCTGAAACTTCTTTTCAGAAATCAACAAAACTTCACATGAATGAATCCTTGGACATGCTTAGTCAGATTTGTCTGTAATATTCACAGGGCATTTTTAGCGTGTTTTATGTCTTACATGTTTATATATCGAGGGTTCAGTGCAAGACTGTACTAAGTGTATATACAATGTATATACACTTAGTACACTCTTGCTCTAAACCCTTAATATGTAAGACATAAAAAACGCTGAAAATGCCCTGTGGTAACATTCACATCAGGCTGATGACATAGGCTCTATGGGCTGTCAAATTTCTGAAAAATGGTCCCATACAAATAAATATGAAAAATTCTTCTTCTCTGAAACTATTTTTTAAAATATAACCAAACTTCACAGGAATGATGCTTAGACAATGCTCTTTTAGATTATTTCAGGAAATACATACAGGCTGATAACATTGGCTCTATGGGCTATCACGTCACTGAAAAATGGTCCAATATGATGAAATGTATAAAAAAATCTTATTCATTGAAACTACTATTTAGTGATCAAAAGTTAACCTGAATGATGCTTAGGACATGCTCTTTCAGATTTCTTTGTAAATATAAGATCAGAGGAAAGGATGGGCTCTTTGGGCTGTCCTGTCACTGAAAAAAGGTCCAATATGGTAAAATATAAAAAAAAAACTTCTTCTCTGAAACTACTGGTTAGAACTCACCAAAACTTCACCTTGAATTATGCTGAGGACATGCTCTTTAAGATTTCTTCTTTAAACTATGATCAGATTGATAAGATGGGCTCTATGGGCTGCCACATCACGGAAAAGTAGTCCCTTGTTATTCAATAGTAAAATACTCTTTTTCACTGAACCTTTGGCAAGAATTCAACTAACTTCACAAGCACAATACTAATGGAATGCTCCTTCCAATTCTTTCATTAACTTTGGATCAGATTGTTTACATGGGCTTTACTAGCTGTTGCTTGTCTCAAACAAAATCTCATCACTAATCTAATATCAGTATTCTGTTTCAATTCATCTAAATTGTTCAACAATACTAATGAATTACAATCTGTGACACTCCCTACCATGGAACCTTGCGGATGCAGTTCGGTCTTAGGGTGTGTCCAGAGACATTTTATGTACCAAATCATGTACGCACTACCAGCACTGATCATACCGCTTTTCATTTTACCTTCACACCATTACATTTGTGTATGAGCCTGTGCGTGACATTTTCAGCAATTTGATCCCCAATGGCAGCACTCATTCTTTCCGACTATATGTCTCGCACCAATGGGTTAATAACCGTAGACCTATGTGAGATAGTAGCTGGAGGCTAGGAAAGGATGTAATGGTTGTACTGGTGAGAGAAATACCAGGAATCCATTGTTAGGTGCTCCAGCCACCGCAATATAACTGAAATAATGTTGAAAGCGGCTTTAAACTCCATTCAATTTATCAATCAATCCAACAATTTGAACACTGTAAATTTTGAGTTACCTGATGGTCTACAGAAACTTTGAGACGTTATCTTTTTACTAAGCGCTTAGTGAGGACTAATTGTTGGATATCTCTGCACAGGCTCATATCTTATTCCTCATGCTTTCTGTTTAAGGAACTCAGAGAAATAAAAGATGTTGTAAAAACTCTTTTGTCTTCATTTTTCTTCTAGGTACTGTACATCTCAGACCTCAGTGTGGACCTGACTTCTACATTTACTGTAACATGGAGTTAATGGTGGAATGAACTTGAAGACAGGTTTAGCTCAACCAAAGGATCATACATGACAGTAACGCAAAGAAATCCATTGTTATTGATGTGCCATTATTTTGTTATAAAAACAATGAGCTGTGTATATAATGATGGTGTAGGGACTGACTTCTGCAGACAACACAGTCAATTTTGCTCGAGCAACCACGTCTTTGAAGCTATCACTTTTATTAAGCGACTATCGTAAAAAGTCTCTTCGCAGTAAGCAAAATTTCCAGAAAAAGTGTACATTCTTAAACGGAAAAATGTTTATCATTGAATCCTATTAACTTAGAACCCATTGAGTGGTCTCAATGAGAAGATTCTTATGAGTTCGAACATCAAAGAATTCAGTCAGAATTATTTGATAGTCTTTCAATGCAATCAAATAACACGTCTTTTTTATCATTAAATATTGTACAAGTATTATAAAGCAGCTTTTCTCATTGGCGACCACTTTTTATTGGTCTCCTAACTGGTCACTTAACGCAATTTTTACTGTATTGATGGCTCAGTGCAAAACAGTTGTAACTGCCTATGGCAGTTACAACTGTTTTGCCCTTAGACGTCAGTTAATTTAATACATTGTTTGGCTATCCAGGTAGCTCACTGTCTGCCCTTTTCATACATGCAAAATTGTTGAAAATGTTTTTCACAGGCTCGTTTGTAATTATGTTTATGATACATTCCAGAATACTCAGACCATGCAACGTTCATAGTGTAGAACGTTTTTGTTTGTGATTTTATTTTTGTTTTTGTGCATGAGAGTCAATATACATTGTAAATCATTTGATTACTCTAATGTGATAACTGTGATAGACTAGTTAATTTTTAGCTCGGCCGTTTTCAGAGAAAAACCGAGGTTTTGCTATAGCCTCCGTGTCGTTGTTGTCGTCGTCATGCAAAAACTTTGACATTTTGTTATATCTCAGGTTCTACTGAAGGCATTCACTTGAAACTTGGCACATATGTTCACCATCAAAAGAGCAACCTATACTATCAAGGGGGATAACTCTAGATGCATTTTGTGTAAATTATGCCCCTTTTTCGACTCAGATTTTTTCCCATCATCCAGCACTCGCTCTGAGTGTAGGCACCCGTAGGCCGTGCTCTTGTTTGTTGTATGTCATTTATGGGTGAGCAAACTTTTTTATATGCATGTAACTTTTTTCTTTTCTGTTTGTCCTTGACTATTTTTGTCAAAAAAACCTTAAACATTGGCCATTACTTTTGAATGGTAATTAAGTGATGAAGTCTTTATAATTCACATGTGTATGGCTTAGGACAGGACTTTTCAGGGTCCAAGGTTATAAAAGTTTTCTCAGGCTCAGGCTCAATTTCATAAAATTTTAAATTAAAATAAATGTATTAAAATAAAAGATAATATTAATAAGTTACATCCGTTTTGAAATATTAGCACTTGTCGGGACATTCCTGTTTAACAAACACATCTTGTTACTCCTGGGGTTGATCTGGAGGTTTTTATTGCGAAATGACAATATTGTGTAGACAAAGAATGGGATATTACAAATAATATTGCACTGTACCACTTTTTACCAATTCATTGATTTGCAAACAGTGTTTTATTTGAAAGGTTTTACCTATTATCTGAGCCTTATTGTCAAATAACATTTTAAAAGGAATTTAAGACACAGTGAACATAGAAGATTTTTAATGGCTTATAGAATATCAAATCCATAAGACTTTTATATATCAAAGCTTTGCAGCGTTTTCAATCTTTTCAAATTATAACAAGTGTACATCAATTCAGTTTTTTGGCATTATAAATTTTCTGAATTTGATTTTCTTACATGACTTGATTTTGCTATTAATTTACAAAAATTGATTGATATTTCAACTATGATACTATGTGAAACATGTATGGTAATTGCTCAGTGCAAAACAGTTGTAACTGCGTATAAACATATAGGCAGTTACAACTGTTTTGTGCTGTGCCATCGATATGGGGTCATAACTATAACAAGACCATTTCATGCATTTTCATAATAATGTGTAGCATAACCTGCTTCAAATCTACCTCATTTTATAGATGTATTATTTTGTAGTTAAGGTAGTGGACCCGTAATAGTTCCGTAACGTTTGTGGAGTAATGAAATTTAACAGTATTAACCAAGGTTTCCTAATGATTTTCATTAGGAAACCTCTGTCAACATCGTGAAAGAACATGTTGTCCAAAATGTTGAGGAACTATTACGGTTCCACTACCATAATCCTTGTCAAGATAACCAATTTACTGATTACTGCTGTCATTCAAAAAATCAAATGACCAATCAAAAGACTCTTTTACAATGAGAGGACACTTGAACTCTGACATTTTTCGCCATTTTGTTTGGATCATTGTCGTGGATGGCAGACTTTAAAGTCCTAACTACAGCTTAAACAAGCTGCAGTTAAGACGTTAAGGCTGCCCTCCAGTGATTTGATATTTGTTTCATGTAAATAACCATGTATTTTGTAGATGAATAAGATTTAAATATTTCAGGAGTGTGTCAAGGGTCAAGGTCAGTGATCTGCTAATAGTTCTTTTCAGATTTGAATTAGAATCAAAGGACTGAGAGTATAATTGTGGTAGTTTGGGTCAATATTTCAGATTGGAGGGGAACAAATGGTCGGTTTAGACCAAGAGTCCACTGATTGTTTATGCAAGCTGATCTTAGTCTTTACATCCTGCCAAAATAGGGGTATATGAGGCTCAGTTTGATGAGGGTTAGCAAAGAAATGACAAATTTAATTGATTTATTCATTTAATCATTGAACTCATCATCTCCGTGTTCTTGTTTAACATCCTTAGATTATTTATTGAATAAAATAACATTTTTCTCTTACAATGTCCTCTCGTTTAAATTTTCATCTTCACTGGCCAAAGGCCAGCAAACCATTGAAAGGCTGAGTGAATGGTGTGCATCCATAATTATAAGTAAAAGTTTTCTTTAAACATCTCCTAAACCGATGGGCAGATTTTAACGAAACTTGGTGAAATGTTCCTTTGGTGATCCTCTTCTTAAGATATTCAAGAAATTTTGATTTACCCATCAATTATGGGCGTGGCAGGACAAAGCTTATTTTCACTAAATAATCTTTAATAATCTTCTCCTAAACCATTTGCCTGATTTCAATGAAAATTTGCAGGACCCTTTCTTTGGTTGTGAAAAAAGGGATGAGGCAGGGTGGTGCTTAATTTCTCTATAAAATCCTCAAGAATCTTCCCAAACCATCGGGCAAATTTAAATGAAACTTGGCATCTGTGTTTTTAGCTCACCTGAGCACAAAATGCTCAAGGTGAGCTATTGTGATCACTCACTGTCCGTTGTCCGTCCTTCGTCAGTCTGTCCATCCGTCTGTCCGTCGGTCCGTCAGTCTGTGTGTCCATCCGTCAACAATTTCTTTAAACATCTTCTCCTCCTAAACCACTGGGCCAATCAAGCTGAAACTTGGCAGGGATGTTCCTTGGGTGAAGCTTTTTAAAGTTGTTTAAAGAATTTAACTTCATCAAAATCTCTGGTTGCCATGGTTACATAATAGCCCAAAATGGCCGAAATATCTTAGAAAAAATTCTTCTCCTAAACCACTGAGCCAATCAAGCTGAAACTTGGCAGGGATGTTCCTTGGGTTAAGCTCTTCAAAAGTTGTTTGAGGCATTTAATTTCATCAAAAACTCTAGTTACCATGGTAATGGAAAATCTGAAAAATGGCCGAAAATGGCTGAAAATATCAGAAAAAATTCTTCTTCTCCTAAACCACTGGGCCAATCAAGCTGAAACTTGGCAGGGATGTTCCTTGAGTGAAGGTCTTCAAAAGTTGTTAAAAAAAAATAATTTCATCAAAAACTCTAGTTTCCATGGTTACAAAAAATCTGAAAAATGGCCGAAAATGGCTGAAAATATCAGAAAAAATTCTTCTTCTCCTAAACCACTGGGCCAATCAAGCTGAAACTTGGCAGGGATGTTCCTTGAGTGAAGGTCTTCAAAAGTTGTTAAAGAAAAAATAATTTCATCAAAAACTCTAGTTTCCATGGTTACAAAAAATCTGAAAAATGGCCGAAAAGGGCTGAAAATATTAGAAAAAATTCTTCTCCTCCTTAACCACTGGGCCAATCAAGCTGAAACTTGGCATGGATGTTCCTTGGGTGAAGGTCTACAAAAGTTGTTAAAAAAATTTAATTTCATCAAAAACTCTAGTTTCCATGGTAACGGAAAGTCTGAAAAATGGCCGAAAATGGCTGAAAATATTAGAAAAAAATTTTCTCCTCCTTAACCACTTGGCCAATCAAGCTGAAACTTGGCAGGGATGTTCCTTGGGTGAAAGTCTTCAAAAGTTGTTAAAAGAATTTAATTTCAGCAAAAGCCCTAGTTTTACATGGTTATGGAAAGTCTGAAAAATGGCTGATATTCTTAGAAAACATTCTTCTCCTCCTTAATCACTGGGACAATCAAGCTGAAACTTGGCAGGGATGTTCCTTGGGTGAAGGTCTCCAAAAGTTGTTAAAAGAATATGTCATGATAAGAGAAAAGTTGAAAATTTACGAAACTTAAAAAAAATAAAGTTGCAATAGGATGAATTTTAACCAAACTTAATGTACATCAAACAAATTCTGGTTTTCATAACATGGTTGACAAGTTATGAGTGACATACTCAGTTGAGCGATATAGGACCGTCATGGTCCTCTTGTTTTGGTGAATTTATACTGAAGTTGTTCAAGAAATTTTGATTTACCCCAAAATATGGACGTTGCAGCTGGGTGGGGCTTATCTCCACATTAGAAATCTTCTCCTCCCAAACCATTGGGCAATTGTCAACCAAACTTAGGAGGATTGTTCCTTGGATATTTGTACTCCTAAGTTGTCCACAGAATTTTATTGGCCCATGTATATGGATGTGTGTTTACTAACAAAAAATGGATGACATATGCCATTATCATATTCCCATGCTACATATAGTATTGTTTCATTGTTTAAAATCCACCAAGACCTATCTATACATGTATAATGAATAATATATATTTTGAAATACGGGTTTCCATTTAAGATTTAGCCTACACCAGAATAAGTTTTTCTGTCCATTTTTTGGCCTCTTTACATTTTTTCTTGTAAACTTCCATATCTGACTTGGTTTCTAATAGAAAGATATTTGTAGCCAACTATAGCCAATGGAGCGATACATGTCCTCTTGGGCCCCTTGCACCCTGTACAATTGCTGCGATTCTCTTGCATATTCCATAACGAAATAATGAAACAGAGAACAAGAGCGACAGTATCACAATTTATGCTGCTATGGGAAATTTTCAGCTAAGGCCCCCTCTTCCGTGACTCTTGGTCACATGAACATTCTGTTAAAGTTTTATGTAAATCTGTCTGTAAATGAAGGAGTAGTTGTCTTAACAAGAAATAGTCGTACGAACGGAGAGAAAGAGGGACGGAAGGAGTTGTCTGTTGATACAAATATACGACCACCTTCAGCGGCTTATTTAAAAGAATGTTTTTGTTCATTGCCACAGTTTTTGTTATCCAAAGATACATCCATCATTTATTGCCACAGCTTTTGATATCCAAAGATACATTTATCATTTCGAACAAATGCCCCTCCCCCTTCAGTTTTGTCTGCCAACTTATAACAATTTGGAGTTGATGTTGTTTGCGCTAATTTCGACAGCCTTTAACTGCAAGCAGTTTCTTTTAATCGCGAGAATTATACAACTGAACATAAATGTGTTTTCATGTAAAAAGAATTTAAGTCGCATAGCTAATTACATCTTTTTACATCTGAAGTTATCCCCGTAAAGAGAATAACTTTGCGGAGATAACCTTACATGGATAAAAGATTTGATTGGCTATGCAACTTTGTGTGATACTATGTGTTCCCGCTTAGTCGTTTTAAAATTAGGCTATCTCACATCTTGTGTCCAAGGCAAATCGCGTCCATCGCGCGTCATACTATTAAGAGACGCCATTTCACACCCTATGAACCGTACGGCGTGTTTCCGTGCTTCCGTAAACCATAACAACTGAAATTCGTCTGAATAGACAGGAAACCTTGGTTCATTGACGTTTGTTGTAAACAAACGTTTTCTCAGTCTATGACGTTGCTAATTGCGTTACTTTGAAAAGACTAAGTCCAGTCTAGAACTGTGAGCTGCTCTTTTGAAGGCAATATTTGCTTTTCGTATAAATTAATACGTGAAAGTCATCGTTTGGCAAGAATGCCATAAACACAGCCTTCTAACGCTGTACGCTTTGTTAATCATGTTTCAAATTTATTCATAATATTTGCATGGGGTACAATATTTCTAATATTATTTCTAGGATCTTTCTTCAACTTTAACTCTGCCGAATGATGCCACAAATGATAAACATAAGCCTTTTCGTGAATTTCTCTTAAATGTTTACCGCGTGCGACCCACGTGTCACAAATATCTTTACGAAAGCTTGTCAGTTTATTGTATGAATTTTGCTTGCAAATATTTTCCAAAGCATCATTTATGGAATGATCATACATGTCATGAAATAAATAATAATCTGTCACCACTGGCATGTTATCCCTTTTCGATAAATCCGTGTATAACTCTTCGTATGTATTGCCAACGAACACTGGTCCTGTGCAATTTTGAATATTTGAACAATTTAACGGTTTCTGTTCTAAGTGTTTAATTATTGCGTCGAAGTAGAAGTGCCCCGGATGACAAAGGAAGATGGCGTTGTTGATTGGCCTGACTTCCGGTACGAACCAATACACGAGGATGTGTTCCGGAGGTGACGACACAACTGCACATTTATGATTATCTAGAAACGAGTCTAATGGTCGAACTCCCACAACGTCCAGGTCTAGATATACCCCGCCGTATTCGTACATGATGGCTATCCGCAACACGTCTGCTTTATAAAGAGGACCTGAAACAAGGAATCAGAATATAAATAACATATTTGAACCTGTGCATGAATTTTTTAAGAATTTCGTATGTGCGTTTGTGCGGGTAATTCTGCACGCGCGTTCTGATCTGAGGTTTCACTACGGGTAACGCATTCGATAATTAACTACATACTCTTGTATTCACAATCAGAGAATATCTTTAATGCCCAGCATGGTTACTCAGAGGACTCAATGTCTCTCCATAAGTAACATATACATTGTTGGAAATGCGATGACTTGGCAGATACAATTTTACTTATTTGGGTAATATTTCCAGAAAATTGACTACTTATCTCAATTTTAGAAACGTCAGAACTATCTTAAACAATGTTGTACAGTGGTCTCGCGATATCTCGAACACACACGGGACCGACCAATTTGTTCGAGTTATCGCATGATTCGAGTTAATGCCAGTACGCAAAATTGTCCTCTACGAAGACGTTTCACTGCGTTTAAACTTATCTTTGCATATTTTGACTTCAAAATATGCAGCACCTATGAAAAATACTCCTAGAGGAAAAAGTTGTATGAAGAACCAATGATTTAATGATATAAAACTCCCTTACAGTATTTTCAAAGCTATCGTTTCTTAACGACAAAATTTTAGACGTTTTATCAGTCAGAAGATATGCGAGGTTGCAGGTAATTCCTTCTTTTCTCACAATGTTTTCTTAGGAGCTTACTTCCTTCAAGACATTTAAAAATCAATGCATTTCTTTTTAACTACGGTTTTGAACCGAACTCTATCGATGGGTGACCGGAACATTGAAACTACAGTTGAAAAATTGTAGTTATGATGTTTCGGTTTGCAATCGTCAATATTTGTTGTTATAAAGGTGAATAATTTGCTGAATTACTCACGCGGATAATTTTCGAAAGACTTTCAAATGGATGATGAGCATTGATACGACAAAAATGGCTTTTGTTTTATTGTTGTTTCAAAGTCTCAATTTTTTTCTGATCATTAAATTCCCGTCATTTACACCCTAAAATTGAATAAGTGTGGCATTCAAAGAGGTGTGAAAACAAGTTGTCTGTCTTGTCGAAACCCCGCGAAAAAGTCCTAAAAGTATTCTTGACGATGGGCGGAAATAACAAATACTCGCTGTAAGTTAATTTTGATGCAAAACAATGGATGTCAGAAAGGTGCGAACCCCTTTGCTCGAGTGAATGCGGTAAAATTTCACCACGGGACTGAGATTGCTGCTCGAGAGATCGAGCAATCGCGTGTTCGAGTTAATGCAGTAATAACCAACAAGAAAATAGAGTAAGACCCGTCGGGACCGGAAGGCGAGCTCGAGCTTTTTCATGAATTCGAGTTTTCGCCCTCTCGAGGTAACGCGAGACCACTGTATATCGAAATATTCAGAACAAGGCTGTACTGAATGTATATCTTCATTTTTGCACTGAACCCTCGATATAAAGGCGTAATTGTCTTCATTATGTAAGGTTGGGGAAGAAACCTCTATCAATTCGATTTAGCAAAAATATTCGTTTGCCGTTGAACGAACTTTAGAATTAAATCTTAATATATTTTGTGATTTTTTTCCACATGTGACCTGTCACACGAAAAGGGACCATCTGGGTAGTGTGTAAAGTTTTGACCCTGGTCAAACTGCGCGTATTGCGCAGACTGACTAGAGTCGAAACATTTCGCGCTTTGCTTACTTTCTAAATCAAGAATGATCAACCTACCTTCCTGTGCAAGAATTGTTAAAATACGAATTCTAGTTGACCTGTACTAGGACCAATCATTTCTCAAATATTCATTTAACGAAGTTCTAAGATAAACCCTTTTTGCGTGACGGGTCAAATGTTTTACAATGTTCCAACTTTTCTTACCTATGGCATCATAAAACGGGAGCAATCTGGGATATTTGAGCCGTATTAGTTCTCGACCATTTTCTGTAGTCCAAAAGTAATATTGCCAGGTGGGGTAGGGATTATACTTGACCACGCTCTGGACACAGTCTACTAGTTCTGTCGGTATGACGTCATCGTTCCATATTTGATGGATGATTTTCGGGATTCCGCCTTTGTATTCTTTGTGAGTGAAATCTGATATACAAGTTAAAAATACACTATTCGGTACCTGGGTTTGCATATAAACAGTACAATAATGGAGTATGTATTGTTGTTTCGCTATGAAAATCTGTCTAAAGCTTTATACGACAGATTCAAGTCATAACGACGATACGGCAAACAACATAAAAATCAAAGACACTCTTTCGTACATATTGTAAAACGCTTAGTCTTACAGTGGAGCATGAACTCTTAACCACACCAAAATAGTTGTCATAAAAAGAATATTGTAATCTGCACAAAGCGCTGGGTGAAAAAGAAAACGAACTCTCAAAAAGCGGGGCAGTTCTTAAGTAAATGAACTAAACGTTTCTTCTTTTGTAAAAAAAAACTTTATTAAGATTTATAAGGCGACGAGAAAAACTACAAAACTGTTAACTGTAAAGATTTTACCCGTAGGTGCAGACGGAGACGATGCTAAAGCCATATTCTACGATCCAAAAGATATAGCTAACGTAATCATAAATCTCGAATGTCAAGTCAAAGACGTATTTCATATTTCGAAGCTGATGATCAAACATAGTATTGTCATTTCTAAAGTTAGCTGAGTCAAAGATATGACAAAATTTTCACATGTGTGCAAAGCAAAGACTCTGGCCAGCCTGTGCATACGCACAATCTGACCAGAATCTCCGCTATGCTGTGGGTAGAAAAATAAGATAAGAAACCCTCTATTGGCGGTCAGCGAACATTCTAATTGTTCTGCGCGGTTGTCTAGGCTGCTCAAATTGTGTGTCCATCACGCATACATGAAATTGTTGGAAATGACGCGCACAGGCTAAATTATTGCTTTACTCATTATCATTAGGATTGCCTCTGAATGCACACAATTACTTACTGGTCATGAAATGCTCTTTGTTAAATCTTGATACTCTTGGTCTATACTCTACAAAAAGAAAAGAGAAAAACAGGTTTAACAGTCGGGTAGATGCAGAATTTTCTTTCTTTCTCTCTTTCTGTCTTTTTTCTCTTTCTTTCTTTCTTTCTTTCTTTCTTTCTTTCTTTCTTTCTTTCTTTCTTCTTTCTTTCTTGCTAAAAATATTTGAAATTTGCTAACGTCAGATTAAAGATTACAGAAAATTTCAAACACCATAGGATGTCCTTTTTTCGTTTTACAGTTATTTTCTCTGAAAAAGCTTTGTATAAAATGTTTGAATAGACACTTATAAATAAGCCCCCATTCAACAGATCCGAACTATTCCTGCATTGGAGAGACAGCTTAGCCAAAAATTGGTCTACTTATACAGATATTCTTATCTTTTAATTCTTTACATTCCTAACATTTTATTTATGACTTAGACATTTTAAATTCATTTTACCGGATTACAAAATTGATGTGCAGAGATGAATATCTTATTTTTTTTAATTGTCTTTTTGCTTTCTGGGTAGAAATCACTGTGAAAATGAACCCCAAAAATTGCTTGTTTCCAGCAATTTCTTCCTTTATCATATTTTCCGCAGGATTTTTTTTTTTAACAGGGGCGTACTTGTATTAGTTTTTTAGTTCCATTGCTACAATTTAAACTTTATTTTACAGAGACTTCTCGAACGCCCAATCCAAATATTTTTACGCCCCTGAGTAAGGTAGTGGCTTAGATTAAATTCAATCCAAGTCTGCAGCTTGATTGATTGGGGCTTGTTAAATTAAGGTAGTGGATCCGTAATAGTTCCGCAACATTTCGAACCACATATTCGTATCATAAGGAAACATCGGTAACACTGTAAAAGTTCATTACTTTAGAGACGTTGCAAAATTATTACGGGTCACCTACCTTAAGTGTTTGCCCATTAACACATCCCTGCGACAGTGGGACTTAAACCATGAACCTTCAGGTCACTCAGGCAGTTAACCTGGTTGCGTTAGATTGGATAGGTTGTGTACCAAAAAAGTTATAGTTATAAAAAAATGAAATAAATAAATGAAATAAAATAAATAAATAAATAACAATAATAATAATGATGATAATAATAATTACCATTTATTTTCCTGTCGTGTTTCACGTGCGTAAAGGGAAGTGACAAAACTGTCAACGATAACCCCACTGAGGCTAACAATGACACCAGGATACATTTTCTTGTGAAGGCGTGTGAGATGAGCGACCTCAGAAGGCCTTTTCTGCAATAAAGAAACGTAATAACAAATTTTAACTATTCTCGTTTCAATCACGACACCTTCTCTTCTACACAATGCTTGGAAAGACGATATATTCTTTGATCAGCTGACACATATCATAGGCGTAACTAGGATTTGGAAATTTATACGCAGTCGAAGGCGCCCAACATATAAGAAAAAGGCGATGTCTGGACTGTGTCAAAAAGATGAGTGTCCTCCGTCCGCTCCCTTTTCTGTGATTTGAGCGTTGGTTAGTAATCAAAACATTGTAACTACAGTTTGAATAGGCTGTGGATACGATGTAATGATCATTCATCAACGACATTTCTCGAAAGTGGAACGTTTTTAACGACAGCATGACGTTTAACATGTTTCTAATATAGAGAGAAACATGTTTGAAGTATTCAATATCATTTTCACGCAGAATTATTTGATAAAGTAATAGCCGATTTATTTCCAATACAACGTAACTACATATTTAATCAAGCTTCAGTTATGAGTTATTAGAAATAAACCGACCTCATGTTCATGAGGATGGAATATAATTCTCAAAACTGGGTCGAACTTTTTGAAAAGGGTCTTACGTTTTCAGGATCAAACGAAAATACTTTAGCTTCGATTAATCTGTAGGTACGATTTTCAGAAATTAATGCCACCTTTATCATGGTACGTTGATATTGGAATTAGAATGAGTAAAAGCAGACTGTCACGAAAAGAAAGATTTGTAGGAATAAACATAGAGACAAACATACCTTATATTTCGCCTCATAATTCCTTTTTAAAATAGAGCAATTTACTGTACATGTAGTCATCGGGTATTGGATATCGAATTTGTTCAGACAAGAACGGTCGTACTATAATAATTACTGTTTGAATCAATTGTGAAAAACCGGCTTAACCCTTCATACATTATCGGTTTTTAATTTAAATAAAGAATAACTACCGTTACGCTCTGGTTGTTAAGTGATATGATCAACTGCCTCTTTAAACAATGTTTTAGTAACACTAACACCTCAGTCAAAAACCAGCCCGATTAGCTCAGTTGGGAGAGCACCGGACTTCAAAACCTTTGGAGTTCGGCGGCGTGGGTTCGATTCCCGGACTGGTACACTAATTAAAACTAATTGTCTTTCGGATGAGACGTTAAACCGAGGCCAAGTGAGACGGTGCTTTACACCGAGCACGTTAAAGAACCATGGCAGATCTCAGCAGTAGTTTCGTCGTGTATCCTTGCACTATCCCCCGTAACAACTAACCGTCTTCTGGGGGCGTCGCTCATATGGGCATGTGCTACGTTAGCGCCGATAAATAAACGGAAATACCTCAGTCAAAATTGCGAGTGTTCTTTGTCGGAACCGGGATTTCTGTAAAGGGGTTTCGAACCGGCATACACATTCGAGAATCGTTTTCCTGTACTGCAATTACCAAATTTTGATTGAATGAAATAAATGAGCTACAGAGGCGGTTCGTTTAATGTAGTGGACACGTAATAGTTCCGCAACGTTTCGTAATTCGTGATTTTTAACAGTGTCGAACGAGTTTTTCTAATGATTTAACTAGAAAACCCCGGTTAGCATTGCGTTCCGAAATGTTGCGGAAATATTACGGGTCCACTCCCTTACAGCCGCCACTGGTGACCTCTATTTAGCTACCACCCCAATTAGGTGACCATGACATCTGTACAGAAAATACTTCTTAAAAAGCCAAGTCCAATTCATGCGCGGATTTTTAGATTGAATCCAGGGGTCGGACTCCTCTTGGATTTCGACAAACTTCGGATATGTAATTTTATTTATAAAATGACCTACGTCGCTGGAGTGAAATAATCCCGTTGAATATTTTTGATATTACACGGGTGTTATTACACTAGTGGAATAACTATGCAAATGAGCTCAGAGCGAATAGCAACGCTATATTGTAACCACAAAAATGACGTCATAGTCTATGTTTTGTGACGTCATTTTGAAACGGCGTTATAAGTTTCGCGGAAAATTGAAACGTTGAATTTCAAGAATTTTGACGATTTTTCGCTAAAATTCGGGTCATATTAGATCTATAAACAGAATATAAAATTTGTGCTCATAAAATACAGAATTTATTAAACTCTTCATCTAAAACAGATAAAAAATCGGCGCAGCCTCGTTTTTATCTGTTTATAGATGACTCGTTTGATAAATTCAGTATTCAATGACCACTTATTCAATATCCTCTATGTAATTTATTAAAATATAGTTTGCAGAGCCGAAATCCCTCATTGGGTAAACATATTTTGCTTTTCGATGATTTATCGAGAAATAACGATAGATTATCATTTTGATAAACTCACTGCCTAACCAGTGATAATATCAGAAATTTGTGCCCCACTTTCGTTCATTTAACGATATCTGACGTCATCTAAGCGGAGTCAAATAAGTGACGTCACTTCGAACGTTGCATACCAATCAAGCGCAAAAAGACGCGTGCTTAAAGTAAATTTGTCATTAAATGTTCACATTTTGTCTATTTTTGCATTGAAGAAATAGAATAATCGTTTGTTTTCGAGGAAGATCGATTGATATTTCATTTCGTGAAAAGCAAATGCTATATTTACACTCATGGCTCCGCCACTCGTGATAAAAGCTTTTGTCGCTCATTTAATGGAATAAATATAAAATACGTAATTAGTGTATTATATGAAAAAAATATCTTATGAGGTTGGGAGAATTGATAATTGTCGAGGCTCTGCCGAGACAATTATCAATTCTCACAACCGAGTTAGATATTTTTTTCATATAATATACTAAGTATGTATTATATTTATCTTATAACCTCTATTTGTCTTAATTTTGTCGATGTTTCTAACTGAAATGAAAGTTTCTAAAAATAACCGCATTATATCTTTGTTCTAAAAATAACTATGTGATATCATAAAAAATATCATACGGGATGTTATCACACGGATATTTGTATAGGTATAAGATAAAAATCGATCTTACACTGCACCAATTTCCCCTATATAGGCCTATTATATAAAAGTGTTTAGTTGCTCAACCAACTTTTACGTTTTTAGGATCGATTAGTTTATTGTAAATGTTCCACCATGAAAAAAATAATATACCCTGCATAAAACGTGCCTCAGAAAAATTCAGCCGATACACATTTCAAGCCGAAAGGCTATTCTTTTGTGGGACTCGGTCGAATTGTTAATGAAACAAAATGTTGTGTTACACGTTAGCGTTTGACAGCCAAATTGATGGATCGACAAACGTGCGGTTTGACGTTGTCTCCAGACGTAAATTTGACGTACCACGCGTAACGTGTGGCTGAAATTTTTAACATTTTATGAAAATTATACAAAAATGTGTTTAGATAGAAACTTTTCTGACGATAATTTGTGAACAATAATTAACACGGATTAAAAAGAAGAATGGTGAGAAATAAATAGATACATTTTAATTAAGGAATATTTGCTTTTACTATATTCTACTATTTTTTAATTTTATTCATTTTGCCAAGGGACAAATATTTAGAAAGTTTTCCCCGCTCTGTGAACGAGTTCAAGTCAAAAGCAGGGAAAAATCGTTCAAACGTTTCGCGACCGCTTTCATCGTAAGCATTAGGCAGTTTTTCTTATTTTATTTTAAAGATACTACTTCAAAAATGGTGGAAAAACCTAATTCTTTTTTTTTTTTTTTTTTTTTTTTTTGGGGGGGGGGGGGGTGTTCAGTGAAGACTAGACTTAAGCAGGTTTAGGTTTAAGAGTTTATTTAAGTCTCATCCATATAGCAATGCATATTTACAGAGTAAGAGTAATTATTATGAGAAGTATACGGCCATTCTTTATAAGAATTGCAAGAGACTATAAATTACTAGTATGTGAAAATGTTAAATACAAACAATGTTATATTTTAAACCAAACTAAACAAGAAATAGAGATAAAGTAACATAACATAATATTATTATTGGAAAATATATTATCCGTTTTCCAGGAAAACCTGCCTAAATGACAATAAAATTGACAATAGAATTAAACTTCATTTAAAACATTCACAAAACAAGGGAAATAATGTTGTTTTGAAAAAGGAATAAAATCCATTATACCTGTCCATGCAACAAATTTTCCGCAAACCCAACATGTAATAAAGCGGAAACATTGAGAAAAACGGAAAAATTGTTTTTCTCAAACAATTTCTCCCCTTTTCTCAGTGCTTTCTTCAGAATTTTGAAGTCATATTTCATTTCTATCCCATATTGAATTAACATCTGTATTTTTAAAAGTTGGATTATACTTATATTGACAAGTTTTCCTGTAGAACGGTCCATATATACCAATTGTTCTGTCATGCTGAATTGAGAGAAATAGGCTTCTGAGAGAGAGAGAGAGAGAGAGAGAGAGAGAGAGAGAGAGAGAGAGAGAGAGAGAGAGAGAGAGAGAGAGAGAGAGAGAGAGAGAGAGAGAGAGAGAGAGAGAGAGAGAGAGAGAGAGAGAGAGAGAGAGAGAGAGAGAGAGAGAGAGAGAGAGAGAGAGAGAGAGAGAGAGAGAGAGAGAGAGAGAGAGAGAGAGAGAGAGAGAGAAAGAGAGAGAGAGAGAGAGAGAGAGAGAGAGAGAGAGAGAGGAACAGTTGTAGTTACGTGTTTCTACTACTACTAATACTGACAACAACAACCAAAGAACTCTGATGCGTATTTGTTTATGCAATGCTTTAGTCGCCGACGACGATACATATTCGTTTCCAATTTTTCCGTTTATGGAGTTCCAAGAAGGTCCCTTTTCGTGTGACGGGTCACATAAATAAATGAATGAATGAATGAATGAATGAATGAATGAATGAATGAATGAATGAATGAATGAATGAATGAATGAATGAATAGATAAATGTGCCTCTCATAAAATAAGTAGCTATTGTTGTTCACTCGTATATATAGGTGTATTTTCAAAACTGATCTCAGAAATCTAGATATGAATAAAAAATTAACGGGTTACCGCACAACATCTACCTATATCGATCTAACACTGAAACAATCGGTTATCCAGTAAACGCTTGTTTCTAATTTATAATTAGAAACATGAAGGAAAAAACGTTCAAAATGCATGTACGTGTAACAGTCTAAAATTTATGTGTAAAAGTTATTTATATAAAAGATTTGTCTTCATTTGGCAGGTTCGTTTGACTGGTGCTAATTAAGACATGCATTTTTGCATATTGACAACTAGCCCGAGGCTTTGCTTGACATATTGGTCGAGCGATTAGCCTTTTGGAAGGTCAAAAATAATTGCGGTGTAAAATTTAGTCATGAATAATTGTAAATTTGAAAAATCAACTTTAATTGTGTCTTTTAAGACACGGCTTCAAAAGAAAATGACTCCATGAAATCGACACGTTTTCTATATAATATCTGGAAGCCTCGTTGAAAATCTGTGTGTTAGTTGTCCTAACCACAATGTATAAACATATAAATTAATAGAATATGTTCTAAAACAATGTATTTAGAAAATGGGAAACGAAATGGCCTTAAATCTATTGAAATACCAAAAAAGTAATGAAGACACCGTTTCGACACATCCATAGGTATTGGACTGGAGTGGCTGAATATATACAGTTAACAACATCGTGAAATTGACAAGGTGAATGATTTTGGAATGATATGGAATGAAATTGAATGAGTGTGTGGAGCGAGTTTTGAGTGAATTTAATGGGAGGTAATCCTATAGCGCAAATTTTGTTCAGGGTGAACAAAATTAGCGATATTGATTACGTCCCTTTGATAAAATTTGCATACAAGTAATATACATAGCTTTATATTTCTTCAAGAACTTATGAGACGCTAACAATTTAAATAAGGTCAGTGAAATCGCGATTTTCTCCATCAAAATTTATTTGAAAGACGCTGTTGATTCTGTTTTTCAGTGGGTTTGAGCGTTTTTGAATGGTTTGAATGAGTGTTTGGAATGAATGAATGGAACGCGGTATGAGCGATTTAGAATTGTTTTGATTGAGATGAATGTCAATTTCACGTTTTAACTAACTGTACACAAAGAAAAAAAAAATAGCAACATCCGATTTTCAATAAAATAGATCTAAACAAAGACGTGCAGTGGTAACTTAAGCGAACTTAAGACACAAGGGAATATTTTCAGTGAACGTTATAATCTTTAATGAAACGGGTTTATTCCGAATTCAACCATTACTTGCAATAAATGGCCGTTTTGAAAATAATATATTTTTCAACGAATGTGATATGGGAGATATCGAACTGATCACTGTCTCTAATCCAAGAGTAACCATTACACTAACTATATATGAGCCAGTGCGTGACATTTCCAACAGTTTCACATAAGCGCAGTGTTAACACTCTGACCAGCCTGTGCATTAGCACAGTCTGATCAGAGGCTCCACTTTGCGTTGAACAGATAGCTAAGGACCAATATATTTTCTGTTCACAATCACAAATTATCATAAATACAGTGTCTGGCTGCCCAGGCTGGCGAATGTCTGTCCATCAAGCGCACATGAAATTGTTGGAAATGTCACGCACAGGCTCATATATCTTGGATATCAATCAGCACCGGCTCTAACAA
Source organism: Fragum whitleyi (assembly GCA_948146395.1). Lineage (NCBI taxonomy): Eukaryota > Metazoa > Mollusca > Bivalvia > Cardiida > Cardiidae > Fragum > Fragum whitleyi. Next base: position 81,879,646 of record OX411543.1, read on the forward strand.
CATTTGCTTTTCTCCCCATAACCTAGATCAGACATTTCATAACAATGCCGTCATTGCTTTTGTAGCGCATGTCATAAAAGTTCCGGATTTTGTAGTTGATATGCTCACATATTAGGCGACCAATATATGTCAAACACATGCTCTACGAGGTTCTCATCTAACTTTATTGAAAGAACTTTAGTATCTATATTATTTAAATGTTGTAAGTATTTTTTTTACTTGTGTATAGTGACGAAATTTGGGCTGCATTCCTATAACTTGCTGAAACAGCAAATATAAGAAAAAAAAAAGAAAAAAAAAAAAAAAAACACATGAATATGTGTGCATATAATGAGCTATTTTTTATTTTGTCTTTTTCGGGAAATGGTATGGAAACAGTTAAATGTACCTTCATTAATGCTTTTCGGTAGTTTATCGAGAAATAACTGTAGATTATCACTTGATAATCTCACCACAAAAGCAGTGAGATTATCAAAAACTTATACCCTGCTTTTGTGCATTTCATCCTATCTGACCCCATCTATGCGGGGCGAAATAAGTGACGTCACAATGAACGTTGCATAGCAATCACGCGCAAAATGACACGCTTTACGAAATTATGTCCTAGAAATTTCCCATTTTGTCTCATTTTTGCATTAAAGAAATAGAATAATCGTTTGTTTTTCGTATAAGATCGATTTATATTTCATTTCGTGAACAACAAAAGCTATTTTTTCACTCGTGGCTCTGCCACTCGTGAAAATATAGCTGTTTTTGTTCACTCAATGAAATATAAATCGATCTTACACTGAAACAAACGATTATCCTCTATATATTTGAGTCATGAAAAAATAAATATAAAAATATATCAATGACATAGCATGCATTCCATTCTCACGGTATTGTCCTTCTAGACCAGACATCTAATTATCACTTGATGATAACACTAGGTGTGTGTTTATTGTTTCCATTTCACTTTAATTGTGCCTGTCAATCCAATTAGGCGTGTCCTAAAAACTCTAGATTAGGCTAATGAAATAACAAACAAATCTGACATGAAAATGTTATATCAACTAAATTAACTCATGTTACATTGACTCAATTATTTTTGGTTTCACTTCTCGTCCATATCTGGTAATGTAGGGAATTTTCCCAGGGTTTGTTGGGTGGTTTGTTGGAGGTCTGTTATCAACACTTTTCTCAGGTTCAAGCATTTTAGGATCCACCTGTTTGTCATCCTTATTAAAAATTTGAATATCAGAAAACGTTGAGTCTGGATTTTTCTCGTTTGTTTTCAGTAAATGTCGTCTATTGCGACGATATTCAGAACCATTACTTGTTTTAATTGTGAAAGATCTATCATTTGATTTTTTGACAATGACACCTGGTTTCCACGTTCCCATTTTTGTCTGAATTCTAGCAGAATCACCAACTTTAAGTAGAGATAAGGGTTTGGCATTCCGATCATAGTAATCTTTCTGCTTGACCTTATTTACAGAAATTTTTATGTACTGTCAGGCGATTTGGTGTTTTAGGGAGTAATTGATTTTTAACAACTGGCAGTATTGACCGCAAATTCCTTCCCATAAGCAGCTGGGATGGCGAATAACCAATTTTCAGACTGGTTGTTCGATACTCGAGTAAACTTTTGAAATGATCAGTCCCGGATGACTTTGCTTTGGTGAATATTCTTTTTACTACACCAACCATTTTCTCACAAAGACCTTTACTTTGAGGATAATATGGACTAGACTGAACATGTTCAAAGTCCCAATCTTTTGCAAAATCTGCAAATTCTGCACTTGCAAACTGAGGACCACCATCAGAAATTACCTTTAAGGGTATACCATGTCTTGCAAAAATGCTCTTTAACTTTTGAATGACAGTCTTACTTCGGGTATTTGTCAACCTTTGTACCTCAAAGAAATTACTGTAATAGTCCACTGTCAATAAAAAATCTTTGTCATCCCATGCAAACAAATCTGTTGCAACATTTTGCCATGGATATTCTGGTATTTCATGACTAATGAGTGGTTCTTTCGCATTTGATCTAGCATGTTCTAGACAAACAGGACAATTAAGAACTAGATTCTTGATTTCTGACGTAATACTAGGCCAAAACATTGTATCACGTGCTCGTCTAAGCGTACGTTCACAACCTGCATGACCTCTATGCAAAATATCTAGCATTTTTGATCTCAGTTCTTTTGGAATAACTATTTTCTGTCCTTTCATAATTAAACCGTCTATGTACGAAAGTTCGTCACGATAATTCCAGTAATCAGTAACGTCTATAGAACATTGTTTTCTCGCCTCAGGCCATCCAGACAATATGACCTGTCGGAGATTGCACATCTGTGCATCTTTCTCGGTCGCGTCTCGTATTTCCCGTAGCTTCTGATCGCTAACCGGTAAAGCAGACATCACGATATTTACGTGACACTCTAGGCCTTCGGATAATGTCGGAAATGTATCGGTTGAATATTTTCTCGATAATGTATCCGCTACTGGAACTTTATTTCCGCTTAGGTGTTTAACCTGTATGTCGTATTGTTGTATCTGTAACAACATACGCTGTAGCCTAGGTGGAGCCTGGTGAAAAGGCTTCTTTACCACTGAGACTATAGGAAGATGGTCAGTTTCAACTATGACCCTTCTACCATACACATACTGATGGAAACGTTTAAGACCAAACAAAATACTCAATAACTCTTTCTCTATTTGAGAGTAATTGATTTCGGTCTGAGTTAAGGATTTCGAAGCATAAGCTACCGGTTTTCCTTCCTGCATTAAAGTCGATCCAAGACCGTACTGAGAAGCATCGGATTGTACAGTCACTTGCTTATTCGGATCAAAATATGCTAATATGGGAGCTTTTGTCAACAAACATTTAACCTTTTCAAAAGCTTCATTTTGATTTTCATCCCATACAAATTCAGCATTTTTCGTTAATAACTGTCGCATTGGGCTTGTCACCTGAGATATGTTCGGTGCAAATTTGGACAGATAATTAACCATCCCCAAAAATGTTTCGAGTTCGGCTTTATTTTCGGGAGGACTCATATTTACGATTGCTGAGATCTTTGACGGATCTGGCTTCAGACCAGCTGAGGTCAAAGAATGTCCAAAGTACTGTACTTCTGTCACAGCTACTTCTAATTTCTCCTCATTGAACTTTATACCCCGCTCAAGACATCTACTTAGCACCTTTCTAAGATTCCTATCATGTTCTTGGCGCGATTTCCCATAAACCAATATATCGTCAACAATAGCGCAAACGCCCTGTAAACCTTCTAGGGTTTCATCGATTTTCCTTTGAAACTCATCTTGTGATAAGATTAAGCCAAAAGGTAGCCTAAGGTAGCGAAAACGACCGAAGGGTGTATTGAAAGTTGTCAGAAATGATGATTTCTCCGACAATTTTATAGCCCAGTAACCAGATCTGGCATCTAACTTAGTGAAATATTTGGCTCCGGATAATTCTGGTAATATGTCATCAAGAGTTTTCATAGGATAGAATGGCCTCAAGATTGCTTGATTTAGATTTACCGGATCTAAACATATCCTTAACTTGCCTGAGCTAGGCTTCTCGACTACCACCATTGAGTTTACCCATTCCGTAGGTTCCGTCACGCTAGCGATTATCTGGTGTTTAACCATACGATCAAGCTCTTGTTTAACTTTGTCCTTTAAAGCTATAGGTACCCTGCGCGGCGGATGTACGACAGGTTTCATGTTCGAGTCGACATGAATTGTACATTCCCCTGGAAACAGACCAATACCATTGAATGCAGATGAATATTCCTTCAAAAGAGATTTCTTAGTGAGAAATTTGTCTGTTGTCTGGTCCGACCGATTTACGCAAGTGTCGTCCATGTCACATGACATCACCAGTCTCACTATATCTAACTCAATACACGATGTCAACCCAAGAATAGGTTGAGATCTGGTCTCTACGACATAGAATTTCAGTTCTACATTATGGTCATTACGTCTACAATTTAACGTCACCGTTCCTAACGTGTTTAAAGTACTGCCGTCGTACGCGGTCAGCGTTGACTCAGGTCTTTGTAGGGCTGTCTTCAAGTTCAATTTATAGAAATGTACCGAGGGTAAAATGTTAACTTGGGAACCAGTGTCAATTTTGAAAGAAATTGTAGATAATTTTGGACCTACCTGTAGAGCCACAAATGCTTGATTATTCCTAATATGACTTTTTTCAACACTATCTACACAAAAATCGGAATCATCACTTTTAAAACATTGATCATTAACCTCATTAACAGATTGCTTTAATTTACACATTCGCTCAAAATGATCTCGTTTATGGCAGTAATTGCACTTTTTCCCCTTTGCCTTACAGAACCCTGATTTAGAATGTTTATATCCGCATCGACCACACGTCTCGTTTGTAGATTGACCCCGATCGGATGGCTTATTTTCCTTCGATTGTGGATGTCTTTGGTGTTTAGATTTCATTTTTGGCCTGGCCCCATGGCGGATAGCGTTAACGTCATCATTTTTCGTCATTTCCCTCATTTGCTCTTCAGAGTATTCGTGAGCCTGGGCGATTTGTACTGCTTTTGTTAGCGTTAATTCCCGACCAACATTAATCAGCTTTTCTCTGATTTTGTTTGAGTTAGTCCCAAATACGAGCCTGTCTCGTATCATCATGTCTAAGTCCACGAATTCACAATCCCGAGCTTTTAGTCTCAAACGAGTAATGAATGAATCAACACTCTCATGTCCCTGTTTTTCATTATTGAATTGGTACCTCGCAAATATTGGGTTAAGGGTTGGCTGAACGTGTTCCTTAAACTTCTTGTAAAATGTGTCAAGCTTTTTGGCAGCGTCCGCCGAAATGTCCGTCCAAGTGTGACGTATGTCTCGCCCTTTATCTCCGACCCATAGGAGAAGGTAGGAAACTTTGTCTTCCTCCTCTTTGTCCTTAAGAGGACCACTGAATACCAGGCGAGCATGCCTTTCAAATTTTTCCCACTGTTCTGGAAGATTGCTCTCTTCCCATTTCATTGTAGGAGGCTCGTAACCTGCAGCCTGCATTTTGTCGAGTTAAATCCAGTTATTTTTAAGACACTTCTAAAGTCCGTGGGTATAACTGTCCATCAGTCACTCTGACACCATGTTAAATAACAATATGCACTCTATTATTGATATACATATTTTATTTATAATGACTTTCTAATCATCTACATAATATGATGATACATAATACATCTATATATATATAGTTACCGTGGTGAAAAAGCTGGAAGGGGGAGGAGGATGCCACTTGTTCCTATAAGTATATAAGCTATACTAGTAGAACAGAAGAAGTGATCAGTGCGGCCAGTTAATGGGCTTAAATACTCACTCTCTATGAATCATATATAACCCCTTACTCAGTATGGCATTATGTTACAATGATGTGAGGGGAACAAAAAGACTTAATTGCAATGAGGGCATCAGAAATTGAGATGAAGAAAATTTTTGTTGATTTAATTGAGATTGAAATCTAAAAACCTAATCACAGTGTATGAATACGCGAAGATTTTTTTCCATTTCTCTATGAAATCAACAGTAATCTCTTCATATCTGAAAATCTAATTCTATGAATCAATTTTTTCCCAAAAACAGTTTTCTTCTGGTACTACTTGGTGTGGAAGCTTACTAATACAGTATAGCTTTGTACTCAAAATTGTTTTCATTGAAAAATAAAACTACTTTTCTTCCAATCTGAATACAGGAATTTCATTACAACTAAAACTTAATTATGTAGGCCTATATATATTTTGAGGACGGTCACGAAAGGAATTTTCGAATTGAAACCATTCAAATTCATTCACTCAGCGCTCGAATAATTCATTCCAAACATTCACTTCAACCATTAATAAACAATCCAAATTCATTCAAAATGATATGTTCAACAACTTCATTCAAAATAAAGATTGGTAGATAAAATCCACGATTTCTTAAACATAATTGAATTTTGTAAGCGTTTGATGAGTTTGTGAAGATACTGAAAGCTATTCATAGAGGCTGTATCATATTTTATTTAAGGGAAGTAACAAATATCGCTAGTTTTGTTCATCCTGAACAAAAATAGCGATATTGGATTACCTTCCTTGAATTTCACTCAAAACGCGCTCTATAAACTCATTCAATTTCATTCCAAAATCAATCCAAAATCATTCATCTTGTCAATTTCACGATTTTCTTAACTGAAAGATAAGCTCCACTATTTTGCTGATAAATAACATTTAAATATTGAGGAATGTATCATGACGAAGGCAAGGGGGCGGGGCCATCGACTAATTAATTCGGAACATGGTCTTGACCGTTGCTGTGGTACAAAATGTCACGGATGTTCAAAATATATCATCAACATGTAGGCGGAAATGATTTGTAAACATAACTAGAAACAAAAGATACCATGTTGTTTTACACGGTCATTTTATGACTGCTACATGATCATTAAAAAGCGAAGCGCATACTGTCGTTCAACGACCTAAACGTATAATAACAACAATTTGCCTCAAGAAGTAGATACCATATTTTTGAAGTTATAAGGCACATTTCACGGACTTTGGCTTAAAGGCGACTCGAAGAATATCAAGAGGCTAACTATATGGGAAACGAGCTAGCAAATTGTCATACTGCTGGATTTTCAAGTACGAAAAGGGTTGAAAAAAATATGAGCATTGTAGGGTTATGGTTCTTACGCACTGCACCTTGTAATCACGAGAAGAACATAACTGCCTAGTTTCAAGCCAATCAGACATAAGGTGACAGAGTTATTCTCCGGACAAAGAAGCCCACCCGCCCGATGGACGTCCAGACGCCACGGATGACGGGCGTATAATAAGGATATGTGATTTTTTCTAGACCATATCCAGTTTACCAAAAGTCAAAAGTCAAGTTTTATTCGTCTTGCTCCTTCCTCCCTAAATCAACTAAACGTTAGCTAAGATAAGCGGTAAAATCGATACGTAGTAGGATAACTTTTTCTACTTGCTTTCCACATTAAAAAGAATGTTCTTAACTTTCTTTCTTTTATTCTTCAGAAAGTAGCCATAATATTACTGATTCTGTTCCATCTAACTGACTCAAAGATCACAGAAATTCCGTTACCAAACAACATCAAACAATGTTTCGAAAAGTCAAGAATCCAACAGGGTAGTGCTACGGCCATTGGCGAAGTCGTTTTTGCTCGTTGTGTTCACAGAATTCTCTGGACACCGTCTGTAAAAGCAGACGATAAAAACCATCTCGGAGACGATGCTAAGACGTGGATAACGCACCTGCTCGAAATGAATCAGATGTATAACGTTTATGACGTCAAAGATGGAAAAATAGAATCACGTCAAAACGGAAGTAACCACATAACGACGTTTGATTCTCAGCGGCGTAAACTCTCCCGCCCAAAACGCCAAGGACGACAACCCCGAGTAAGGAAGGAATACAGGGCCTTGACTGAACGAGAAAGGGCGATGTTTCATCGTGCCGTAAACATGCTGAAACAAGATAGGGTGTGTATGAGTTCAAAATATACATGTACATTATCTCAATTAAAAAAAAATAAGATAAAGCAGCGTGGAATAAAGATCACAAAGAAATCTCCAAGATAAACCAGGGATCGAATTTTGAAATTAAAAGTAAAGAATAGGTTTACTATCTTTCATTTTTTCGGTGTTTATCGAGGAATACGATAAATTGTTATTTTCATAAACTCGCTGCCTAACTAGTGAAATGATCAAAAACTAAAACCCCGTTTTCTTTCATTTCACCCTATCAGACGTCATCTATGAAGAACCAAAATACGTGACGTCAGCATGGACGCAGTATAGCAAATACGAGTAGAATGAGGTACTATAAGAAAATTTGTCTTAACATTTAATATTTTATCTCATTTTCGCATTAAAGAAATAGAATAATCGGTTGTTTATCGAGTAAGATCGTTTGATATCTATTTTCGTGAACAAAAAGAGCTATATTTTCACTCGTGGCCACGCCACTCGTATAAACGTGGCTTTTGTTGTTCACTCTATGAAATATAAATCGGTCTTACACTTAAACAAACGATTGTCCTCTAGATATTCAGAAAATATACCCAGATAAAAGCCTTTATCCCTGTTCAGAGTACGCTTTTCGCGTGGCGTATCCTTATTAAGGTAGTGGACCCGTAATAGTTCCGTAACATTTCGGACTACATATTCTTTCACAATGTTAACCGAGGTTTCCTAATGAAAATCATTAGGAAACCTCGGTTAACACTGTTAAAGTTCATTACATTGAGATGTTGAAAAACTATTACGGGTCCACTACCTTAAATGTCGATGATCTACTTTTTTCACGACTAATATTGCGTTAAGTTCATTGTGTTAGTGGGCAACATTCTATGAACCAAATAAACTTGCAGCTAATATGTAACCCATCGCATGAAAAGGGGTCATTCTACATGGTGTGCCGAATCTTTCCTGTGTTTTTTTGTTTTTTTTTTTTTTTTTTTTTGGTTGCCATTTTCTGAACCTAGAATGTCAATTTTATCATCCAATATATTGTCTTCCGAAATGCAGCATCTGATTGTCTATGCTAAATTAGATTAATTGTGAGACGTCACGCAAAAAGGGACCATCCGGAAATTCTGTAAAATAATTCATTGAAAAGGGTAATTTGATTCAGCATAGGTCAACTAGAAATCGCATTTCAAAAAATCTTTCACTAGAAGGTAGATTGATCATTCTAGATTCAGAAAATTACCACGGTGCAAAAAGTTTCGACCCAAGACAGTCTGCGCAGTCCGCGCAGTCTGACTAGGGTCGTCACTTTACGCACCACCCAGATAGTCCCTTTTCGCGTGACGGGTCACATTTATTTTTTAAATATTTATTGTACGATAGTGCAAGAATGTCTCTTTATGAATAATGAGTAGCATAAAAATAGGCTATCTACAATGGCGGATCTAGGATTTCGGTAAATGGGGGTTAAATGTAAAAATTCCAACAAGAATTTTTTTAAAAAAAGCGACGCCGTTGTTGCTGTCTGAGACTCATTAATGTCAGCTGTAAGTCAGCAGGACCGGATGGAAAACAACTTCATAAGAGAATTGAAGACTTTCCTAAACAGTCTTTAGACTGTCGTAAACAGTCTTCAATTCTTTACTGAAGTTTTCTCCAAAAATATACATATCTGTCGATTACATTGTGTGGAAAGCTAATACAGAGAATATATATATTTTTCAATATTTGCATAATTTGGCAATAGCTGAAATGAGATGGTCTTTTATCAAAGCTTGGGCTCCTTAAAAGCGTAACTAATTTTTGCTACCATTTTTGTACCCTTATTAGTGCACATACCAATACCACGGAGTTCGTTTTCTTTCACCTAAGGGGGTTCGTTTGACCCCCCCCCCCCCGAACCCCGCCTGGATCCGCCGCTGATTTTTAAAGTAGGTATTTCAGTATAAACCACAAAGACAGCGCGCAGTATGCCTTTTCCCAGATTTTCTGAAAGTGGGTTGTTCGAAATACTTGATTAAATTCAATTTTACAATTCTGGTTCTGTTACATTATTGTAAAAACTACTGATCTGTTCAAATATTTGTTTCACGGAGTTTCGGATGGTACTTTTTCGCACAAAGGATCACATCTATAAAAATGAATGATCGCAACCTACATATCGAGAAATTACCTGGCATAAATTAGACTTCGTTCATATTTCTTAATATTGAATTGTTCGAGTAAATGCGTGGGCGCTTTTTATTATGATAATTTGTCAAATACTTCCGAAAATGTCTGATGCCGCTGACCTTTGACCCTCTTGGTCGAATATAGAACTTTACGATCAGTTGAGGAATTTCCGCGTGATTCCTTTATCAACGAATTTCTTTTATGTTCTAGAGTATAGCACCGAACAAGTTTGTCACTCTAGTTCGAGCGAATTACCTATCGGTCAGTCGAGTTCGAGCGAATTACCTATCGGTCAGTCGAGTTCACTGCAACCTCGCTAGCAGAGGGTAAAGCCAAATAAGAACTAAGTAGGCGTCACCTTTGCAAGTAAAGAAGCGATTACCTTGAGTAGAACGATTTTGTGCTACATGTAATCCAAACAGTAAAATATGTGGCAAAAATGGTTAAAGGCTCTTTTTTTTACTGATTACCCCCAAAAGAAAAGTTAAGCACAAGTTTCACAAGTGATCTGTTCTTATATTGGAGCTTGTGCGTGACATTTCCAAGAATTTCGCATCTGCGCGAGGTACAAACGATGGGTAACGTTGACTACGAAAAAAATGCAAAAAGAATAAATGCTGACTATGACTGTATTGTGCACAGTAAAGACTCTAGTCAGACTGTGCTGCTACACAAGCTGGGAAGAAGCTTTGCTTTGCTCACATGTGAACTTGTTAGAAATGTCATGCACAGGCTCATTTCACAGTGTAGCACAGAATAAGATACTTCATTACCCATCCTTGCTGCCTAAGGGTGACTAACTTAGTGAGCTCGAACCTTTGCTAGCCAAGATCTGATTATTTCAATTTACCAGTGTGTGTATGTGTGTGTTTGGGGAGGGGATGTCCGTGGCTCCTGGTCTTTGGAGTGTCGATGTATATTCGTGCTCTCTTTGGATAATTCTGTCATTTCATTCATTGATTTCACTATATGATTTCAACTGTACAAAGACTGTAAGGACATACGTTATTTTTAAAGTTTTCTTTCAGAGATAAATTTGCACGAAAGGATACGAGGAATTTAAGTTTCTATGAATATTCTTGTAAACGCCTTTATACATTTGGTTAAGCTACCATTTAAACATCATTTTTACGTAATTGTATTTTCCCTATGTTTATTGTGCCTTCGTCCCAACTGACCATAGCTGTCGACGAGCCGCTAAGCGCCATAGAAATATTAATAAAAAAATGAGATCACTTTGAGTGGTACGATTTTATCCTCATTCAAACATTCATTTCCTCTTACAGATCAAAGTGTTGCACTAAACAAGTTTGACGCGCTAAGTCGACTGCATAACCTCTCTGTCAGTTGAGGTCATTCGTATCTTGGCTACCCAAGGGTGACGCCCACTAAGTACTTAGTGGGCGTCAAACTTGGTTAGCGAAGATGATGTAACTATAAGTAGAATTCACATTTAAACATTTTATTTCTTTTATGTTTCAGAGTGTGGCACCAAACAAGTTTGACGCGCTAGGTCGACTACATTACCTCTCTGTCAGTCGAGGTCACTATGGTCCAAACTTCTTCCCGTGGCATCGACTCTTTCTTGTTGTGTAAGTTTTCTTTTTTGTTTTCCCGTGTCTCTTAACGCAACAAAAATGGGTATACAGCTCCGTAAATGAAATGATACACGTGAAGAGATAAAGGACTGTGTAAATTTAATATTTGAAAAAAGATGTCAGTTCCAGAAGAGAAAAACCGAAGGTCTCATTTTAAAATGTCTTATTCATGAAAGTAGGATATCCATTCTGGTTTCAGAAAAGTGTCGACTTTGTCATCATGGACATTCTGCGAAGTCTGACTAGGGTCGACACTTTTCGCACTACCAAGATGGTCTCTTTTCACATGACGGGTCACAGTTATAAAAGAGAGACTAGAGGTCCATCTCAAAAAATAAATATAAACGAAGGTAAATTGGTAATTACACACATATAGCCATCTTCCCTAGCCAGGAGTGATGCCCACTACGTGTTGATGGACATCACTCTTGGCTAGCGAATATGATCTCTAACAAAAAAAACAAAAAAACAAAGCAAATATCGTTCGACTTATCTAAAGAAATGATAATACCTATAATTTAGTTATTGTTATAAAGGGTTATATATGTATCAAATATTGAAAACAGCTACGTGCACATGTTACGGATAAACCTAATGATATTTAACTTTTCCTTCACGAAATCTATTGTAAAATTTGTCTTCTATTCAACAGATTTGAGAACGCCTTGCGAGAAAAGATCCCTAGCGTAACGGTACCGTACTGGGACTCCACACTAGACGACGGCCTCCTGGACCCGAGATCGTCAGTGATGTGGACACCAGAGTTCATGGGAACAGCCAACGGGTACGTCAATGACGGACCTTTCGCCAACTGGATGACGCCAGTTGGGCCTTTGATTCGGTATTTCGGTACAGCGGGGACGATGCTTAACTGGACATATATCAAGAATTCTTTAAGGAAAAATCACCTCTCCGAAATAACAGCGCCTTACGCCAAACCCGATGATAACTTGGAAGAACATCACAATCAAGTTCACCTATGGGTCGGTGGGACCATGGCTCCGCCTCCGCTGGCCGCGTTCGATCCAGTGTTCTATCTCTTACATTCGTTTACTGATCTTATCTGGGAAATATTTCGTGGACTACAAAAGCGAAGAGGAATCGACCCAACTAATGATTATCCGCAGAATAGAACAGAACTTCCACAAGGCCAAGCGATCAACGATCCATCGGGCTTTGGGACTCTTTTAAACAGACATGCTCTCAGTGATGTTTTTATCGATAATATATATAAATACGACAGACCGCCATATTGTACCCGACAAAGGCCTTCTTGTCGATCAGACCACATCCGATGTGACACTTCCGGTCCGGAACCTAAATGTGTTTCAGCTTCTATATTTGATATAAGGCGATTATTTACGACCTCCGGTCTTCCAATGGACGGGTCTTCGGGGATTCGCGAAGTTAGAAGTACAAGGCATAAGAAAAATGCTATGGAAAAGTTGGAGAACACAGTTCGGAAAGCGACCGAGTTATCTTGTTCATCTAACAGCATTGATGAACATTATGTGAATAGCTACATTATTGATGGGGTTATAAGAAGAAATGACTGGGTGTATATCCCAGTCAATGTGATTTTCTCAAACAAATCTCGCTCCAAGAACGAGACCAACGACGTTTATCACCAATGCAAAAATGTCAATACCCTGCGCAGCCCAGTGAGAATTTTCATCGAGTCGAATGGAATCAGCTACAAAGGAATTTACAAAGAAATTGTTCATTTCAGAAAAGACTTGAAAGTCTCTCGAGAAACAGCGTTTGTTGGTCTCAGAAAGGCGAAGTCAAAGACAGATTTTTCCGAAGTTCTGATATCCGGTTATGACTCGTGTGGCCGTGTTTGTCAGCCATTTTGTTTTGATTATGTCAATAAGACTTATTCCAAATGCACAGGCGCGTTACGAATAACAAACACAAAACCACTCCAGTTCGCGAATGATGTCATTTCTGCTTCTTCTGATATGTGGCAAGAAGACCAAAAAGGGTTTATGAGAGAAAAAGATGGCGGTGCCTTTTTGACATTACTGTGTAACGCGAAGGAGTCATTCTGGCCTTGGTGAAGTCAAGTCGATAAATGAGCGCAAAACTATTTAAGATCTTAAGTACTCAATGCTTTCAAGCACTCGAAATGGAATGTCAAACCGAGGCTATCATGTAATTGGTGCTAAATATAATGATGGAGGGAAATGGGAAATAACTATTATTTACATTTCTTTAATGCTTTTTGGTGGATTATCGAGAAATAAAGGTAGATTATCATTTGGTGCAAACTCACCGCCTAACCAGTAAAATCATCAAAACTTTTACCCGGTTTTAATTTATTTCACCCTATCTGACGTTAAATAAGCGGGGCCCAAAAATGACGTCATCATCAACGTTTCATAGCAATCACGTACAAAATTACGCGCTTTATGAAAACTATCCTAAAATTTGCACATTTTATCTCCTTTATGCTTTAAAGGAATAGAATAATTGTTTTGTCAAGTAAGGTCGATTGATATTTAATTTCGTGAAAAACAAAAGTTGAAAAAAGAATTCTATAGAGGATATTGAATGAGCGGTAATCGAATTTATTAAACGAGTCGTCTTAAAACATAAAAACGAGGCTGTGCCGATTTTTCATCTATTTAGATGATGAGTATAGTAAATTCGGTATGAAATGACCACAAATTTGATATTCTATTTATGATATGACCCGCATTTTCGTGATAAAACGAGGAAATTACGATATCTATCGATTTAAGTTATTCCGCGAAACATATAACGCTGTTTGTGAAATTACGCAAGCAAATCCCTTATGACGACATTTTCACAACGAAAATATAAAGTTACTATACGTTCTTAGCTCATTTGCATAGTTATTCCACTAGTGACATTTCCCTTTCGCCCTCACCCAATATAAATTTTCGATACATGGATACGCTTATGGATCCACTTAGATAAGAGAGCTTGCGCAAGTTAATATTAGAAAATGAGATCGGTTCAAGCAGAGTTCATCCAGAGGTCGCATTTTATGAATTTTCTACAAGGAGGTAAGATGCTCTTTCAAGTTTCAGAAAATCAGCAAAGAGCGAAAAGCTTCGACCCTGGTCAGCCTGCGAAGTCCGCGCAGTTTGACAAGTGTCGACACGTTACGCACTTCCCAGGTGGTCTCTTTTCGCATGGCGGGTTACATTTTCTAAATACGACATTTGTTTGACCTCTGCGTAATCCGAGCGTTTTATGCATGAGCTTCTTAAACTAAGTTCTCAGGGTATCCTTTAGCCTGGCTCCCAGGCTGTCAGTTAGTTTTAAAATCAATAAGGTAGACCACTCATGTGTTACTATTTTATTTCAAATTACCTCCCATATTCTCAAAAACTAACACTGATCGGCCAGTCAGAGAATATAAGCTGATAAGAAATTTTCTTTCTCTAGTTGAATTTTGCTCATTTTTTCAAATACTTCAGATCAGTGGGACGGGAGCCAGTCTAGGTATCCTTCTTTGAATAACCATTTCTGCGAATGGAATTTGATCGTAGGAACTGCCATATACGACAAATAACTATAACAACAAATTATGAAATGTACTTTTATTTGTGGAGATTTAAGATAAAGCAAGATGCAAAAAGAGGACTTATGACAGAGAGGGAAAAGGAAATAAGATGCAGAAGGAAAGTAGCAACACACACAAAAAAAGTGAAATTTTGATGTATTCTCGTACATTATTCTGCGTTATAAATGAACTGGCAGGGCGGGGCTTAGCCGTGACGTAAATTGGCGAGTTAACTTTTAAATATTTTGGGTTTATTGAAAAAGTAAGTCGGCAATAATCGTGAACGCATGCAAATAACTGTATCCTAAAACCCAGAGGACTCATGTGCTTATAGAGAGTGAACACATTTCATAGTTTGGTTACCAAAGCCTCGTAACTTCAGCTTGATCAAGCTGAAGTTTCGAGGATTTGGCTACCAATCTACGATAAAAGGTCTCTAGTTATTCATGTCGACTCTCTTTAGAAGTAAGTTATTTTAGATATAAGCTGATTTACCTTAACCTTAAGTGCAACGACCCGTTATTTAGGCTCCGCCCTGCCAGGGCATTAAAAATGAATTATACATCTGAGGGATCGTCAAAAGAATAAATAACAACAACAAAAAAAAAAAAAACCCTGACCGATTACTAGATCATATGTGACACGTCACGCGACAAGGGAGCATCCGAGAATTCGGTAAAACGAACTTTTGAAAAGGAGATTCGATCCAGCATAGGTTAACCAGAAGTCGCATTTCAAAAATTCTTTCGCTAGAAGGTAGATTGATCATTCTAGATTCAGAAAATAAGCACGGTGCAAAAAGTTTTTGATCCTAGTCAGTCTACGCAGTCCGCGCAGTCTGACTAGGGTCGACACTTTACGCAATAACCAGATTGTCCCTTTTCAGAAAAGGGACCATCCGGGAATTCTGTAAAACGAATTATTGAAAAAGAGATTTGATCCAGCATAGGTCAACCAGAAGTCGCATTTCAAAAATTCTTTCACTAGAAGGTAGATTGATCATTCTAAGCACGATGAAAAAGTTTTCGACCCTAGTCAGTCTGCGCAGTCTTCGCAGTCTGACTAGGGTCGACACTTTACGCACTACCCAGATTGTCCCTTTTCGCGTGACGGTCACATTTACATACTCTGGGAGAAAGAATAACCTCTATTAAGCATCCTAGCAGATACAGTTATCAACATCGTGAAATTGACAAGTTCAGAGATTTTGGAATGTTTTGGAATGAAATTGAATGAATTTAGCAAATTTTGGATTATTTTCAAGGGAGGTAAAGCACTTTCGATAGCTTCGACCGAATGGACAAAATTGTCAATAATTTAACTTCCCTTCAAAAAAGTCTACGTTTTTTTTAATTTTGTGTCTTCACTGACAAACCAGACACTAAAATTCATCACCAGCCAATAGAATCGTGCTATTTTTCGGCCGATTTGAATGAACTTTTGATCGGCGTGAACGATTTCGAAGCGTTTTCTAACCATTTCGGAATGCTTCTGAATGATTAACCGTTTCCTGTTTTACAAAATGTTGGACCTGTCCAAATTCAAAGGTTTTGCAGACGAAAATTTAAAGTGGATTTGATTTGAAAAATAACCATTCAGTAGGGTAGAAAATTGTGTGGAAAAGAAGAAATTGCTTGTCAGAAGCAATTTCTTCTTTTTTCACAATGTTTTCTCAATAATAAAATCACAGGCACGTAAAAAGCAGGGATTAAACAGCAAAGGGTTAAAGCGAGTAATTTGAAGTGAGAGATCAAGAATGATTTTGACCCATATGAGTGTCAATTGTACGATGTCTCTTAATGTACTCATAAAATGAAAAGGTTTCCCTAGAGATTTTTTATTTATAACAGACTGTAATGCCGTAGATGGGTGATTTTATAGCGCCATTACTACATTTTAGCCCAATTAAAAAAACCCAAAAAACTTTGAAACGTTTACCTACAAAATACAAGAAATCGTATACATAACAAAAAAATTGATGATGGGCAACTCAAAAGTCGTAGCTACAACATGAACATGTCTCTATTCGCTTGCCGGGTTTCAATTTCGCATTTTTGTCAGCTTAATTAGATATACAGTGCCGTTTACAATATCTGAAATGCTCCCCTTTAGGGTCATCACCGGGTTTCCAGTTATGAAACATAGCCCTGCATTTAAAACACCATACTTGGTCCCCTACACCTGTAAAATTATAAAACAAAAACAGTTAAATACATGTACTATGAAAAGTAAAACCAGGGAGATTTAGCAGACTGCATTACAAAATGATTAAATAAATATATAATTGAATGAATAAACAAACAAATAAATAAGGAAAGAAAGAAAGAAGGAAAATAAGGAAAGAAAGAAATAATGAGAAGTGCTTTGAGAAAAAAATGCCTCAGAAACCGTATTCATTTTCTTCAAAATTTTGATCTTGACAGATGACCTAGGCCTTGCAAAACGATCTTGACCTTGTAATCTTCAGATGCGTATCGATGACATCTATCACCATGCCAAATATGAGCACTGTATCTTGAATAGCCTGGACGTATCTTGTGAAGTTTGACAGACAATCAGACAGACAGACAGGCTCACAGACGGAAAAAAAACAGACAGACGGACAACGGTGATACAATATGCCCCTGATCTTATCGTTGCGGGTTACGAAAATTTCAGTAAAGTCTTTCTCTCAGATACCAAATCTTCTCGTTTTATATTTGTGACTCATCAATCTCTATGCGACCATTTTGGAATAGCGAGGGTGTCAGAAATGTTGGGTCTAAAATGGTCATTCTACCTTGAGATACTCTTCTTTTTTTTTCGAAGGTTTGAGTTCCTATATGACATATGTTACAGTAAGTTCGGGTGACGGGTCGCAATTGAAAATTAGACAACCGCCATGTCTATGTGTGTCTAACACGATGCATTTCGAAACATGTACAAGGATGAAATTCAGATGATTTGCATTCAGAAATACCTTTATAATATAATCCAGCTGCGGCCAATTCCCTTCTATCAACGACGTCATCATATGCCCAATCAAAATACGTTTCCAATCTCCCCTGGTTTGCTTCGACGTCATAAGTTTCTTCCCGTGTCTTGGTACGCTGATGATAACGTGCTTTACGTGGGTCGTAGGGGCTGCTATTCAGCACGAATTCCTCGTAATGGCAACCTAAAGAGCTATATGGACTGTTCTCGTCGACCGAGCCGTGTTCAAAGCCATATATCGAAGCAGTTTGTTCGGGATTTACAAGTGATGACAATGACATGGACTGGAAACTTTGTTCAGTTTCTTCAATTTGGTCTAATTCCGGACGACTTCGTAGGGGCGACAATTGTCGTCCATTGTTCTGAAAAAAGCCAAATCACGTTAAATTATCACTCTCTTGTATTCACCGTTATAATTTACCTGACGAGGTGTGGTTATAAGTTTTACGGTAATAAAAGTTATAACAGTATCATAAACTGCAAAGGATTAAGCACAAGTGAACATATTTCAATTCCGAGTAATATGAATATTAACTTGAGGCGCTTGAGCACCTTAGGCTAGTTTGATCAAAGGTCTTACGACATATCGTATATTATAAATTTCCATCCAAATCTGTCATATGACGCTTGATAAAACAGGCCCCTGATTTGATGGACATGCCTGAATCGCCTGATAATGTGATAAAATCCATACTCCGGAAATTTCTTAGAAATTGAATTGAAACCAAATTCAAACCTTTTGATGTTTTCTTAAGTTTCCACTGATAATTCCCTTGCCTACCACCATGATAATCATAGACCTATGTGGGATAGCAGCTGGAGACTAGGAAAGGATGTGGCGGTAGTACTGGTATGAGAAATACCAGGAATCCATTATTAGGTACTCCAGTCGTCGCAATATGACTGTAATAATGTTAAATGCGGCGTAAAATACCATTCAAAACAAATCCTCCCATAGAAATATTTTCATCCGATCACAATCATCTTTTTGCAGTATGTTAAAAAGTAAAAACAAAACAAAACAAAATAAAAACAACAACAGAACATTATTGTGAAATTAAGTTGTTGTTCACCATTTAGTTTTAGAAAATGATTTTCACTTTATAACATTTATCTAAAAATGACCTCTGCCCACAAAAGTCACACTTTTCGTGTAATCACAAAATCTTTTTGCAGTCTGATAAAGGGTCAACAAAGGATCGTTTCTGTGAAAATTGGTTGATATTAATCAGCTTGTTTTTGAAAAAAGTCATCTTATATTTCAAATGAAAATGACCTCAGCCAACAAGACAAATCTTCAACCAATCAAAAATGTTTTGAACAGACTTAATAGTGTCAATAGTCTGATATTTCCAGTGAAATTGTGTTGAAATCAATACAGTTGTGTCCGAGAAATAGAATATTAAAGACAAGAGGACCATGGTGGTTTTACTACACTCACCCACAACTCTTTGACTTCTTTTATGACTATTAGAGGCAAAATTTTCAGCAAAAGTCGTTGTTTTATTGTATGATAGTCTAACAATTGATCCCTGAATGAGACAATGTATTTTTCTAAAGGGTTCATCCTTGTAACCAGACAGGCATTCTTACCAAGTTTAGGGAGACTGAACCAAAATCTTGTTTCCATGAGTGTGACAGAAAATTTGTCATTCAGACATGGGGCCTGTTTTACTAAACATCTTACGATCATTTTTTGCCAAATTCAAAAATTAAAGTTTTTTTTACAGTAGAAACTAAGCATTAAATTCTGCCATGACGTCTTCTAAAGACGATTCCAATGATATATTGCAAGGCAGAAACTAACAAAGAATAAAATCACCAGATACGATTTATGATTTAAGCTTACGATCATTTTTTCTTCGTTCTAAGATGTTTTGTAAAACGGGCCCTTGATATTCCAATGTTTCAAAGGGAACCTTCATTTTTAGAAATTCTGGCAAATTTCCTGAAGATTTGGACATAATTGTGGTATCTTGAGTGTAAACATGAAAATTGTCATTTAGGACCCTTTTCTCATGGTATGTATCTAAATGGATCATTGTAATTTTCAATAGATCTCATAATTATGTCCAAACTAACAATCTGACCAAGTTTAACAATTTCAAATGGTACCTAATTTGCTTGCCGCTACGAAAGTAATTTTGGACCGAGTGTATATTCACTCTGCATTTGCCTTAGCACATGGCAAAGAATGCCTTATGGCAAAGCCATGTTCTAAGGCAACTGCATTTAATACTCCATAAACGCAGTGAAAAATACACTCGGCCCATATAATTGCAATCATTTAGATCTAAGAAGAAATTAAAATGCTCGATAAAATAATAATGGTTCAAGTTTAATTTCTGCACGTAGTGAAAATTGTATAATCTATTTTAGATTATATATTTAACGTGTATAGTTATCTTGCTATCGAAGTTCGCAGGAATAAAATTTTACAAATTCGACACAAAAAATCGACAACTTGGGCGAAATTTCAAGATGTTTTCATGACCAGAAAATTATTTCTGTCTACAAAAAAAGTATTTCTCACTTATTAACCCTTTGCTGTTTAATCCCTGCTTTTTACGTGCGCGTGATTTTATGATTGAGAAAACATTGTGGAAAAAGAAGAAATTGCTTCTGACAAGCAATTTCTTCTTTTTCACACAATTTTCTACCTTACTAAATGGTTATTTTCAAATTCAATCCACTTTAAATTTTCGTCTGCAAAACCTTTGAATTTGGACAGGTCCAATTTTTTTGTAAATCAGGAAAGGGTTAAACGAAATCGGTGTGATCGATCGAGCTAGAGAGGGTTGCTTGATGTTCTTCGTCGACTCGCTATAAACCGCGACTAAGCATCAGATGTACATGCTTGTAATAAAAAAAATCTATTAAAAATGTTTAAATTCCTATCTGATCAGATACCGATTGAGGATCTTGGAATGGTAACGAGGGATTTCGGAGTCTTACGACACTGGACTTGAAGATCTTTCGTCGGGGGTTCCCAAAATACCAATTGCTTTATAAACAGAAATAAAGTGAAACGGATTTCCCCACGTGATGCGCTTTAAACCAATCATAACATCTTTATTTCATTGGCTTGCAATTATGAAATAAACATCTGACTATGATGAAGTTACTTAACTTGCTGAATTAAAATGGGATTCACAAAAAATTAACATAACAGGAAAACGTTCACATCACACTTACATTGACCGCTTGTCTACGACTGTCACCATTGCCCGCAACTCCCAGAGAAGTCACCAAAGAGTCTAAAGTGTTGCTACGTCTTCGATCGTTGAGCGAGACAAGGTCTGAACGAGTAAATGATGTTAGGTTTATGTAGGGTTCGCTGTTGGCGCCATCAATTTCGGGAACATGTCTGTCGGCTAAGTCGTGTGGTTGCCTTGTCGAAGAGTTGATGTTTTGAGAAATGAATGGAAGAGATGGGGTCGGTAAATTAAGGCCAAAGCCTCCTACACTATCCATTTAGGCTTTTTCTTCTTCGACATTTTGGTGGCTGAAATGAAAGGCAATATCTTTTTCTTTACGATCTGAACTTCGAAATGATAAAAATTGCAGCCCCTCACAACAACAACAACAATTATAATAATGATAATGATAATAATAATAATAATGATAATGATAATAATAATAAAACAACACACTCACACACAAGAAAGGAAAATCAATAAAACAAAACAAAGAGTCCCAAATGATCTAAAATCGCTCGCCTGAAAAAGTATGAAAAATACCAGAAGAAATTTGTAATCAAAAAGGAAAGGAGTGTCAAAATAAGCCTAACCATGCCATGCCTAAATTTAGAGTTCAGAACTTCGTGAATAAATTTTTGATTGGTCACCCAATAAACATTTTTCTCCCCACCATGCCCATATTTGAGACAATCAAATTTATCAAACAATTTTTGAAAAGGGTCACAAAAGGAAACTCCATGCAAGGTTTGAATTACATTAGTCCATTGGTTTTTGAGGATATAATGTTTAAACATTCTATGGATAAATAAGCAAGGTACTGCTATGCTAAATTTTTAAAAGACACAATCAATTTTAAATGTTTGTCTTGAAATGCGCCTGTTGGTAAGAATATGTTTTAAGATTTCAGGATCTGAATAAGCTCCACCCCGCAACATCTTTATTTTGGGTTCAATTGAAATTTTGCAAGCAATTTACAAACAATTTTCGAACAGGATCACATAAGAAACATTTCTGCAAAGATAAGGTGAAAGGGTAATCAGAAGTTGTTTAAAGATTTTAGGGCCAAAATAAGGCCCGCCCTGCAAAGCCCATATTTGATATTCAATGTGAATTTTACTAACAATCTTTGAAGACGTTCATCCAAGGATCATTCAGGCAACATTGATTAACAAACAAACAGGAGGACAGCACGGCATTAAACTACTCATCTGAATTCAAATGGTCCAGTGGATGTCATCCAATGAACTTTTTGGTGAACTTTCAATGATACAGGCTAATTTTAAAGGAGGTGATTTCGCGAACATATTTTGGAAAGGGTCGACCACGGAACAGTTTGGAAAAAAATGATTGAAATTGCGCCCTTGGTTTAGGAGTTGTCGTTCAAATATTTCGTAATGAAGAAATGCCGCGTCCAACCAGGCCGATATCTTTGGGACAATCAGAAATTTGCAAAAACGTGTGGAACGGATCACCCAATAACCATTCAGGCAAAATTTCATTGAAATTGAGAAAGCGGTTCAGGAGATGAATTTGAAGAAAGTTGACGACGTAAGACACACGTTGCACTCGGGACGATCCTTAAAGCTTCCCTAGACCACATTGTTGAAAAAGGATATACTATGGGGGTAATTTCATTGAAAGAGATTTAGTGTTTTAGATGTCGTTCACATATATCAAAGCGAAAGAAAGAAAAAAAAGATATTTGTCACTCGTCAATCAAGGTCTTCTCCTCTTAAATGTACACGCTAAATTTTAGAGAAAGAAAATCTAGAGATTAATTTGGAAGAAAACGAGTTAAACTTTTCACTATTTACTACCATACATGGAAATAAGCCGAGTTTGATGAAAATCTAGTACTTCAGTACTTCCTAAAAAATAACATTACAAAATACCATTCACGGTAGTAAGCTTATCCTACAAAAGCCAAGTGTTACAGCCGAAGGAAAAAAACGTTTCAAAAAATGTTAAAGATTGTCATCCAAGTATCGCTCCTGTACATCTTGCTTGGAATCCACTCCTTTTAAAATATTTTTTACATCTATATGGAAATAAATTAGGATCAGAGGATGTTTTACTAAGCACCTTAAGATCATTTTTTGCGTAAGTTAAACATTAAATTGCTGTTACAGAAGTAACTAGATAAGAAATTCTGCCATGCATCATCTCATCGGAATCGTCTTTAGAAGACGATTTTAATGAGATACTGCTAGGCAGAATCTAACGATACATAAAAACACCAGTTGCAATTTGTGATTTAGACTTACGATTATTTTTTTTCCATAAGAAGTTTAGTAAAACGGTTCCCAATCCCTACAGATTCCGCTTTGTTGAGATGAGCAAGTAATTGTCAGAAAGTGCTAACCAAGGAATGAACCAAAATTGTACGTCGCGTCCGGGAATCAAACTCGGGATCTCTTGATCAGGAAGCTAACGATCCAAAGGACATAAGACCGTTTTTGAGAAGGTAATACAAGAGGTAGAATGAAAAAACTGCCGTAGGAAAAAAAATTAGAAAATTTAGAAATAAGTGAATAGGGAAAAATCTTATTCAATGTGAGCCAAGGAATTTGTTTCGATTATCATTTACAAAGGATGATACAGAAATTTATATAATTGGCCTATTACTTTCGCATGTCTACTTTGTTCAATGTATAATTTATTGCGCGTGCAGTTCAGTATCTACGTTGAGCTTAAATCTCATTAAATTTGCAGAATTATTTATGTTGACCTGAAATTTCGAAGTCGTAGTAACATATGTATGCTAAGGTTGGGAAAAGTAAAAAAAAATGAAACTTAATGACATAAATCAAATATTCTGATAGTGTTCGTCAGATGTAATATAGCAGAGCATAAAATATCAACTTTAAAAAAGAGTAGAGTGTTACGCGGGACATCGAACTATTAGACGATGGTTCAATTTCGCAACGCAATATATTTTACGACGTTCAAAGAAAAATGAAAATTAATTTGGAAAAATGCTAGTAATTTATATACCTTTCGTTTAGTACATAATATCATTATAAAATCGAAATGGATATTTTCTAACGCACTTGAGAGCAAAGAAGTATTTTCTTAAAGTGACAACAGTATTTGACGTTACGTCTATGCAAGTGTGTGTGTGTGTGTGTGGGGGGGGGTAAAAATAATTAAAATCTGTTATCAAATCTCCTGAAACTGTTCGTCAACTTTAGTTTAAATTTCTTGACAGAAGAAAATAAGACGCAATTAGGGAATCAATTGTCAATTGCAGTTTTTAAACATAGCTGGTTGAGTTTTTATAGACACAGAGTATTTTAAATAAGACGAAATGAGATGTGTTATAGAAAAAAGAATGCCCCAGAAACAGTACTCCTTTTCTTCAAAATTTTGATGTTGACAGATGACCTAGACCTTGCAAAACGAACTTGACCTTGTTATCTTCAGATGCGTGTCGATGACATCTATCACCATGCCAAATATGAGCACTGTATCTTGAATAGCCTGGAAGTGTCTTGTGAAGTTTGGCAGACAATCAGACAGACAGACAGGCTCACAGACGGAAAAAACAGACAGACGGACAACAGTGAGACAATATGCCCCTGATCCTATCGTTGCGGGTTACGAAAAGTTTAGTAAAGTCTACCTCTCAGGTACCAAATCTCGTTTTATTTTTGTGACTCATCAATCTCTATGCGACCATTTTGAAATAGCGAGGGTGTCAGAAATGTCGGATTTAAAATGGTCATTCTACCTTGAGATACTCTTCTTTTTTCGAATATCGATCTTTGGTAAACCGCCAAAAGTTTGAGTTTCTATATGACATATGTTACAGTAAGTTCGGGTGACGGGTCGCAATTGAAAATTAGACAACCGCCGTGTCTATGTGTGTCTAACACGATGCATTTTAATACATGCACAAGGATAGAATTCAGATGATTTGAATTCAGGAATACCTTCATAGAATAATCCAGCTGCCTCCAATTCCCTTCTATCAACGACGCCATCATGTGTCCAATCAAAATACGTGTCCAATCTCCCCTGTTGTGCTTTGACGTCATAAATTTGTTCACGTTTCATTGTACGCTGATGATAACGTTCTTTACGTGGGTCGTAGGGGCTGCTATTCAGCACTAATTCCTCGTAATGGCAACCTAAAGAGCTGTATGGACTGTTCTCATCAACCGAGCCGTGTTCAGAGCCATATATCGAAGCTGTTTGTTCGGGATTTACAAGTGATGACAATGGCATGGACTGAAAACTTTGTTCAGTTTCTTCAATTTGGTCTAATTCCGGACGACTTCGTAGGGGCGACAATTGTCGTCTATTGTTCTGAAAAAGCCAAATCCCGTTAAATTATCACTGTCTTGTATTCATCCTTATAATTTACCTGACGAGGCGTGGTCATAGGTTTGACGGTAATAAAAGTTATAACAGTATCATAAACTGCAAAGGATTAAGCACAATTGAACATATTTCATTTCCTAGTAATATGAATATTAACTTGAGGCGCTTGAGCACCTTGGGCCAATTTGATCAAAGGTCTTACGACATATCGTACATCATGAATAAATGTCCATCCAAGTCGGTCGTATGATTCTTGATAAAACGGGCCCCTTATTTGATGGACACGCCTGAATCGCCTGATAATGAGATGAAATCCACACTTCGGAAATTTCTTAGAAATTGAATTGAAACCAAATTCAAACCTATGATGTTTTCTTAAGTTTCCACTGATAATTCCCTTGCCTACCACCAATATCTTGAAAATCGTGGACCTATGTGGGATAGCAGCTGGAGACTAGGAGAGGATGTGGTGGTAGTACTGGTATGAGAAATACCAGGAATACCTTTTTAGGCACTCCGGTCGCCGCGATATGTCTGTAATAGTGTCAAAAGCGGCGTAAAATACCATTCAAAACAAATCCTCACATAGTAATATTTTTCATCCGATCACAATCATCTTTTTGCAGTGTGTTAAAAAGTAAAAAAAAACCAAACAAAACATTTATGTTAAATTAAGTTGTTCATCATTTAGTTTTGAAGATGATTTCCACTTTATGACATATATCTAGAAATGACCTCTGGCCACAAAAGTCATAATTTCAACCAATCAAAAAAAATTTTTTTTCGTGTAATCACTATAGCTTTTTGCAGTCTGATAAAGGGTCAACAAAGGATCGTTTCTGTGAAAATTGGTTGATATTAATCAGCTAGTTTTTGAAAAAGCCATCTTTTATTTCATATGAAAATGACCTCAGCCCACAAAAGACATAATTTCAACCAATCAAAAATGTTTTGAACAGACTTAACAGAGTGTCACCAAGTGATGATTCCAGTTAAACTTGGTTGAATTTGATACACCTATTTCCGAGAGAAAGAAATTAAAGATAAGAGGACCATGGTTGTTTTACTACACTCACCCTCAACTCTTTGACTTCTTTTAGGACTAGTAGAGGCATTTTTTCAGCAAAAGTCGTTGTTTTATTGTATGATAGTCTAACAATTGATCCCTGAATGAGACAATGTATTTTCAAAAGCGTTCATTCTTGTAACCAGACAGGTATTTTAACCAAGTTTATGAAGACTGAGCCAAAATCTTGTTTCCATGAGAGTGACAGAAACATTGCCATTAAGACCTGAGATGCGTTTCAGAGGATTAAGAATTTTAAGATTTCTTAAGATTTTTAATCGGGATATCTCGCGCCGCGTTGTAGAATTTCAAATAAATCGCCCGAGATAAATCTTAAGAAATCTTAAAATTCTTAATCTTAAAAGCGCACCTCTGATGTCCCATGATTTCAAAAGCATCCTTCCTATTAAAAAATTCTGACACAAATTTCATGACGATTGGGGCATATTTGTGGCATCTTGAGTTTTTACAAGAAAAATGTAATTTGGGTTCCTTTTCCCATGCTTTAAAAATGGATCATTGTAATTTTCAATAGCGCTCATCCTTGTGACCTAGCAATCAATCTTACCAAGTTTGATAATTTCGAATGGTATCTTATTTGCCTTGCCGTGTGCAACATTCTTAGGTTTTGTGAAAAAAGGAAAACTTTCACATCACACTTACATTGACCGCTTGTCTACGAGTGTCACTATCGTCCACTAAACCTAGAGACGTCACCAAAGAGTCTAAAGGGTTACTACATCTTCGATCGTTGAGCGAAACTAGGTCTGAACGAGTAAATGATGTTAGGTTTATGTAGGGCTCGCTGTTGGCGCCATCAATTTCGGGAACATGTCTGTTGGCTGAGTCGTCGGGCTGCCTTGTTGAAGTGTTGATGTTATGAGAAATGAATGGAAGAGATGGGGTCGGTAAATTAAGGCCAAAGCCTCCTACACTATCCATTTAGGTTTTTTCTTCTTCGACATTTTGGTGGCTGAAATGAAAGGCAATATCTTTTTCTTTACGATCTGAACATCGAAATGATAAAAATTGCAGCCCCTCACAACAACAACAACAACAATTATATTACTGATAATAATAATAATAAAAATAATGATAATGATAATAATAATAAAACAACACACTCACACACAAGAAAAGAAAATCAATAAAACAAAACAAAGAGTCCCAAATGATCTAAAAACGCTCGCCTGAAAAAATGAGAAATACCAGAAGAAATTTGTAATCAAAAAGGAAAGGAGTGTCAAAATAAGCCTAACCATGCCATGCCTAAATTTAGAGTTCAGAATTTCGTGAATAAATTTTTGATTGGTCACCCAATAAACATTTTTCTCCCCGCCATGCCCATACTTGAGACAATCAAATTTATCAAACAATTTTTGAAAAGGGTCACAAAAGGAAACTCCATGCAAGGTTTGAATTACATTAGTCCATTGGTTTTTGAGGATATAATGTTTAAACATTCTATGGATAAATAAGCAAGGTACTGCTATGCTAAATTTTTAAAAGACACAATCAATTTTCAATGTTTGTCTTGAAATGCGCCTGTTGGTTAGAATATGTTTTAAGATTTCAGGATCTGAATAAGCTCCACCCCGCAACATCTTTATTTTGGGTTCAATTGAAATTTTACAAGCAATTTACAAACAATTTTCGAACAGGATCACTTAAGAAACATTTCTGCAAAGATAAGGTGAAAGGGTAATCAGAAGTTGTTTAAAGATTTTAGGGCCAAAATAAGGCCCGCCCTGCAAAGCCCATATTTGATATTCAATGTGAATTTTACTAACAATCTTTGAAGACGTTCATCCAAGGATCATTCAGGCAACATTGTTTAACAAACAAACAGGAGGACAGCACGGCATTAAACTGCTCATCTGAATTCAAATGGTCCAGTTGATGTCACCCAAGGATTTTTTTTGGTGAAGTTTCAATGATACAGGCTAATTTTAAAGGAGGTGATTTCGCGAACATATTTTGGAAAGGGTCGACCACGGAACATTTTGGAAAAAATTGATTGAAATTGCGCCCTTGGTTTAGGAGTTGTCGTTCAAATATTTCGTAATGAAGAAAAACCGCGTCCAACCACGCCGATATCTTTGGGACAATCAGAAATTTGCAAAAACATGTGGAACGGATCACCCAATTACCATTCAGGAAAAATTTCATTGAAATTGACAAAGCGGTTCAGGAGATGAATTTGAAGAAAGTTGACGACGTAAGACACACGTTGGACTCGGGACGATCCTTAAAGCTTCCCTAGACCACATTGTTGAAAATGGGAATACTATGGGGGTAATTTCATTGAAAGAGATTTAGTAATTTAGATGTCGTTCACATATGTCAGAGCAAAAGAAAGTAAAAAAAAAGACATTAGTCATTCGTCAAACAAGGTCTTCTCCTCTTCAATATACACGCTAAATTTTAGAGAAAGAAATTCTAGAGATTAATTTGGAAGAAAATGAGTTAGACTTTTCACTATTTACTACCATACATGGAAATAAGCCGAGTTTGATGAAAATCTAGTACTTCAGTACTTCCTAAAAAATAACATTACAAAATACCATTCACGGTAGTAAGCTTATCCTACAAAAGCCAAGTGTTACAGCCGAAGGAAAAAACATTTCAAAAAATGTTAAAGATTGTCATCCAAGTATCGCTCCTGTACATCTTGCTTGGAATCCACTCCTTTTAAAATATTTTTTACATCTATATGGAAATAAATTAGGATCAGAGGGTGTTTTACTAAGCACCTTAAGATAATTTTTTGCGTAAGTTAAACATTAAATTGCTTTTACAGAAGTAACTAGATAAGAAATTCTGTCATGCATCATCTCATCGGAATCGTCTTTAGAAGACGATTTTAATGAGATACTGCTAGGCAGAATCTAACGATACATAAAAACACCAGTTGCAATTTGTGATTTAGACTTACGATTATTTTTTTCCATAAGAAGTTTAGTAAAACGGTCCCCAATCCCTATAGATTCCGCTTTGTTGAGATGAGCAAGTAATTGTCAGAAAGTGCTAACCAAGGAAAGAACCAAAATTGTACGTCGCGTCCGGGAATCAAACTCGGGATCTCTTGATCAGGAAGCTAACGCTCCAAAGGACATAAGACCGTTTTTGAGAAGGTAATACAAGAGGTAGAATGAAAAAACTGCCGTAGGAAAAAAATTAGAAAATTAAGAAATAAGTGAATAGGGAAAAATCTTATTCAATGTGAGCCAAGGAATTTGTTTCGATTATCATTTACAAAGGATGATACAGAAATTGATGTAATTGGCCTATTACTTTCGCATGTCTAGTTTGTTCAATGTATAATTTATTGAGCGTGCAGTTCAGTATCTACGTTGAGCTTAAATCTTATTGAATTTGCAGAATTATCTATGTTGACCTGAAATTTCGAAGTCGTAGTAACATATGTATGCTAAGGTTGGGAAAAGTAAAAGATTATGAAACTTAATTACATAAATCAATTATTCTGACAGTGTTCGTCAGATGTAATATAGCAGTGCATAGAATATAAACTTTAAAACGAGCAGAGTGTAACGCGGGACATCGAACTATTAGACGATGGTTCAAATTCGCAACGCAATATATTTTACGACGTTCAAAGAAAAATGAAAATTAATTTGGAAAAATGCTAGTAATTTATATACCTTTCGTTTAGTATATAATATCATTATAAAATCGTAATGGATATTTTCTAACGCATTTGAGAGCAAAAAAGTATTTTCTTAAAGTGACACCAGTATTTGACGTTACGTCTATGCAAGTGTGTTTGTGTGTTTGGGGGGGGGGGGGGGGCGTAAAAAATAATAAAAATCTGTTACCAAAATCAAATCTCCTGAAACTTTTCGTAAACTTTAGTTTAAATTTCTTGACAGAAGAAAATAAGACGCAAATAGGGAATCAATTGTCAGTTGCAGTTTTTAAACATAGTTGGAAGAGTTTTTATAGACACAGAGTATTTTAAATAAGACGAAATATTCGAGAGAATAATGACCTGACGCCAACATTAAAATACGAAATCCATTTATTTTCCGATTCTGTCATAATCCAAGTTATTCAACTATCCAAATATTTCAGATGAATTAAAAAAAATGATTTTGTTATAAAATGAGAAGTTTTTCTTAAGTTAACCTGCATATTGAAAGAGGCCCAGGCTGTAAAAGAGGATTAAGAAAGGTCTAATGGAGTTTCATCGAACTAAGTCGTCCGAATAGATTCTCATTATTTACCCAAAACAAAGGTCCCGCATGTGGTTCTCAACTTCACTAGAAATACAACTTTTATAGAAATCTTACACAAATTTGATTCAAAATAGAATATTCAATGTTTCCGCAAGTTGGTTTATCAGGCACAGAAAGGCATACGTCGCATTTGACGTTCTTGCTCCCAAGCCTACGTGCGCTATCTATGTGTTAGATTCGTCACTTTTTCGTCTGAATTTTTACATTCAAAAACTTGAAAATTATTACAGATATTACATTAAATGAATGTATGATTTTTATTTTGATAGTCAAAGTTTCTAAAGTCTTGTAACCCCATTTTACGAATTTCTGGATCAACACTCGTAATTATTACGTTTTTTTGATTTCTAGGACCTGTTTTAAAATTATTATTTTTTTTTCCATTTGTGTGATATGTGAAAATAAAACAGGATACAATAAAAGGTAAATTCAACATATTACTGTGATATTTGACATATTTCAAGCACTTCTAAGTCATGTTTGGTAGGTGTATTGTAGTGTAAATTGAAATGAAATGCGGGGCTTAGAAATAACATGCAAGATATTCAATTTCATTTTCATATGATATTAGTCTTTTTTTATGTACCGTATAGAATTATATAAATGAAAAAAGTCATGATATTTTTCCTAAAAAAAGTTATGAAAATAAACACGATTTTCCAACCAATAAAAACAAAAGTTATGTTTGAAACGCAGTCACCCCCTTCTGTTACAATGATACATTTATTGACAGAAAAGAGACACTTTATTTACATTAAGAGGTGAAATGCTGCATTAAATTTCGTGTCTTTGGATTTTGACGTGTTTGTTTTTTTCTCTCCATATTTTCTGTTCCTCGACCTATTGAAAGCATCTTGGACCAATTAAGTAAGACAATCAACAGTAAATCAGTTACCTTGATGACCTTAGATGATTTAAAACCTTATCTTTACAGGACAAAACAGAACAGAACAATGTACATCGTTTGTTACAAATACAAAACAACAAATTAAACAACGTGGTACAAATGGACGACGCTTAAAGGGAAAAGCGTATACCCGTTAAATGTGATATTTCAAGGAGATAGCGGTCTTTCAAAATTGGTATTCTAAAATAAATAATTCCCCAGTGTCTGTTTATTATAAATAATTTAAGTCTCTATTAGACACTGAAAATATATCTCCGTTGACATGCCATTTATCAATAAAAACATCTCGTTAACTTCAGATGCTCAAACTATTGCTCAGAATTACACTATGGAAGGAACAAAAATATTGAACGACAATTTAGAATCTATTCTGTGGAAGATGTCTTACATTTTATCTTTATTATGGAATGATTTAAGAATGATTTTTTTCGTGTGAAATAGTTAAATACATGAACCTAACCCATTAGATTGTTGTCTATCAAAATAAAGGGTGTCAAGACTATATCTCAATTTGTAATAAAGTTCGATT
Source organism: Fragum whitleyi (assembly GCA_948146395.1). NCBI lineage: Eukaryota > Metazoa > Mollusca > Bivalvia > Cardiida > Cardiidae > Fragum > Fragum whitleyi. The sequence continues at coordinate 81,911,698 of OX411543.1, forward strand.
ATTAATATCTGCTTATTAGGAAAGAGACCTTTTTTTAAATAAAATGTACCTATACATGTAGTTGATGACTTAAAAAGATATCCTCGTGAACAATGTCAGTCACGCAAAATATATAAAATGTATAAATACTAGGAAATTTTATTGTCTAATTTACCATTTTCTCATTACATTCAAGCGACTGTTTTCTATTAATGTTTAAAATAAATGTGCATAAAATATAGATTAAACCCTTTACTAGTTTAAAATCATAATTCAATTCAATTATTAAATGCTGTATGATGTCACTCTTTATTTGTGTGTTAAAAGTAGTATATCATATTGTTTGTGGACCAGAGGCCTTGAAAATATGTTTAAATTATCTTGTAGGGATGAATACCTGTCTTTATTTTGTCCAAGACAATTTTTCCGTCCCATTTTTCTTGTGAAATAAGGGGTCTACACATTTTTAGTGACCAAAGGTCATATCTGTCTTGAGTTATTATCCAGACAAGCTAGTAATGGTCGGACCGACCACCACTATACATGCTATTACCGACTAACCGACATCAGCAAAGCAATATACCATCACTTCTATAACAGTTATAAATATTCATATTGTCATTCAAACAAAACACAATTGTCATAACTTTCTGGCCTTTTTTTACCCTTGTCATTTTTACCATTACCCATGTGCAATTATTCCCCCCGTCATGTTAACCATTAAAATTCTTTATTGCTGACACTTCGGCCAGTGAAGCTTAATATCAGAAAATCTATAAATAAATCAAGTTGGGTCTTTCCTAAGCTATAAATGGGTTATTTTCGGTTTCCTGTAATTTGTTTAACTAAAGTTGTAAACAATGCATGACTTCCGAGTTTCCATAGTTATAAAATTATTAGATGCATAAAGGCTTACGTCTACATTGATAAAGAACAATGAACAATTTGTGAAAACAAGTATAAAACCAATTAATTTTTCAGATTTCGAACGAAAGAAGGCTGCGAAACCAAGACCCCTTCATTTGCAGTTCTTGTGTATTCATGACAAAACAGTGTTTGCATCATTCACTGATGAGCACCGGTGCAGGAAATTTAAGATATGCAAACCTTACGCTTAAACAGGTACTTGTGATACAAATGTTTAATAGTATAAAATTAAATGAAAGAATTGTCTCCATACAAATACAAATCGCATCATACGGTAAACATAGTAAAGTAAATAACAGAAATTACACGTAGTATTAGAGAGAGAGAGAGAGAGAGAGAGAGAGAGAGAGAGAGAGAGAGAGAGAGTCGCCGGTAAAACAAAAGGAAAAACTAGATCCCATCCATATTTACGTAGAAGCATGTTGGTAAAGGAGTAAACTAAAAAATCCATAGATTTAGTAATAGGAAGGAATAAATTTTCCCAGAGAAAGACAATAAACAGTTAAAAAGTTCCAACTACTAGACAACAAATTCATTAAGCTTACCGAAGGCATTTTAACCGTCTGGATATATATACATGCAGAAAAATTAAAGCATGGAGTATGAATAATTTAGAGAGAACGAAGAAACTGCTTAAATATGCTGCCTCTTCCTCTACATTTACGACTGACCTGATAAATGACACATCAAAAGTTTATACAATACCTTATATTTTTCTTTACCTTTTAGTTGACACAAAACTTGTGTTCAAATCAAACATCTGTCTTGTCTGAGGCCATGTGGCTTGACTGGTGATTCCTCGATCCTATATAATGTTTGCCAAATGATAATGTGGCTAGTTATAAGTACAAAGTATACAATGTTCTTAAGCATGAATCGTATCGGTATCTAGCAACAAATTCGTTCTCTCCATATATATGTTAAGAATATACATACCATATTTAAATCATATTGGTCATCCCTGAGGATAAGCTTCATTATCTTAGAATTAGACCCGTACATTTAAGACAACATATTTCAAAGTCTTTCAAAGAAAAAGCTCTCTTATATTTTGTGAGAATAAAGTGTTCTTCATCCTTAAGACCATTTAAGCATGGTTTATAGATTCTTTAATTCTTATGGATCTTCCTATATCTCCCTTCTTCAACAAAGAGTCCTTGGGCAGTTAGCCTCAATTTTCAAAGAGTAAAAATTCGTCTTTTGAACAATCACATATCAATAGATATATTTTCTAATGATAAGTTAGGTTTTATAATATACTATTTGTACAAAGTTTATTACTTTTGATGGGGTTTCCGCTATCGTCAAACGAAACATTTGTCAAGAAGGCGATGTAAGATTCTTTTAATTTGGAGGTTGTTGAATTCATGAATAATGGATGCTGGATAATTCACCGTTCAGACATATGCGTTGATAAGAAAGTGTGTTTATACTGGTTTAACATTTCATTTGAAATTCCATCACATCCGAAAGCCTTTTCCTTTTTCAAATGTCTCAAAGAACTTTGGATTTCTTCAACTAAGATTTACTTTTAAAGAACTGTATTGTCAAAAGACTTGAACTGGTTTTCTTCTGAATTGCCATTATATATTTTCACTTACTCAATGTTGAACAGAGATTTGAAATGATTCATCCAAATAGCTTGGGCTTTTCCCCCTGAAGGGTGTGTTTTATGCTTATTCATCAAATTTTAACTGTGGTCCAAAATTCTTAAGGGTTCTTCCTTTCATTTTGAAGCAATCTGCTGAAGATTTCAGCCTTTGGATTTTATGTTTTTTCCGGAATAGAGTCTTATAACATTTTCTTTTATGATATATTTTAAATCGTTGATGAATGTCTAATGAACAAATGGCAAACTGCCGACTTAAAAAATTTCAGAGGCTTATATTCTAATAAACATTCATCCTCAAATTATTATTATTATTATTGGACTTTTCCTATTTTTCTTATCATATCTACCTATATCACATGTACAGCCATTGAAGTCGGCACAGTTCAAAACTATTGAAAATTTAGTAACTAAATGATTTATTTTCTCTATTACACTCAGTTATAATCATTTGAAATATCTGACACAGACTTAGAAAATGCTCTTTTAACACTAAAAAGAGATATGATCTTTAAAGGACCGTTGCTTTCCCTCATTCAAAAAACATGTTTGGATGGATGTCATTTCATACTTGTAGAGTAGGTTCAATAATAACGATAACTTTTTCACCATAATAAGACAATGATCTGAAGTAATATCAAAACTTCTATCACAAAAATAAAATATATCATTTAACATGGCAACATTGCAAATACAATAATAAGCTATACAAGAACTATTATATCCATGAATTGTAGCTTTTCCTTTTCAATAAATAGATCTATAAGCATAGAATTATTATTATTCTATAATCACTTGTGATTTGATGACAGAAATGATTCCATAATCAATTAACGTTATCAACAGAACGTTATTCAAAGGGGCGAAATCATCCAATTATTATTTGTTTCATCAGGTAAAAAGTCGATGTCATTGGATTTGAAATAAGCGTTTAAATCCACAATTATCATTACTTGGTCACAGTAGCTCGCTTGGATAATATCAGATTCAAGTTTTGGGAAAATAATTCTATCTATGTCATTTTTAAGTATAACTTGATGAAGTAGAAGAAATATAGATACTACACAAAAACAAATATTGTCTGAACAGCAAAACTTTTTATTAGGTTTGATCCAAATCGTAACATGGTGTGATTTATTGATAGCTTTGACACCTGTTCTGAAGTTATTTCTAGGGTTCTGAGGGTCTCAGATTAACAATTAGATATACAATAGAACCCATTCAAATGAAATATATTAATTGAACATAGGTGAGTCTCGTCAAGTTTCATCATATCAGAGTTAAGATTTCAGCAGAATAGAGAAATGTCTAATTTGCAAGTGCGGATTATATTATCAACCATTAAAATTCCAACTACAAACTGTCAATTACAATGAAATATACATATTACTACTACTATCAATGAAGTTCCTATATGGATCACATAAAGCTGCGTAAAATTACGTAACAGTACAAATACTAGACTGTATAAAGTATAGATCATTTATAAGATAAAATAGACACTGAGAACTTTCTTCCCTTCCAATGCTTCGAAATCAGTAATCTGAAATCATATAGACACCGAGCCCATATAATTGAAATAATTTTTATTCGTAAAAAAGTCATGTCCAAACTGCCACATTGATAACAGACATTGACACAGTAGATTTACCGAACTAATTGACCTAGCATTCAGGGAGATCATTTTCAAAATAAATCCATTTATTTCTTTGAGTTTTTATTATACATGAATTTGATTTTTTAGTAAAATGACATGTTTAACACCTCTGAGACCAAGTGCCCAAGACCATCAACAGTTGCCAGTGACCTTGAATTTTAATTGATTGATATAAAATCGTGAAGATTGTTTGTGCTTTTTTTTGTGAACCAAGTTTATCCAATTATCAAGTTTAAACCTAGCAAGGTTTTCACAAAGGGCATGAAATTTTAAGGTCATCCAGTGATCTTGACCTTAAACTGATTGGTTTAAAAATCAAAATGGATCATATTCATTTACACCTGAAGATGGGTATCTGCACCAGTTTTTGTAAATATGGCTCAATATCTAATGGTTCCATACGAGTAAGACTTTAAAGGTAATATAAGATAATTCAAGATCAACAAATGGCCTTGTTCTTTGACAGATTAGCGTCAGAATCTAAAGGGATTATCTTCATCTTGATTTAAATGTATGTGCTAAGTATGTTGATTGTACGTCAAAATTGCCTCATCACAGGCCTATCATCTGAGAGTACACAAGAATTTCCTATATATCAAAAAAGCCAAGTTCACAAGTGACTTTTGCCTATTTAGGGTGATTCAACTCCTAAATATGAATGTATATAGAAGATCACGAATTAATGGTAATGAATACGGAGTTTATTAAACGAGTAATCTATAAGAGATATAAACGAGGCCTTGCAGAGATTTTATCTGTTGTACATGACGAGTTTAATAAACTTCGTAGTAAATGGCCACACATTTGATATACTATTAATAACATGCGATAAATCGGGGGGGGGGGATTCTTGAATATTCTCTAATTTTATTTTATAAGCCTAAAATATAACGCCGTTAATAAATGACGTCATCAAGCAAATTATGACGTCATTTTCATAGTTACAAAATAACGTTGCTACATGTTAAAATCTCATTTGCATAGTTATAACACTAGTGTCATATCACTCGTGTAATATATATAATATTATAATATATAATATATGATATAATAATATAATTAATATTGTATATTATATATGAAATAAATCAAAATAAAATAAGCAATGTTATTTCACCCTTGCGACGTAAGTCATGTTATAAATGAGTGTATATTCATATTTTAGTACCACTTTCTCAATTCTGTCTCAAGTTGCCATCAATACATGGTTACACATGTTTATACAACGTAGTTCAAGGTCACCTGGTGACACTACTCGTATTATGAGGAAAAGGCTTTATACAAAACGTTTAAGAACGATTGCGTGGTCTGACGCATTCACAGCGGTTCAAACCTGAAAATCTATAAATAGATCAACATGGGTATTCCCTATGTTAAAAATGTTATTTTTGGTTTCCCAGAATTTGCCTAGGTTCAATTGAAATTGTAGGTAATGTATGACTGTCTTGTTTCCATAATTATCCAACAATCATCAGATGCATCAATGCTGGTTTACACGTGTTTTAAACGGCCAATGAACACTTTTTCCAATGTGTACACATGTGTCATTTGCCTATAAGTGTGTATACTGTTAGCCTGAGACATCATTATTGGCAGTCTCATCCAAATATATAAATTATCATATGTTTATAATCAATGGGAAGTAAAATAGTTGTAACTGATAAGCACCCGGGTGAAGGACCAAAGAGTGCAAATTTTACGCCTAAAGAGAAAATAGGTTTCTCCGTAAAAACCTGCATTTAGAAGATTCGTCCCTTCCAGTGTAATGTATTTTGTCATTAAAAGTCATTAAAAGATTTTTTGACAACGAACATAAACTCAAAATTTGGATTAAGTGACCTTTTGAATAAGTTTGATACTGCACTCATTCGGTAAATTTGTTCATAGAAAAACTTAAGCGATGAACCCTTTTGAATGCATAATTTTTCAAATAAATTGAAAGTTTGATATAACTGACCTCACTTATGACGTATTACCAAGTTGCAGTGCTTCTTATTATGCTTACATCACTTGTCGTTACTTGTTGGTGTAATCCTGCGGTCTTTCAACATGTTAACAAGTGTTAAACAGATAGATTAAAGATTTTATAAATGTTTGACGGCTGTGTATTGGCCATTTTTTGCTCCGTACTCATTTATGCTTATATTTCAAATTTGAGTTATATAATGTTCACGGCAAAATTTGAAAAATGAACAGATTGACTTTTCAATGTCTTTAAAAGTACTTCCCCCTCGATTCTCATATTCCCACTGTATGTATAGTGTAACGAAATACCGTTCTTGGAAAAGAAATAGAACTTGTCATATTCATACGATGCTCTGGGAATAATTAAGTCGGAAGAATTCCGAATTGAAGGTAAACTAGCAGCTTCATTCCATTTAATGAGTTTCAAAAAATTATGTCCTTTACGCGACATAGTTTAGTTTCAATTGACTTGAATTTCGCTGTTCTTGGTATTTCAGACTAACATCTCTGATTAAAACTAGACTTAAAGACGAAGTGTCAATATCTGAAAGAGTTTATAAAATTTAAGACAATTTCACGAACATAAAAAATTGGCCCTGTAAATTCAGCATTTTTTATTTTTTTTTTAATATACACAATTAAAGTTACCTTTTTATATTAACCTATACACAGTCTCTCCAATAATGTAAAGAAATTTTTCCAAAACCACACAGTTTCCTAAATATAAGCCAATTAAATAGCCAAAATCCGTAGAAATGCCTGAAAATGCCAAACAAATAGTTATTTACAGTTACAAAAAATACTAAGCCCCTCTTGCCACACCTCCTTACTTTTACAAAGTGATAGCTATGACTTTTAGATGGTTTAAGTTAAATATTGTGTTGTCAAAATACGGGCTTCACATTTTTTTAGCTTCAAAAATTTCAAAATTTGTTGAAAATTAAACAATTTACAGTTTTAGGTCTATTTTGAAGGCATTTTTCAAGAACGGGCGAGGTTATTTAAAATTATTTTTGTACAATATGAGAGAATGGGAAAAGGGTTAACATGAAAACTTGGTTTCATTGAGATCATTAGACATTAGAAAAAGTAGATTTTACAGGGCCAAAATCTATAGTTTGTGAACCATGTCCTTTAAGTCACGTTTTTAAATACCTATTTTTTTGGTGAACGAACTTCGTTCACCAGTGTTATATACCATGCAAGGAAAATCCTGTCCGATCTTAATACATTTGAAATAAAGTAGCGCCTCTTAAGATTCAATTTAGTATCCTCCACGACTTCTCTCCGCAAAACCACTGATTTTTTCTTTAATGGGTGATACTAGGTTTTTTCATTAAGTGAAGATAATGAATATTCTCCTTAAAATTCACTAATTGACCTTGGAATGATTTACCAAAGGAATTGTTGACACGCGTAAGCTTATCGAAAGTTAAGAGCAAAAACAAAGTTTGTGTCAAAACATCGATGAGACAGATACTATGTTTTTTACCCAAGCCTTCCTGGTGCAACTTGTAGTAATTTGCCGGAAATATGTGTTTGTGTTTATTTTGGTCGTGACCTCTTGAACTTCTACTCACCCCTGATTGGCCATACCACACGTGATGACCTATTACGATTTTATCTGCCTTCTTATGAATGAAGTCTTTACTCATGAGTTACGAAAGGTCAAGTTTACAAACGAATGGAATGTTCGTACCGTGTTTCTCCTATTAAATATGCCCGGGCGAGATTCAAAACGTCGTGGGGCGCTATTATTTCAGACCATTTTACTCAATTAAAAAAATATACGTATTTTTGGTACCTAACAGGAGCAAACTGTTAACATGTTCGTAATTATCGATTGAAATACGTGCGCTACTCAACACGCTTTCCGATTTGTCTATTAGGGCTATAAATTTCAAAATTAAAATAAAATGTTAGCTAATAAATTGTAATTCTGTCATTCAAAGTCATCTATCGAAATACGGTCACCTTCGACCATGAATTGCAGCTCTCAAAAGCAAGTGATCGTGGTAGCAGAAGCCGAGATTATTATTATTATTACAATTATTATTATAATTATTTTTTGTACAAGAAAGGAAGTTCCAGATGCAATATTCAATGCTCCGCTACCGATGGAAAAAGCGGTCTAATAAATCATTACCTATTCACCGGCCCTATTCACGTATGAAATAAATAATCCTGTATTTAATCCTAAAATTTTGTGATGTAAAATGCACCCGGTACATCAAATGAAAGTGTGTCGTAGTGAAACACAACACGTCTGGAGCTAGCTGGGTCACCGGGTGTCGGCACCCTTTGAAGTCCCCAGATTCTTGCAAGCGGCGACGTCGCTTTTGAAATTAGTTACACACGAAATTTTACAGGGTTTTCTTATTTTAACAGTATGACTTGTAACTAGGATTTAATCATTTGACTTTGACATTTTTGATATTTGCAGAAAGTAAAATGATTTCAGAAATATTTTCGTAACAACGTGAAGAAAGGGGATTTGGTTCGCATGTGACTTATAAAGAATGACAAGAAATAGTTTTATTTTGTGTTAAATTTTAACCTTTCGCGCTTCCAGAAAAATGCGCGATTTTGCACGCGCTTGTTTTTCAGATGTTGAACGATCTTTAAATGACGCAACCAGCCTAATCCTGATAGAAATTTAAGATAATTAACCCATAATCTATAGAACATTAGGTCGTGGAGTAGCAGCTAATGAAATTAAATTTAAGAGGCCGGACCATGGACTATTGGGTGTTGTTGATCGGATAGTCAAGGGCCTGGGAATCGTATTAATGGGGGAGCGCGTTTATTAGGGAGGGTGCTTTTAAAAGGTGAAATAGGGTATATTTAGTCCAAATTATCATTAAAACGTAAACACACACCACTTGACCGTGACCAACCTTGATATGAAGTAAAACTTGTTGTTGCATACTTGTGTAATGTAAATATCTTCGGTTACGGGTTTCAAACAAGGGCGGAAAACAGGGGATATAGCAACCTCGGTAGGATTTGCTGTTAATATATGAATGTAGTTGTTATTGAATTAAAAAAAAATAGATAAATAAATGATAGAATCAAATGAACAAATATCAGTACACAATAGATCTAATTTCAAATCTTAACATCGAATGGAGACTGAAATGTCGTAACTATAGAATACTTAATCTGCAGCCGCGATGTTTTAAAAGTCTCCAACGGAATTTTTTGTCCCCTAGTTTTACAATGATAACAAAATATTTTTCTTCAAAGTACTTGACACAGTAACTACAACTGTATAGTAGCGCTTCTATCCCTCGGATGGGTCTAGAAGTTCCTCAATGCAACCATTCATCTATTTGTTTTACTAGAAGTACGTAAAATATTTAAAAAAAAAAAAAACAAAAAAAAAACGAAATTTGGATTGTGAATCAATCGCCTGTGGACTGGAGCACCTTTACCTTAACATGGAATCTGGTACTTCTCGCACTAGAACTAATATCAGCATACATCCGTACATAGCTGCCATCTTCTATCCTCTTAGGTTTACGTTTATCGGTCGTTTGGTAGGAGCAATAGAACTTAAACAATGACTATATTTGGACAATTCATTACCTGTACAAAACACCTACCTACATAAATCGAATTGTTTTTCTTTATTTCTTTTTTACGCAATGGCATCAGATAATCATTCTTTCACAAAACCGATATTACCGAAAGACACCAAAACCCTGCAATTACAGCGTTTTGGTTGAAGACGAAACTGCGGTCTTTAAATTCAGAGGATGGGGGGCCCCCATTCAGGTCGTTCCAGAGCCATAGCGGATGATGTTTAAAATGCAAAATACAGAAAGACTGCTGCTTAATCTGCTAAAATATGGTACCGCGTGTGGAAATTGAATTACCTTTCTGATTGCTATTTTTTTGAGTTATGAAAAGAATCATTAGTCTAGACACTATAGTTGCCCGTTTTCTTTTCTCTAGGCCTATCGCTCTCTTTCTATTAGTCTGTCTCTGTCTGTCACCCTCTCTACCTTTCTTTTCCTCTCTTTCTCTTTCTTTGAATTTACAATTTTGTCGAACACTTTCCCTTGATTATTACTTTTTTACATTTATAATTTCTCTTTTCTCAACGAATTCAATATATCACTTTAGAATGCCAACAGATTCGTTCACCATCAGTACTTTCAGTGCTTTGATTGGAATACCACATAATGTTTTCACTAAACTGTCAATAAGTTATACAGTCTCGGGAAAGAGAAACCTGAGGTAATTGTAACATGTAATTGCAATTAGCTGTAAATAAATTACATTTTCTGAAGTAATTGCATGTGATTTGTTATTTACTCTTTTCGCCATTACAAGTTTTCATGATTGTAATTTATTATCCCCCGCCGTTTTCGGCGAGGGGATATAGTAATGCTCTCCGTCCGTCATTCCGTCATTCTGTCATTCCGTCATTCCGTCAATCCGAGGTTCCGTCACTAAACTTGTCCGGAGCATATCTCCTAAAGTATAATAGCTATCAACTTGAAACTTTATGGGTGGATAGATCTCATGGAGGAGAAGTGCAGTGCACAAGAACTACAACTCTTGCTTGCATAATTTTGGAGTTATTGCCCTTTGTTATTTTTATGACTTAGACTTTGTCCGGAGCATATCTCCTAAAGTATAATAGCTATCAACTTGAAACTTTATGGGTGGATAGATATCATTGAGGAGAAGTGCAGTGCACAAGAACTACAACTCTTGCTTGCATTATTTTGGAGTTATTGCCCTTTGTTATTTTAAACACTTAGATTTTGTCCGGGGCATATCTCCTATAGTATAATAGCTATCAACTTGAAACTTTATGGGTGAATATATATCATAGAGGAGAAGTGCAGTGCACAAGAACTACAACTCTTGCTAGCTTTATTTTGGAGTTATTGCCCTTTGTTATTTTTAAGATTTAGATTTTGTCCGGAGCATATCTCCTAAAGTATTAAAGCTATCAACTTGAAAGTTTATGGGTGGATAGATCTCATGGAAGAGAAGTGCAGTGCTTAAGAACTATAACTCTGGCTTGTATAATTTTGGAGTTATTGCCCTTTGTTATTTTTAAGACTTTGATTTTGTCCGGAGCATATCTCCTAAAGTATAATAGCTATCAACTTGAAACTTTATGGGTGGATAGATCTCATAGAGGAGGAGTGCAGTGCGCAAGAACTTTAACTCTGGCTTGCATAATTTTGGAGTTATTGCCCTTTGTTATTTTAAAGACTTAGATTTTGTAGGGGCTTAATTTCTTAAAGTAGAACCCTTAATCTATTAGGCTTCAGTTTACTATCAAGCTTTTTCGGCGGGGGATTGCCATGTCCGACATGGCTCTTGTTATAATTGAAATCAACGTGTAGGAAATGATTAATTTTAATTACATTTCAATCACACCTATATGCTACAAACGAAGCCTAGTGATAGTGATAAATAATAAGTCTTACTTCCAAATTATAAGCCCCAAATATGTTTTTATAAGTTCTTCTCAGATAATTGAGTTTTCTTTGAAAGTGAATAACAAAGGGAAACAGAAAGGACTTATTCTTGATCATCGATCTCTAAACTCTTTCAACAAATTTTGAGAAATGGGTCTTCCACTGCAGGCACACATAAGCAATGAATTATGGATCCATTGGATTACATTTGTAATAGAAATTTGAAAGAAATGGAATAATTGTGAAGATCACACACTCTCTGTTTTAATGTGGGAACAATGAGATGGCACACATTTCCTAAAAATTTATCAGGTGTAAGAATTTCAGTAAGGCCATAATTATCTCAACATGAAATAGTTTAATATAGACATACTCCAAATACAATTGGAAAAAAGTAATTAAATACATTGAAATTTAATTGTAATTTAATTATGTACATAATTTATTCTGTAATTTATTGTCATAATAATTTCAATTGCGATATTCCAATGTAATTTGTAATCCAATTAATAACACTTCCATGTCATAGACCCTAGCGCTGGTAAAATACTTGTTGAATGTAAAAGCGGAATCCTCTAGATTATTTTTTTATGTGGATTATAAGCATGTTCAGATATTACCAGTGCAAATGCTTTCGTCCACGAAGCAACATTGGTTGATTTTGTTAATTCATTATTGACCTTTAGTATTTGTCGACTTGTTTTTCGACATGTTAGTTACAGGTGTCGCGTGAAAGACTTTTTAAGTTGGGATAAGTAAAACGGGGAAAAAAACCCATCATTTTTCTCTTGTAACAGTAAGCAGTCATCGTTTCAGAACATTTTATTTGTCTCATCAATATTTGTAATCATCACATGAAAAGATAGATGCAAACTATTCAATAAGAATTTCTTTCAATATACAAAAAATCATGAGGGGCACTCAATATGTAGGGTGCTTCGTCTGATGAGAATTTTCCACTTAAAGATGTTTTCTTCCACATTAAATAGCAAATTAATTAGCGATCTACTTAAAGAATAAAATTGTCGAGAGTTAATCATTCAGAAAATGATTGAGAAGAGCCCCGAGACATGGATATGTCCCAAAAATTGACTTAACATTGTGAATACGTTTTCAAGAAGAAACGAGAGTATGCCCTGATGAAGATTAGAAGCAAAAGATTTATTAAAAGATCTTAAACTATTTGCAACTATATTCCTCGAGAAGGTTTGTTAAAGATTATACTAAGGATAGAAATGAAAAATAAGAGGTAAAAATGACAGAATATATATTGAAATAATAATTTCTAAAACGAAAGTTGGAAAAACCAACCTTACCCTAAGGCGGCCACCCGAAGAAGGAAGTTTGGTTTTTTTTATCCTGTGATAATAAAACACCGTGTACAAGACGTGTACCCCCCCCCCCCCCCTCCACATACTCTAACACTTGTCTATGAGACAACATACTAATATTGACAAAGAATTAACTTGTACGAATTCAGAAGATCGAGTAAATTAAAAGGTATATAAATACATAATGTAATCATAACAGTTTAAAATAAACGATATTGATAAAAATGATAGAATCCATCTTTGGTGGACGTTTTACGTCTACAAGATAGTTTGAACAATCCAGTCAGATGTTAATAGCTTTTAAAGAAAGTAGATCCAAAATCAACTTGGGTTTAATTTTTTTCATGACTTGTCTACACTAGACAACTGTGCATTTTGAAAATGGCATTATACAAGAATTCTTTACTCAAAGTCTCCTTTTAAATGCGAAGTCATTCGCCAATTCTTCACCAGGCGAATTCAACAAACGCGCAAGAATATTGTTTAACAGAAATGCGGTGATTCGCCTATTGGGAGACAATAATAACTGACTGAATCAGTAGCCCGCTGTCTTAGGACAACGAGTAGTGTAAAGACTTTCCTGTCACCTAATTTGATAATGGAAACTGTGAATAGGGTGGCACTAATAGAAGCAGGCGACATATTGGCATAATGCTATACCCTTAGTTTTTTCACCGTCTATTGCAAAACATAATCAGAGATGCGTCCGTTAGAGAAGATGGAAAATCCCGCTAAATAAGATTTTTAAAATGCCAAAAGGAACGATTTTCGATACTTTGAGTGAAAGATTCGCTTTCTTATTTAGAATTCTTAATATTTCTAATTTGTTTTCGTGGAAAATATGAGGAGAATCAAAACAATTAAAGCAGCGCCTTGTAATTCAAATTCATGCATCAAGCGACATTTAGATTAGGAATCTTCTAATGCCGCTGAATTATTAGTTGTTGTAACGACATCTTAGTTACCTGACCCTGACATCTTTCTGTCTGTCACTCAAACAAGAGAATTTACCGCGAATGCGAAAAATTAATCATTATGATATATAGAATTTCAAAGATACAATAACCTTAAAATGCAGCTGTCCTTTCGAGATTTGATTTGTTTCCTAATTACTATAGTTGTATGGTGCTATTTGTGGATCATATAAAGTAACTCATATACCATTAACCCTTGTCATGTTCAGCCGGATATCCCTGCTTTAGCAGGAAGGATAGATTACGATCGGACTGCACATATGTGCAGCCTTATCGAAGTCTTTACCAACTAATTTTCGCTAGAACTAGTAAAAGTTTAAAAGATGTATTCACAAAAATAAAACTCTTACCAATTAGAGGATACAGTATCTTTAATATTTTAATTTTGATGCAATATTTGCCCAGGTTATATTAAGAATTACAAAGATAACAAACACATATAAGCGGATTAATTTGAAAAAAAATGCTGGTGATTAGAAATTAGGGAAAGGAGAAATTATTGCTTCTTATCTTAACAGTTTGAATTTTGTCTTCAACGTTTACATTAACATTAAGAAAGGCTTTATTGCTCAACATATTTAATTTCCTCCGTTAGTAATTAGACCTTTAGTGTATTACACGGTATTGGGTAACACGGCGTTATCGCGTTTTCCCGCGCGCAAAAAACCCCGTATTTTTCGTTTTATGAACAATGAATATAGGCTTAACAAAACAGTGTAAATCCTTTAAAGTTTTCATTAACATTGGAACCTATCGAAATTTGGTCGAAAGATTTTTCCCTTATCATAAATTTACTCGAATAGTTTCCCTTTTCGTCTCGTTCTTCACCATAATGCTACCAGAAACGTCTACCTTCAGTACTTTCGGTGCTTTTATTCAAAGAGTAAGGTAATTGAGCTTAGCTTGATTAAGAAAGTGTGGTCTTTTTCGGCGGTAACACTGAAATGCAAAAAATCGAATAAATGTACAGCACTATTTAAACTTTAAACGCAATTGAATCGTGGAAATTAAAAATATAACCACAACAAGTGCGATGTCTATAAGTAATAGTTATAGCTCATTTCTGACAATTTTCACGATACAACCTATGCGGGGCATTAGCGGAGCTACTAAATTTTCAAACCGATAATTCTAGCTCCTACCAGCTCAAATGAGTTGTGCGTCAATCAATGATGTCAGTCAATTTTGTTGCGTCATACGTTCTTCAATCAAAGCGCCATTATCAAAAAGGGGAGGAGCGAATTTCGTCTTATCGAGATTTCGCCTAAACCTCGCTATTTGGCGAGACGCTTTCAATGGATTAATTACCCTTAAGCCGCCTTGAGCGATTAATAACTCCGTGTTGCATGTATAATAATGTATTTTATATTCTGACACCATGCAACCGGTGGCGGCGACGACAGATGAGAGTCAACTACGACAGATTCAGATAAATAAATTCGTTCGTTTAAATAAACGAACGAAGCTCTGGTATTCTAAAGTTGATAAATACACGTGTAATAAACGATAATAATTGTATCCTTTTCGCCGATTAGTACTTGTTTAAAGAAGTACATCTTTTCGGTAACGTTTTCGTTTTGGTGCCCAATTGAACCTTAAGTTTAAATGGGTCTCAGAGATTTAATTTACGAAACTAGTCAGCTTCCACGGGTCTAAATGCTTCAAAGCAATAGGTTTCTACCACTTTTTGCATACTTAGAAGAACACGAATATCCAATTTTATTGTTCTTATCTAATGTTTTAGCTTGTTTGTTCCATTTCATATTACAGAAAGGCTCGATTCTGGTAAACTTTAAAAACAGAATCAGTATATCAGTTTAGTCCTACCGCTGTTAGTTGACATATATTAAAAATAAATCTCCGTTTTGTATATTATTGTATATACATAAGATTGGTAAAAACACAACAGAAATAGTTTATTCAATAAGCGTTTTCATATGATCGATTACAAGTTAAGGTCCTCCGGGCACGTCCCCCCAGCCAAGATTTGACTTCACTGTCCTCGCCCATAATGACCTAAAGTCACGTAGCACACTTATTGAAGCAGATCGTAAGTCAAATATGCGATATATTTATTGAATTTCAAATGAAATAGCGATCGATCATCGGCTGAAAAATTAGGGCAATCGGTAATGATTATCATAACGATTTTAATAATGATAATGATCATGTTATTAATAATAATATTAATAATCATAATTTAAGTTTTTATGTAAAACATAAAATATACTTTATAAATCAACTGAGTAAATAAGGCTTTTTATCGCGATATTCTTACTATATATGAGACATAAGCTATTTAATCTTACTAAGGAAGTAAAAAGGCATGTCTTCTTTGAGTAAATGATTACAAAATGGTGACAAAAAAAAGACAAAACAAAATTCTATTTAAATCTAAAAGAAAAATATACAGTGGTATAGTACAGAAAAAAGTGAATGTAAAAGTCAAATGAGGTTTCATCTTACAAGATTCTAGAATTCCAATTGGATCTACACTGGCTTTACTTCCAAGATGAAAACTAAATACATCTTTGAGTAATGTTAATTTTTATGCTTACGCACAAAGTAGTTTCGTAAGATCTAAATACTAAAAGTATTGTTTGAGGACGAATTAGATTGAAATCATTTACATAACCAACAACAACAGCAATATAAAAATACAGAACAGATGCTATATGTTTTTTTATAAACTTAATTGAATGTTTCCATTTTCAAAATCCTTGGTCAAATTTGTTTAAACCGAGGCTAGAACCGGCTTCTTTTTTAAACGAAAGTCTTGTGTGCAACTAGTCTGTGAAAATGGACGGTTCATTAGCTGATTACAACTGATTGACAAGAGGACTATAACGTTCATAAATTGCTTACTTGACCGGCAACTGAAGCAATTATCTATAACATTCCCACACTCTATTTTGAGAAGGTCTACAACATTAACAAGATTTTTCATAGATTTGGTTCATTAAACTTCTTTTCATTCGGGCGCATTTCTTAAGTTATCATAAAAATAAGAATTTTAACCCAGAATGTAACCAAAACCAAAAGAAATCTTTTTTATGAAAAGGCAAACTAGTTCAGCAAGTTTGAAAAAGGTTGGGCACAAATTTAGACCTAAAGGTAAAATGTGAATTGTCATTAAGACCCTTTTCCCCGTAACACAAGTCGGAAAGGCACCAAAATTAAAAGGTGTCTTCTTTA